>JARHVA010000650.1:4100000-4695000 GCA_037957365.1 Torreya grandis | reverse complement strand
AATAGATAGGGATAAGACCATCATACTCCACCTTGTAGTCTTTTAGGGTCTATCTCATCCATAGGACCTAAGTGCAACATGAAGCTACTACAATGTACTCAGCCTCACAAGTGGACAAATATATTCATGGTTTTATATGCTTATCCATGAAACTAGGAACCCACCTAGAAATAAGGCTTCTCCACTGGTACTCTTCTTATCATTTATGCTTCTTACCCAAATTGCATTTATATAGGCTATCAAATTGAACTACTTGCTTCTTAGATACCACAATCCATACTCCATAGTCCCCTTGAGATACCTGAGTATCATTTTGACTAATTGTAGATGATTCTCCTTTATATCTATTTAAAACCTTCCCACAAGACCCACTACTTACCTAATGTTAGGTCTAGAGGCAATGGTGTACAACAAACTTCCAATCATTGACCTATATGATGTCTAATTAACCTTTGGAGACTCATCATATTTTCTCAAATTAGATCTTGTGATCATGGGTATACTAATTGCCTTGTAATCTTCCATCTCAAACTTATTCAACTTCTCTCTTATGTATTTTGATTGTGAGATGAATATACCTTTTTTAGATTAATTGATTTACAACCCAAGAAAGAATGATAGTTATCCTAGAATGAACATCTCAAACTCATTCTTCATCACCTCTAAAAGGCTTTGGTCATGTTCTCATTATTTCCACCAAAGATGATGTCATCCATATAGACAACTATAATCAGTTGATGGTCATCTTCTATCTTGATGTATAGATTACTGTATGCAACTCTTCTTTTGAATCCTTGATCCAACAGATACTTATCCAATATAACATACCAAACTCTAGGAGTTTTCTTTAGACCATAGAGAGCTTTTTTCAACCTGTAAACATAGTCTTTATCATCTGATAGTGATGACCCTTCAAGTTTCTCAATTTATACTTCCTCCTCCAAATTCCCATTCAAAAAGGTAGATTTGACATCCATCTGGTATACCTTGAATCCTTTGAATCCTACAAATGCTATAAATAGTCTTATGGCCTCCAATATTGCTACTAGCACAAAGGTCTCCTCAAAGTCTATACATTCAACTTGTGCATATCCCTTGCATACAAATATAGACTTTTTTCCTAGTGAATTCTCCATCTTCATTCAACTTGTTTCTAAAAACCCATTTTGTGCCAATGAAATTCTTATCTTTAGGCCTAGGAACTAGTTCCCAAGTCTCATTCTTATCTATTTGGTATAACTCCTAATTCATATAACCTATCCAAAATTTGTCTTTGTTTTCTTCTATAAGACTCTTAGGTTCAATCTTGGATAATAGAGCAACATCCTCTTGATTTAGACTACTTACTAGTCTTCTCCTTGTTTGCATACCTACATTATTATTACTAATGATCTGAGATTCAGGGTGATTTATTTGAATTTTGCTTGAGGGTCCTTTTAAGTCCTATGTCACTTTAACTTATTCTTCTTATTCTTCATCAAAATCTAGAGTCTCCTCTTCATTCTTTAAGTCCTTATTCTCTAAAGTGTTCTTTGACTATGAGTGAGATTTCCTTATCTCATCAATCTTCACATTGGTGAATTTTACTATCTTTTGTAGTATCTTTTTATAACATCTATAGAATGAGCTCATTAATAAGTATCATAAGAATATTCCTTCATCAAATTTAGAATCAAACTTACCCAAGTATTCATCATCTCTTTTGATGAAATATTTTCTCCTAAACACTCTAATGTGTTCCCCATTGGTAGGTCTACCCTGTCATAGTTCATATGAAGTCTTATTTCCATTAGTCCTTATCTATCCTCTATTAAAAATTTAGATAGTAGTGCTTAATACCTCTCTCCAATATCCATTAGATAATATAAACTCATTTAGCATAGTTATAGCCATGTCTTGAACTATCCTATTCTTCCTTTCCATGACCCCATTATGTTGAGGTGTCCTAGCTATTGAGAATTATCTCTTTATTCTATGAACCTCACATAGCTCATAAGACTCATTGGACCAAAACTCTCCTCGTATATCAGATCTTAGGCACTTGATCTTCCCATTATTCTCATTCTTAATAAGAACCTTGAATGCCTTGAAATTGTCAAGAGCTTCTAATTTTTTTAAGGAATGTAACTCAACTCATTCTTGTGTAAACATCTATGTTTAACATGAAGTATATATCTCCTTAAATGCTTTTAATTATTTAGGCCCACAAAGATTAGTGTGTATTATCTCCAAGGTTATTTAAATAGAGTAAGCCTTAGACTTGAACCTTATTCTAGTCTATTTACGATGTTGGTAATCCTTACGTAGTATGTTTATAGGTCTGGTGATCTTAGACATATTCTTCACAGACTTCTTAGTGCTAATCTTAACTAGGTTGTCAAATTTTAGGTGACCTAACTTTATATGTCATATCCAAATTTAATCTATCTTTCTCATGAATCATATCTCTTTCTTGATCTCATTCAATACATATAGGTTTTTCTTAGTCCTCTTGGCATTGGTAATTAGCCTACCTAATTTGGTTCTCCTTATCTCACATCCTATGTCATGAAAGGTTAATGTGTGTCCTTGATTGAAAATTTGACTTACACTAAGAATTTTACGTTTCAAACCTTCCACATACAACACATTTTCTATCTTGGTCTTTCTATTTTCAAGTTTAAGACACCCTTGCTAAATATATTGGCATTTATGTTATCTCTAAATCTCATTGTTCCTGCAACATTCTTCTTTAAAAAGATGGAATTATTTCTATCTCCTTTCATGTGGCTTGAGAAACCACTATCTATATACCATTTCATGCCTTCATATTGAATGTGAAAGGTAGTTTGAGATAGCATAGAGTCCTCTTTGGTCTTCTATTCCTCCTTGGTAAATAGTCCATCTTACTTCTTGAGCTCAATTTGATCCATCCTAACTTGATTTGGATTTCATACCAATGTTTTATCCTTATTATGCATTTTAGGATCTTCATATGTCATGCTAAATCTTGTGGACCTTCTAACTCTTTTGGAGCACAATATTTCAATGTGTCCTATATTATGATGGATATATCAAGCAATATTTCTATATTTACCATGATTCCTTGATGATTTCTCCTTTATTGCATTAGGCTTCCTGATTGGTCTTTTTAGGTTGGTACTCTTGACTTGTTCTAACTTCTAACTCTCTCTCTAAAATTTTCTCCTTTTGTCTATGAGTTTCTCATGCTCAAGCTTCAAGTAATATATCTTTGTATTCAACTAGTCATACTCAACTACCTTTGACTTATACCTTGTGTTGACTTCTTGTAACTGATTCCTAAGATACTTAATAGTCTTCTCTTGATGTTTAAAATAATCAAGGGCACTTATGAGCTTAGTTTCAAGGTATACTCTAACTTTTCCTTCTTCACTATCATATAATACTTCATCATACATATTGTCTTCTTCATGTTGATCATAAGAAATCTTGTGTTTCTTAATATCACCTTCAAGCTATTAGACTTGTCTAAAAAACTAGGATCTAATACCAATTATTAGAATCATAATGATTAAGAGGGGGAGTGAATTATTATTCAAAACTTTTTCAACTTTACTTTATCATTCATGAACTATCAAAAAATAGAGTGAACTAATAACACATTAAGATCCATGAGAATAAAACAAAATCATAACACATAGAACATGTATTTGAGTGGGAAACTCTCAAGGGGAGTAAAACCCAATGATGATTCAATTGGACTATAGTATTATAAGACAAACATCAAGTTTTATTGAATCACCAATTTCACTTGGAGCACACACCAACCCCAACTAGTTATGCACCAACTTAGTTAGGCTTTAACAAGCACCCACTTACAAGGAGGCACCAACCCCCTAGATGACTCAGTACCAAATCATCCACCTCGAACCATTGATAACATTTAGAATAATTTTTTTTATCATACAACATATGATGATCTCCTTCTTTAGCTCTTCACATACTCCTATCTTTATCAAATCGGTCGCTATCCTTCTTCGCTCAATTAGCCCTCTTCTTGACTTGGTTAGGTCATATGACCTTGATAATAATATATAACACCCTTGTTAAATATTCTTGATGTTTTATCTGCACCCTCTTTATGGTCTTAAATACCTATTTCATCTATTAAAATTTATATCTCATTCGCTTGAACTCTCTCAATCTCTAATTAGATTATTAGGCCTATTAGGCCTTGTTCTTATACTAGGTTCTTGCTCATGCACTTATTTGTCAACCATACACAATTTAAAATTTATATTTAAAAAATAATATGAATTATTACATGCTAAAAAAATTAATAAAACATTACAAAAGGTTGGTCATAATATATATGACCAAAACCCCTTTGGGCATTAAGGAGACCTAATTCAATTAGGCCTTCATTAGCACATGTTACCCTTTAGACACCTTGGAACACTTTAAAACTTATTAAATGGTATAAAAATATAATATTACACTTAAATATACCCATACCAATCTCATATTAGGTCCATGAAAACTTTTATCTCCAACCACCACTAGAAGCACTGTTCTTAATTAGGCCTGTGCATACCAAGAAAATTTGTCTTGAACAACTGAACCAAAAACATAATATTTTCAAGAAAATATAGAAAAAAAATCATATAAAAATAAAATTAAATACATCAAAAGTTTAAAAAATTTAATTATACTTCATTACATATGGCAAAAGGACTCAAACCCTCTTCTGCAAGTAGCCCACTTAGAACTGCCAACTAGCCTCAAAATATAGTCATGAAAAAAAAGACCTAAAACACCTATAAAAATAATTTAAGATATTTAAAATGAATTTTTATGTTAATATGAGGTCATTATAGTATTTTAAAATAGATATATAATATTTTTAAATGGTAATATTAGTCTTGTAGATCAATCTCATCATTTTGTATCTCACTATCTCATCTAAACTAGATAGGTCAGCTTATGAGCAACATTTTCATCATATAAAATGGTATAAAAAAATTATCCAAAATTAAAATTTAATAAATGTATTTAAAAACATCTCCATTCACTTTGATTAATCCCTAATCAACTTCTCACTTTTACCTAGTTTTGGCATTGTCTGCACCATTAGGTCTGTTAGCATCTGGTCAACTTGGATGACTATTTTAGCACCAATAATGGATATAATATTCTCAAAAACCACCATGGTAATAAAATAAAAGTCTCAAGCTTAAACCTTCATTAATTTTTCAATGTTGACTTGGTTAACTCTGACTCCTACATCAAACCTCTAAGAAATAAGGCCTTTCTTATAGGGTCCACTCACTCACTTGAAAAACCAATCACACCTAGATGTGATGAGTAATTTGTATAAATTATAAAATCACTTAAATATCCATAACAAACCATTATAATATATTTATAATAATATCTTTCATATCAGGTTACTGTTAGGGTTTTAAAGAGGGTTAATATTATTTTTGGTGTTAATGATTATTCATAAAGGATTGTCCCTCATTTCTAAAACTAATTATTGGAGATATTATTTAGGACCTTTACCCATATATAATCAATATATTATGTTCCCACATATATATTGCATATGAAAATGAATATTTGAATGTTCTTTTTGGGTTGAGAACCCTTCATTCTATGCACTCGAGAAACCTCAAAACCACTTTTCATGCCTTTTATTGAAAAAGTTGACCTAAAAATTCATAAAAACACCTATAAAAACCTATCACACCATTTAAAATTCTCAAATTATAATTTTTCCTTGGAAACTAATCTTGATACCCCATCTGGTCACCATCTCTCTCTTTGCTCTTTAGGCTTGACCTACAAGTCACATTAGGCCTTAAAACTAACCTTTGAGTCTCTTTAAATGTGCTCTCCACCTAATATACTATTAAGGTGTGGAGCTAAAAGCTTCAATTGTTTGCAGACACAAGAGAAAGGATGTTAAACAATCAGAGCCACTGGCGTCGGTAGTATGACCGACGTCGGTTAGATGCAGTGGAGAAGGAGACCCGCGACGGCAGGGAGTCGGCCGACGTCGGTAGCACCAGACAAGCAGGGACCGGCGTCGGTTGCCTGTGCGGTCCAGAACTATTCGTTGCACAAATAGTTAGTTAGTTGAACTAAGTGTTTGCATGCTAAGGGGCTAATTTAAGTCGCAGGCTGCGTGTCTAATTATTGTAATTAGAGTTCTATTTTTGTAAGCATGGGATCCTATTTAAAGACCCATAAGGCATGTATTGTAATCATTCTAAGGCAAGTAAGAGCATTGAAGCAAGTAAGGTCAAGGATATCTACAGGTGTAAGGTCAAGGAGATCAGCTGAAGCATTCAAGGAGGGATAGCAACTCAGGCTTTAGAGTTGTGTTGAGCAAGAGAGAGAGGGAAGAAGGTCTTGAGGTGTGGCAAGCCTTTGAGGTGGAGGAAGAAGTGGCATCTTCCTTATTGTATTTTCTTCTAGTAATATTTAATACAAGAGTGTGTATTGTCTCTCAAATTCTTTGCTGTCTCAAGTTTCTAGCTACTTTATCATTCTGGTATAATTCCGTGTTTAATTGCATATAAGAAAGTAATCAATTGTGCTCTAATTGGTAGAGCTACAGATCCCCTGACAAGTGGTATCAGAGCTATGGTTTGCAGGAAGCAGGGTATTGTTTTTGATTACAGGTCATTCACAGGGTTTTCTGATTGAGTGGGAGTTCAGCAATGGCAGAAGAAAGTAGACTACGAATGGAAAAGTTTAACGACAAGAATTATCAACATTGGAGGATGCAGATTGAGGACTATCTGTATCAGAAGGATTTGTACTTACCGTTGGGTGGGGTTGCATGCAAGCCCATAGATATGAAGGATGAAGAATGGAACGTTCTTGATTGGAAGGCTCTCGGTTCCATAAGGTTGAGCCTTGCATCATCTGTGATTTCCAACTTATCACAGTGCAAGACAATGGAGGAGTTGATAAAGTCCTTGGTGAATTTATACGAAAAGCCCTCAGCTTTCAATAAGGTATATCTTATGAAGCAGCTATTTACTTTGAAAATGTAAGAAGGTGGATCGGTACATACTCATCTCAGTGATTTCCATGGTTTGGTAAACCAACTAGCTTCAGTCAATATTGTTTTTGATGATGAGGTAAAGGCTCTCTTGATTTTATGTTCTTTGCCTGAAAGTTGGGACGGTATGGTTATGGCAGTAAGTAATTCTGCATCTGCTTCTAAAATCTTAAAAGTTGATGATGTTGTGAGTGTGATCTTGAATGAAGAAATACGCAGGAGAAACACAGGTGAATCATCAGGGAATGCTCTAAGTGCAGAAAGTAGGGAAAGGCAAAGGGAGAAGGTTGAGCAAGGGAAATCAAGGTCAGGAAGAAGATCCGAGTCCAAAGGTATTACCTGCTGGTTTTGTGGAAAGAAAGTACATACAAAGAAGGAGTGTTGGTTGAGATATAAAGGGAATCAGCATGCAGGTATGGAAGAAGCAAAGGATGCAAATATTGTGATGCAGGATGCTCTCATACTTTCTTCGGATAGTCAGGTAGGATCATGGATTTTAGATTCTGGTTCATCTTTTCATGCATCCCCAAACAGAGATTTGTTCTATGAGTATGAACAGGGAGATTTTGGAGTACTCTATTTAGGGGATGGTATGCCTTGTCAGATAGTTGGCAAAGGGAAAGTGCAGTTGAGATTGTAGATTGACAACACATGGGTGTTGAAAGAGGTCATGCATGTTCAAATTCTGAAGCAGAGTCTAATTTCTGTAGGAAGGTTGGGAGATGAGGGATGCACAATAACCCTCACAGCGGATTCTTGGAAGGTTTCCAAGGGAGCACTTGTTCTAGCAAGAGGTAAGAAAGTAGATACTCTTTATCTGTCTACTTGTATTACTGATTCTACTTCTGGTGTAGATTCGAAGATGTGGCCTAATAGGCTTGGTCACAAGAATAGGAAGGGAATGGAAGTTCTTGATTCAAAAGGTATGTGTTCAAATTTGGAAAGCACAGATACAGTTCATTGCAGAAAGAGGAAATTTGATGCTTTTGACAGGAACAAAGAAGCCTTGGTGTTTATGGAGGAGATGAAGGATAGAGATCAGTCATAGGGGCTGAATAAATATGAGCAGGGCAGCATGGACAGAGGTTTGATCCAAGAAGATCTTGCAGATGAAAATTTCATCACTTACAGGAACACACAGACACCGATGTCGGTAGCTTGGCATCGACGTCAGTCATCCAGATACCGACATCGATCATGTGTAGACCAGCAGGGTCGGTAGGTTGGACTGGAGAAGTCTGATGTTGGTCATAAGGACCGACGTCGGCAGGAGGGACACCGGCGTCAGCCAGGGAAATGACGTCAGTAGTCAGGATCAGTGTAGGGAACTGACATCGGTCGGGAGTAGACTAGGAGATGGCCTAGATCAGTCATTGGAATGGATGTTGGGTGAATTAATAAGTCTCAAACACCCATGTGGAGGTCAGAAAAGGTGTGTGAACCTCATATTCGTTGTTCACCTTCTTTATATTTCTTACTGATAGTCATGAACTAGGAAGATGGAAGAAGCAATGCAGGTAAAATCCAGAAATAGTGGGAGCTTGGCATGGATGAGGAGTGTGAGTCCTTGGAAAACCAAATAGGTATTTGTTGGTGGTGTTGTCAGCTGGAAGGAAGCACTGGATAGAGGGATGGATTCCTGTTTTAGAGAAGAGAGTGGATGGACACATGAGACAGAAGGCTATGGTATATGGTCTTGAGTATGTTGCAGAAGAATGGAGGTTTGACCATTTTATTTTATCTTTACCAGGTTGGATAATATTAACTACATTATCCTGTTACTGTATTGTGTTACTTGTTGCAGGGTTTCATATACAGGGAGTTTTCTGAGCTAAGGGTAGAGTTGGTTCAGAAGTATGTCATGGAGAATTTGGGAGCAGAAAAATTCTAACCTTAAAACTAACCTTTGAGTCTCTTTAAATGTGCTCTCCACCTAATATACATGATCATAAAACATCTCTCATACTTAAATAATTTAAAACTTTTTACATATGTTTTTTCGATAGTTCATGTTTCCTCTTTAGGCCAAGTAAGGTCTAGAGCTAGTATAGTTGCATACTAGGTTTGTAGGTCGTACCCCTATCAACTTACCCTAAGACTCACCTAAGTGATAAAAAGCCTCATAATAATTATAAAAAGACCTTATAAACCCTCTTATTCCTCTATGTATCCATCTCATTAGTCCACCAATCTCATATCTTCTTACAAGGTCTCTTTATGTAATGACCAATGTCATGACTAGGCTTCTCAAGCTCTTGAAACTTGATAATTGACTTGAAACACTTCTTAGTGCTCTTATAATTTAATCAAATATCTTAAATTATACTCATACAATTCCATACTTATCAATGATTCTATCAAATAAGAGCATTTTTCAATAACCTCGTGAACACATTTCTTAAGAACCTTTGACATTAATGCCAAACTTCAACAACATGAACAATGATCAACATGCACAATGTTGGGTATGGACAAGAATTTCACATAAATGAAAATAGACATGGATGGTATATATGTGATATTATTATCAATAAAAATGAAGATATTAAAACTATTGCTAAGGAGGTATAACATAAGATGGAAAGCTCGATACCAAGGCCTTCACCCCTTGTCTTATTCTTGAAAATTTATACCCACACCCAAAAATTAGGAATTATGAAGGGTGTATCTATTAGTATCATGGGTGTAAAATTTCATGTGTATTTTAAATTAATATAACAAGATAAGGCTAATAATTATCCATCATTTCTCGATAGGCCTTGGTGTTATGCCAAATATAGATATTTGCTTTAATAAGTATTATATGAGTTTCAATAATGGAAGGAATCATGTCATTATACCATTGGGGTGAGACATACTCTATTTTTGATACTAATAGTGTGGATTATGATTGATGGGTGAAATAATATTATATATTATTTTAAAAAAAGTGTATTATAGTGAATTCCAATTCAAATTCACCAACTATATAACATATCCCATGCAACATGTTGAAATGTATACCAATGGCTAATAAAGTATGGGTTCTACAAGCTATAAAAAATATGAAGATTGTATTCTAGATAATATGGGGGAGGATTATAGAATTACCATGGTATGATGGGTTTTATAATTTTGACACATTTATGAAATGTTTAGAATTCCATATCTAAGGAGAAGGATTGACTGAATGCACTGGTATACACCTTAAAGAGCACAACTACTCGATGGTGGTAAACCCACAAGTCAAAATTGTTCACATGGTCTAAGTTGAATAAATTTACTTGAAAATTTTTTAAACACTAAAACCTTAATAATGGGGTACCCACTTACTATGGAGATACAAAATTTGAGAGGCATGTATGGGGTTGCAAGGAAGTATGGACAAGAGGCATACATATGCATCTATATGATCTACATGTTCATGAATTTTATAAAACTTTGAGGTCTTGGGTTTGTGTATGGTATGTCATTACTAAAATGCATTGGGTAACTATTGATTGGGAATATATAAAGGCTGAATTTATTCATACTTTTTCATCTGGCTTTCCAAAGCCTACACTTGATCAATACTTGTAATTATTATGATCTACAATTATAGTTGATGACATGGTAATGGAAGAGTGGGTACAACTAATGCATAATGAAAAATTAATATGGTTTCCTAATTTATTTAGAGATAAAAAAGTTAATAGTGACTCAATTGAAGATGATAAAGAGGTATATATGTTTTACAATTGGTGATCTAAGAATAATAAATAAAATATCGTCTACCAAATTGATGAAATACCCCCTAAAAATGTTACAAATGACCTAAAAATGAGACATCTTACGGCCAATGTGAGGTAGTGGTTGGGAATGATGACAAGCATAAGTATTACAAAGAACCACTTAAAACCACCAAAGTTAACATTGGTTTAGAGGATGAGCCAAAAATTGCCACTGTGGGTGATTATTAGTCTGATGCATAATTGGTCCTCATTTTTGAATTTTTTCATCAATACTAAGATATTTTTCCACATATTTATATCAATATTAAGGGTGTACACCAATAACTCTAGAAAATGAAAATAAAACTAAATGAAAGTGCAATACCTATTAAGGAAAGAACATATTTCATAAATCTAAAATTATAAGCCAAAGTAAAGGAAGAAGTAAATAATATGTTAGCCACTAAGGTTATCTACCATATTGAGGAGTCCAAGTGGGTAAACCCCATGGTAAATAGTATTGAAAATTATGGGTGCATTATAATTTTCATTTATTTTTGAATGTTTCATGTGTCATTGACCCATTCCCAACTCCATTCATTAAAGAAAATTTATAAGGGGTCAAGAGATGTGATATTTACACTATCACTTATGGATATTCTAGTTATCATCAAGTTTAGGTTGAAGATGAAGATAATCCTAAGATAAAATTTGTAACAAAATGTGGCTTGTTTACATATAATGTAATGAATTTTGGGCTAAAAAATGAGCCTATAGTTTTCTCCTGAATTGTCATTGTCACACTTAAGGATTTCATTCACCATATTCTATAGGTCTACCTTAATGATTGGATTATTTACAAATTTTTGAAGGATCATCATACCAACCTATATCTCATGTTTAAGAATTATTAGTAGCTAAAATTTTCTCTAAACTTGAACAATATTGTGTTTGCAATAATGTTTGGAACCTTACTCAATCATGTAATTTTCAAGGAATGACTCTTGATAAAACCAACCAAGTTAGAAATCATCCTATAATTAGAAAAACCTACTACTCAAAAAGATGTGCGTAATTTTTTATCCACATAGGTTACTATAAAAAATTTATCCAAAACTATGTTAGGTTAATTTCCCCACTTGAATAATTGATACATGAAGACAAACCATTCGTATGGATGAATAGGAAACAAGAAGGATTTGACACCTTAAAGAATAAGTTATCAAGCACAACCATCCTTAAATTTGTACTGTGTAGCATTCCATTCCATGTTCATCTTGATGAATTAAAAATAACCATTGGTGTTATTCTATTATAACTAAGAGATGAAAATTATACCATCTTATCTAATTTGATAGTTTCAACCTCACTCAAGAAATGATATACCATTATTGAATGCTAAGCACTAACAATGTTCTGTGTTACATAAGTCCATTAGTACCTACTCACCACAACATTTTTATTTTCATAAATCATGAGGATTTATGATACTTGGTCAATGAATAGATTTTTCATGGGTGCACATGTTAATTGATAGTGTTCTTCTAAAAAATTAAGTTTTATGTAGTGGTTAAGCCAAGAAAACAAAATTATAGATTGGGTTATTTTTTACATATCACAACTAGGGAAGAAGCTAAAACCATTAAGGATGGTATGCCTGATGCATAGTTATAACAAATTTAGTATATTTATAAGGATTTAACTGAGATCTTATCTTTCCTCACTTCAAGCATGCCTCCCAAAAACATGAACACTAAATAAAATAAACATTTGTGATCCATGGTGCCCATTACCAACTCATCAAAGGATATATTTAAATATGGGATGTAATGAAATATTTCACATATGCATCTTAGAGCATGAGAGCTCAAAAATTCTATGTGAATCACATGAAGGTATTACAGTTGGCCACTATGTAGGTAAGGCTACTGTGTGAAAAAATATCATTAGGCCTTTAGTGGCATACATTTTTTAGAGACATGAAATAATATTCTAAAAGTTTTGATGTGTTCCAATGCACATGTAAACCCAAATGAAGAGATTAAATGCCACTGCTTATTTTGGTGCAATAACCATTCGAGAAGTGGGCAATTGATTTTTTAGACCCATCACCCCTATCATGAGATGGACTAGATAAAGATACATTATCATAGATACATACTATCCCTCATGATGGGCTAAGATAATACCAACCTAAAACTATAAAATAATGTCGGTAACCCATTATTTTTATGGTAAAACATCAAAAGTAGATATGGTTATCCACTAAGCTTGACTAGTGACTACAATCATATTTTATAAATGAGACCATGCACATCCCATTAGAGGATCTTATGGTGGTACACCATAATACTATCCCTTACTAGCCATATGAACCATGGATGCATTCAACAAAACTTTAGGAACAACCTTGCCAAATATTTGTGATATAGGGCACAAGGATTGGGATGATCATGTGTTTATTATTTTGTGGGCCTACTAGATAACATACAAGTGATTTAAAACCATTTAAATTAGTATTTATGTAGGAGGTAACTTAATAATGTAATTTCATATACCTTCCCTCTAAAATGTGTGCATTAGCAAGCTAGATGGTAAAAAATCACTTGACACATGACTCAATGAACTCAAAAAATTAGATGAGAACTGTGTCCTTGATCATTAGAGTTAAGGTGATGAAAAGGCAAAACAAAAATATTAGCATGGTAGCCATATCAAGGGAAGGATCTTGTTCACAGGTTTACAAGTCCTTTTGTACGACACTAAATTATCAAACACCTAGGAAAACTTCAAATTTATTGGATGGGTCCTTACATCATCAATGCCATATTAGAAGATGTCACTTGAAAACTATGTATACTAAATGAAAAAATAATTTATGGACATTTTAATAGGATTAAATAAAACCTTATCAGATGTAGTCTCCTCATATGTACCTCTACAATAAGGTTTCTTTCCATCATTGTATTTTCTTTATTGTTTAGATTTCATTAATACAAGATTATCTATAATAAGCAATTTCTTAAAATCTTTATAATAGTAATAAAGTGAAAACCTTGTAAGATCAATCAAATGAGTCAAGAAAGAGATCCTCTGAGATCCCTATGTCAAACATATAATTATTTTTGAGAAAGTGTTGTTGCACCATTTTTATTATCCTATTATTGTTTTCTTTTAAATAGGTAATTTTATTTAAATATCATTATGTATGATATTAATTTCTCCTCCTATATATTGACTCATATGCTAATGAAAATACATGATTCTATTTATCATGTATATTTTCCTTAAGCATAGCAATGGAACACACCAATCTCTACAAGCTTGTAAAAAACCACACACATATTTGTTCCTTGCATTAGAGGACCATGAGAAAAAAAATAGTTTGAGGTGGAAGAAGGCTCAAATTATAAATGATAGGGGGAAGTATGCAAGGGTATTAAAGTAAGTATCTAGATAAGTGAGATTTGTGAGGTGGGGAGCACAAAGGAAAATGTTTTGTGTTACACCTATGAATGCATGAAAATGGAAGAAGGCATAGGCCATGCTTAAATAATGCATAAGGTGATGTCACCAATAATTAATATGTTAATAGTGGATGCACTAACTATCATGTACCCATAATAAATGTGATCATGCAGAAGTGACACTAATGACTACCTAACCATATGACTTGCATTGTTATAAGAATTTAATTATCGATGGCATTACAACTTACTCTTCATAATTCATTTTCATCATTATCATTATAAATATTCACAATTAATTTTCATCATTATCATTGTGAAGAAGATTTGAGACCCCACACAACACAAAACAAGTAGAATAACTCAAGCAAGTAAGATTCAGACAAAGATTATAAATATTAAGGTACCTTAAGTTTAAAAATCAGGGATACGAAGGATTGTAAAGAACAAAAAAGTAGATGAAAGGTGAAATTGAGCATAGTTTTGGGTCTCAAGAAGTAGGGTCTACCATTAAAATTACTCTAAAGATTAAAGTTGAGTCAAGAAAATATAAATATGGAAAGGAAAACTTTCATATTTAGACAAAATTAGGGTCTTTAAAAGCATTTTTCAGCCAAGGGTTTGATAGTGAGGGTTCCAAAAAAAATACCAAAGAAAAGTAAAGCCAAGGGAGTTTTTAGTCAAAGATTTTAAGGTCATTACAAGCATGTGTGAGTAGCAAGCATGCCTAGGTATGACTCAAAAACTATTCAGGAAGTGACTTTTGATAATTATAAGGGATAATTTAAGTCATGGTAGAGGTGATTTCAAAAATTCAATACCCATACACTTGTCTAGTGGATTTTTTTTAGAATCAAAGGTTGTATAGTGAAATGTCAAAGATTAAAACCACCTAAGAAACAAGAATGAAATTGACCCAAAGAATGATTGTATAGTGGAAAGTGGGAAGGTATTACTAATGGCAATGTGATATATGATGTAAGCATCAAATTAGCATTAGAAAAATCAAGAGTATTGAAGTTTTTCGAGATACCTTATTTTGGTAAGTCCAAAAATTTGGTGCAGTTCATGTTATCCCAAGTTCATACATATAAGTTCTATTTCATAGGGTAGAGGATGAAAATATCCCCTAGGCATCTAAGTAAGTCAACAATATTTCCTTGCTTAAGAAAAAATATTAAAGTCACCTTGACAAATACTAAAGAAGTAAAAAGGGTGGCACAATTTTTAAATTACAAAAAATATAAGTTCACATTTACTATTAAAATAATAGAAGATTATTCCACCTAGGTTGATACTAGATTAGTCAACACCAATTTAATGGGGAGCTAGAAGGTGGGATAATATTAATAAGCAATTCATGTACATTTCACACATAATGGGTGTGGGAGGTACCCAATTCAATATTTAAAAATACTTTTTCTATCATGTCATTCGTATAGCAGAAATATCCCATCACTATGGTGAGACTTTTAGACGGGAAGTGATACTAATTTATTACTATTATATGAAACCAATATCCTAGATAAACATGGAAACAAAGCTTGATTCTTATCTCTAGGAGATAAGTCACTTGCCAAAAGCTATTGCAAAAATTTGTGCCATGGGAATTACAATAAAAATTACAAATTTAAAATGGATAGATAGTTGGAGAATATGATGCTTTTAAAAAATAGTGGTGCATTTTAAGTTCACTACCAAAAACCTATAGGGGATATGTAGATTTTATGGTTATGTAAAAAAAATCCCTTGCAAAAATTAGAGTCATGAATGGAAATTGGTCTAAATAGCTCAAGTTGCCATATGTTCTTGGCATGATATTTTTTAGAGGTCATGGATAGGGTTCCAAATGCATTGAATATCAAATCAAATATCATACAAATCTATGGGGATATGATGTTTCTAATAAACTTGTATGTTTACCTAAAGAAGACAGTATCAAGAGAAGAAATAAATTTTGATGATGACTCCACTATTGTTGATCCTAAAATAATGGATTTTGTAGTAGGATCATTATGTAATATATATTATGAATTGAAGATAAAAAATATAAATAATAAAGATATGTAGGAACAATAAGAGAAATCAGTGCATGTACATACATTTATGGGAACCTATAAGCCAAAGGAGAATTAGGGTTCAAAATCATCATCAACCAAAATGGAAAAAGGGATAAAGAAGAGGAAAATTATTATGGTGGATCCTATTGAATAAGACTCTGAGCATTTAAATTTAGATGAGGAAGATATTTACCACTTTCTAATAAAAATATACATTTATAAATGCCAGTCAAAAATACCTCCATCACGCAAACATGTGTTACCACCTAAGTTACCCACATTAATATTGTATCCATATAAATGGTTATCAAATCCATTTTCTCCCCTAAAGGAGGATACACCGCTTTAAACCACACTAGATACTCCCATATCTCCTCTAGTAGAGGAAAACCAAGAAATAAAAGAATAAAAATATATTGAGCACAACCTCATAAAATTTAATCATGAGGGAAAAGAAGAAGCCATTAAGGCCAATAAAATACATGCACAAACTATTAAAGAGGCATTGGATATAATAGTTTTTGGAAGACCAAACTAAAAATAATGTAACAAGTTTCACATAAAAAGACACTAATGTTGAGAAAGAAGTGGATAAGGATGAAGCTTGAGAAAATACCAAATAGGAAGTCCTTCACATTGAGACATTATATGAATAGGGATTGGATGAAATTATAAAGAAAACTAGTAATATGGAAGGTGCATCCTCTACATACCACACAAAAAGAGATGAACCTCTAGTTGTAGAAATCTTTGATGATGATGATTTGATTATCAAAAAGAGGATCCAAAGAAAGGTCATAGACAAGGACCTCTATTTAGAAAAATGAGCATTGAAATCTTAATGACACAAACCTAGATGTATATTTCATTTATATTTGACATGCATTTGGATGATCCCATGATTAAAATACTTAATGTATCCATCCTATAATGAGACCAAAAAACTATCGATGATGAAAATGAGATAACATATGTTGATCCAACAAAGCTCAATGCAGTTGAAGCTAGTAGTGCATAGATGAAAATGGACACTCAGGTCACTCGATAGAATATTATGAATAGTTCTACCCTTTGGATCCAAAATAAATATTTAGAGGAATTTAAGAATAGGTATGCATAGGCAGAGTACAAAATAGTTGTAATGGAACTAAAAATATTAAAATTTTGCTAGAGCATCATGAAGGAAGATTGAATATTGATGGATGGGGATAATATGGAAGGTATCAAGGATGTTGAAAAGTTGGTCATCATAGTGGATCAGATGCTACATAAAGGAAATAACACTGAATAAATTGAACAAGTTAGGATAGATAGGGAACAATTAGATATTTTATAGTAGGTATAAGGTTATGATAAATTATTAAGCAACCTAATCATCATAACAAAAAGAGCCAAGAAGGTCTTCCTCATATTCATGTTCTTGAATTTAGTTATCAATATCCACTTATTTATAGAAAAACAAACTCAAGAAGAACTAGTGACATAAGTACACTATAAAAATGTAAAATATTAGTAGACACAACTCCTTTAGGAGATTGAAAATTTGGGAATACACATAGGGGAAAATCATAAAGGGCTATAAGAGGGGTTTGATATGTTGCAACACCATTTTATCGATCAAGAAGTCACCCTATAGGAGGTAGTTATGGAAATAACAACTAATATTGATTCCATTAATTTAAATACCATAGATCTATAAGGGTAGCCTCATGCACTAAGAGGCCTAATAGAATAAGAGGTCACCATAATAAATTTAATTAAGATAAAAATTAAAATATGGAACAATTTTGAGGAGGAAGTGAAAAAGATGCACTTAAATTTTTGAAAATCATAAAATCAATCAGAGGGTTTCTTAAGGGTAGACAACCAAATTAGTGTGGGGTGATATTAGCTTCAATTTTTTCAAGCCCTAATTTTTAAAATTAGAGACATGTTTAGGACGTGCATAATCTACATATGCTTTAAGGAAGAACATTTAGACTCAACAAAACCATTATATAAATATAATTTTATTCAAGAATAATGCAAATTTAGTAAAACGATGCACTAGGATGAGGTAGTATCAATGTACTTGAAGACTATATAATTCTCAACCAAATATTTTCCAAGTCATGAGTTATTCCTATAATGGCATACTAATAAACACAAAACAAGGAATATCAAGATCGATGAAGAGGTAATGTAGAACACAAAACACAAAAGAAAGAATTAAAGGTGTTAATTTATAAGATGAGATTTTAAGGAAAATTTGTGAGAGAATATAACACATTATGAGCACATATAGGATATAATAAAATTAGGGAATTTATTATGATCCCATTATGGTTACTAATTATAGAATACTACTATGCATTCATATGGACTCAAATTAATGAATTGTAATGAACCAGATGGTGTTTATGCATTATAAAAACACATCGTGTACTAGTGGGAAAAAAGGTATAGAACTAATATCATTATGTTGGTCAATTATCATTTGAGTAATCATCTGGTTATTACACCAAAGAAGAAATAAAATTGTTTTTTAACTATGCATAAGTAAGGAAGAATGTAATACTATCTTTAAGATATTTAAGCCTTTATTTATTTAACACTAATATTAGTTGATATTTTTGCTATGTATTTATGTGTTAATGTATTTTCCCATTATGAATTAATGTAACAAACAAAACCTTACCATAATTTATATATACACAATTCTTATATACAATTAACCTAACTTCAACTCAATAAACTCTCCATGCACCTTAAGTGAGTGGATAGACTACATGATATGTCGGTGAAAATAAAGTTAAGTGTTAGGAATGCACTAAAGGCGTATACTATATTTAGGGGAAAAAGATAAAATGTGCCCAACATTATTTGAGGTCTATCATAATTTTATTCACATTATGATGAATTTAGTAAGGATATTTATGATCTTCATCCAAAACTATGATACATAAATCACTAAGGTCAAGTACATGTATTATGTCATTGAATTGAAGAATTCCACCTTCTTCTATTTGATATAACTCATATTAATGATATTAACTATTAGCTTCAAGGGATATCTTGAAATTAAAATTATTGGATATTTTTTAATGATGTCATGATGATTTCCAGTTGAGTGGATGAAGAGCCTTGATAGTCTAAGTGATAATGACAAAGTGTGCAATGTGATTGTCCTAATTTGCTTAAAGGAGGCTTGGTTGATCTTCAGTTTTGGCATGGTTAGATATGTTTAAGGATAAGTATGGATTATTTATCATGTTAACTATGTCCATAAGATGTTTTCTAAGATTTGAGTGCTTGTGTGCATGAGTGGTTTTCATTTGGTTGATCATTGTTTTATTCTAGACATTTTGGGTCTAGTGGTAGAAATTTTGAGTAAGTAGTTTACTAACATCACCATTTCCACATGTGGATGAGTAAGATGGATTTGGTAATATAATTTTTATCACATTATTCCTTAGTTTATATGTGTTACATCTTAGGTCATTCACCTAATTTTAGTCAAAGATATATGGGTACAAAGTTGTACTCTCAAAAAATTTGACAATGTTTTCTATGCTTAAATAGAGCTAAGTAAGCATGTTGATGATGTCAAAATTTACATGAATGGAGGTTTAAATCGGAAATGGTCACATGGGTTTGTTTATTATTATGCCTAGTTCTTATGCTCTAAATCCTAGGTCATGCACCTAAGCACAACAAAAGATATGCAAGTGCAAAGTTGGGCTCCCAAGTAGTTTGACATTATTTTTCCATATTTAGCCAAATTTGCATGAGGCAAGAAAGAACTGAGTAAGTAGTTTGGTGAGGCATATATAATATGTGTGGATGTTTCATAACAAGATGATGATATGGGTTTTTTTAGTTTTGTGCCAAGTTATTTTATGTTAAATATCAGATCATGCACCAAAGCACATCAAAAGATATGCATGTGCAAAATTGGCCCTCAAAGCAACTCTTGACATTGTTGGCTTTGTAATAGATAAATACAAGTAGGAATTTTAATGTTGTTATACATCACATTTATGAAGGTTTTAGGATTATATTAACACATGGTTGGATTATCCTATGTGAAGAGATCATATGGTCAAATTTTTAAAACATACACTTAAGTAAAGCAAAAGATATAGAGGTGCAAAGTTGACCTTACAAACATATTGCAAAGGTTCCCATACTTAGTCATTTTTTCACAAGTTAATGTTTGATCAACATCGATGGATCACATTACTACAAGAAGTCAAGATGCAATGATATGGTTCCAAGTGTTTAATGAGCAGAGATAAAGATCAAGATTCTTTTAAGGATCAACAATAAGTGGGTGATCATATAGATAAAGATAAATGGTGTAATTTAAATTCAAGAGGTCAAAGTGACATTTGTCTAGCATAGTTAAAGCTAGGACAATCTCAAAGAGGACAATGGAGCACATGAGATCAAAGTTGTCCTATTACATGAGATGAGGTCAACTATTCGAGGGTTAACATTTGGGAATTGGTGTATTATGTATTAAAGTTTAAAAAATATCAATGGTGCACGTTTGATTTGAGTATTGATGACATGATATGTGAGCATAGTGTTCAAGGTTTAACTATGACCATTTGCTTTTGAATATTTAAATTTGCAAAGGAAAAACTAGTGCTTTATATTTTGTTTATATCTTTTGATCTATGAAGAATGTGCTCATGTTGTAAAAATAAAAATGGTAGAAGAATCTAAGGCACATATATAAATATAGATTTGAAGATTTGAAATTTTATAAAGTCATAATTATTAAGGTTTAAATTTGACTGTGTTTGTGTGTATTCTATAAGTAACCTGAGAAGATTGTTTGATCTTGTTTTTATATTTTTTTGATGTCTCTTGATGAATTGGGTTTTAAGGATTATTTTATACTCCATGAGGATGATCTGTGTGCATTATGAAGTTTTTACCAATTATATGCAGTATAAGCACAGGTTTAGAAGTTGACTATGTATTTGTTCATGGTAACTATGTGCATAGAATGTTGTTTGAGCAAATTATGCTTAAGCGAAAGGGTATAATGTTGGTTGTTGGCACTTAAGAGGGACCTATAGATCATATATAATGGGTCTATGCTTTTGGAAGTGGTCCTATGTTCTTATATTTTTTGATGAAGTACTAAATTGGTGAATAGGTCTCCATGAGACATATAAGAGCTACAAGGGCCTATTTGAAAGGTGTAGCTTCTTAAGGGTGACCCATAGATGCTATGGCCAACCTATGAAGATTATATTAAGATATTTATTCATATGATATATGCCTTACGGGTTAAGGCATTCCTAATAGTTGACCAAGATGTTGATAATCATGATAACTTTATAAATGGTGAAACCAAATGTGCTAGTTTTTAGACTTTGAGAGAGAATTGTGTGGAATTTTCACTTAAGAATACAGTGTTGTGAAGAAAAGGAAAGGGTGGCTGCCTTGTGGATGAGTTGAAGAGTAGAACATATTGAGAACTATTTATATGACCTATATGTCATAATTCTATTGGTAGAATAATGCTCTTACTATTTGAGTATAAGCAAAGGTGAAGAGTGATAGTTAGAGGTCCATCATCAGGTGTTAAAGACATAAGCTCAAAGTTGGATGTGTTCATATTTTTTATTATGCCAACTCAACATCTAAAGGGGTTGCTACCTCCTTGCAAGGTGAAACTTGCTAAAAGTATAGTTGTTATGGTAACTCAGCTAGACAAGTGTGGTAGCACCTTGTGGGATTATAGTCTTACTAGATAAGGGATGGTAATTCCTTGGTTAGTTGTAGATGGTATAAATTAATTCTTGTTATTATAGGATAGTAGTCCAATTATAGGTTTTTAGTGGGTTTTCTCCCCAAAGAGGATTTTTCACATGTGTTATGTGATTGATCTTGCATTGTCTCTCTTACTCATTTTTATGAATGATATGTATGCTTCATAAATGATTATGGTAATTGATTAAGAACTTGAAAGGATTGAAATTAAATTTGTATTTTTTAGGCTCACTGATTCACCCCACCTCTCAGTGATTATACCTCTAACAATTGGTATCAGAGTAAGTCCTTTGGTAAAGGCTTGATAGCTTGAAGGTGATACAAGGTACAATATGGGTAGTAATCAAGGAGGTTTATCTACTAAGCAAGCATCGATATTCAGTGAATCCAATTATGATTTTTGGAGTGTAAAGATGAGGACATACATTATGTCCCTAGGGTTTTATATATGGTAATTTATTTTGGATGGTTATGTTCTTCTTACTATGCCATCTAGTGTTGTAAATAAGAAGTTGTTTGAGATTAATTCTAAGGCAATGAATGCCATCACTTGTGGTCTTACATAAATTGAGTTCACCAAGGTAATCCATTGTAAAAAATTTAAATAAATATGTGAAAAAATGTAGATCATTTATGAAGGATATTCAAAGGTTAAGTTTGTTAAGTTACAGACTCATAGAAGGCAATTTGAAAGTCTCAAGATGAAAGAAGAAGATTTTATGACATCCTTTCTACAAAGAGTTGATGAGATTATGAAAATCATCAGAGGTCTTGGAGAGAACCTTGAAGAGGCTATTGTAGTTCATGAAGTTTTAAGGCCTTTATCTCTCAATTTTGATCCAAAAGTTTTTGCTATAGAAAAAATTCATGATCTTACTCAATTGAATATGGATCAATTACATGGTACCCTTACTACCTATGAGATGAGAGTAAATGATGATATACCACCAAAGAAGGAATCAAAATTCAAGATAGAAATGAAGTCAAAGAAAAAAGTTTCAAGGTAAGAACCCCAAAGAGGATGACATATATGATATTGATGAGGATGAACTAATTGATTTGATTAATAAGAAATTGAACATAAACTCAGGGAAGTATAAGGGTAAACTATCCTTTAAATTTTTCAATTATGGAGAGGTAGGACATTTTTCTCATAATTGTACTCATAAGCATGATAAAAATGGTGATGAAGATCATGGTGAAGGATAAGATGAATACAAGAAGACATATAGGAAGAAAGGATTTAGAAAGTATAATAACAAGAAGAAATCCTTCAAGAACAAGAAGAGTTTCTATATCAAATAAGATTGTAGCTCATTAGATGAGAGTGAAGACAGTGAATCTGAATATGATCATGAAGATAATGATTCTATTGAAGATGAAGCTTTTTTCATGAATTAGGAAGGAAGTTTATCACAACAAAAGGAGTCTACTTGGAGTGATTAAAATAATGATGAAGGTGAGGTGGACTATGAGACTGCATTGATAAATTCTCTTGAAGAACTGAAGATTGAAAATAAGATCAATAAGAAGATAAAGTCTCAACTCAAGGACTATGAGGAGAAATTCAATGTGTTTTAAGCAATATTTAATGAAGATACCAAGGAACATGAAGATATGGTCAAGCATCTTAGTTGTCAATTGGAAATGTTGTCTACAATCCTAAAAGCTAAAGAAGATGAATGTTTAAGGTATGTTTCTAAAAATGAGTCTTTGAAATCTAAGTTAGAGAAGACATCTAGTAAGGTGAAGACATTTATGAGATTTGAAAAGAGCTCATATGATCTAGACAATATTCTGAGTGGTCAAAATCATGCTAGTGATAGAAATGGACTAGGATATGAAGAAGAATAAAAGAATGCAAATCAAAATAAGATGAAGACTAATGTGAACTAGGACAATCATATTTTGAAGACAAATCATCAGACAAGGAATGAAGGTGTTGGCAGAATAAAAAAATTAGATCAGACAACCAAATGCCATGAGGTATGCAAGATTTAATGATTACTATGATACATGTAATCAATTTGGTCATAAGGATAGATAATGCAAGAGACCTATTAGAAATGAGTTTGCATGGAACTATGAAGGGGGTCTTCAGTCAAAAGGTGTAAACAAAGTTAAGTGCTTTAACTATATTGATGTGGGACACTTTAAAAACCATTGTCCACATAAGATTAGTCAAGATACATTTCTTACAAAATGTATAATGTGTTTCAAATGTTAATAGAGAGGTCACTTTAGTAGATTCTACAAGCAAAAGCCTACAAGATATAATAGGTTTAATCAAGCTCCTAGAGTGAAATAAAGAAGGCAAGTTAGCACATGGAATCCAAAGGTGATAAGTGTGAGTCATGATGAGTCTTCAAGTCTAAGTAATTTATTTTATATGATGGAGAAAGATACAAAAGTTTAAGAATGAAAAGAGGTCTCATTATCTACTCATGTTGAGAGTGAAGAAACCAAGCTCAAAGAAAAGACCAAGATACTAGTTGAGGCTAGTTTCAAGGTATGTATGGATCCAAGTGAACATCCTACTATTTTTTAGCATGGATCATGCAATGAACATCAATTATCTATGCCTAGTGATGAGGTTCTAAGTTGTAAGGAAAATTTTATAGATGAAAAATTATGTCATGAATTTATGTTATCTCCATGTATTGTCAATCAAATTATAAAAGAGAAGGAGAATGTTGTAGTGGTTGAGCATGTTGATTCTCTCAAGACTAAGAATAAGAAAAATAACTACAAGTATCATATGACCAAGGAGGAGAAAGAATATGAGGATTTGTGGGCAACTCTTAGTTTCACATTGCTCTAAGACATTTTGAAGTAGGGCATCTCTGCCTATGCTTATTAGGAGACATATTTATTGTGAAGAAGCAAGTTTGTGTGAATAAGATCATAATGACAATCTATACATAGACTTGTTTTGATATTAGAAGGTTATTGGTTAAGGTGGAGCAATAAGTTCATGAGCTTGTTTTAGAGGTTTATGAAGGGGCTATAGTACATGGTAAAAATGGGTGTTTTCTGGTGGCCTAATGAGATAAATAGAATGTCAAGAAGGATTTTGTGATCATAAAGGTTTATTCAGTTCTTTGTGATGAGATCCAAGTATTTTTATGGTTTGAAGGTTTGTTGAAGTCAAATTGAAGTTTTTTGAGTGCTCTCAATTTTTTTAGTTTTGGCTTAAGGGCAAGCAGGCCTAAAATGGGTTATAGGAATTCAATGTTCCCAAAAGTATGGAAGCTCAAATTTTGGTCTAGAAGTGTTTGATGGTTGTCTCCAGGTGTGTAAGAAGTTTGAGAAGTGGATGTTGAATATAAGGAGGTTTGTTGACTCAGTTTGTTTTAAGGTTCTAGGGTTTTGAGTTATGCTAGATAAGTGGTTTGCCTTATGAGTTTAGGTCTAAGGCTTCTTAATAGGTTAAATGGGCCAAATGGCTTGTTAAATCAAGATTCATAGAGATATAAAGATTTGTGTATTTCAAGTTATTCATGTTTTTGTTAAGATGGAGGCCTAATTAGTAAATTGGTTTATAAAGGAAGTATGTTTTAGAAGATGATCTAGGTGATGAAAATTAGTTTTAATGAGGAGGAATATTATAGTGATCTAGATATGAAGTTTTGGGTCTTGAATATGTGTCTACTAAAAGTTGTTGGCTCTGCAAGTTCTAGGTAGGGCTACAAGGAGACTAGATAGTCCTAGTGTGAAGAAGAGTGGTTTTTGCTTTATCCAAAAGAGAAAGGTATGTTTGTTTCAAGGAGAGTTATAAATTTGGTTAAGATCATGTCTCATATTTAATGAGTGGCATGAAGTTATATTGGTGGTCCTTATGGTAGCTTGAAAAAGAAGGATAGTAAGTATGTGTGGCAGTTCTTCATGGTGTATGGAGATCTGAAGATGCTCATGTGATGAAATGGATCATAAATCTTTAGGGGAGTCCATCTCAGATGTTTCTTGGTGAGTTCCATTATATTTTAGTACTTTTGTGTGTTCTTTCTTCATTGGTTGCAGTGTTTGGTTGAAGAGAGTGTTGGCATGGAGCAAGAGGAAATTGTCAAGCTAAGAAGAGGTAGGCTCAAGGTAAGGGGGAGTTTGTATCATATTTTTAAGGTGGTTATCTCATATTTTAGTCTTTTTAGGTCCTCAAGATCAGTTGGTGCCCACTTTGTCACTGTGTCAAAGGGGGAGAAAGTTCCTATTATGAGAGTGCTTAAAGAGAGAGAAGGAAGGTGAGCTATATATTGTTACATATGATGGTTGTTGATATCAATGACAAAAGGGGAGATTTTTGGAGATTTTTCAATGATGTCATGATGATGTATAGGTGAGTGGATGAAGAGCCTTATTAGTCTAAGTGATAATGAAAAATTGTACAATGTGCTTGTCCTAATATGCTTGAAGGAAGCTTAGTTGATCTTCAGTTTTGGCATGGTTAGAGATGTTTAGAGATGAGTATGGAGTATTGATAACGTAAAATAAGTCCCTATGATATTTTCTAATCTTTATTTCTTGTGTGCATGAGCAGTTTTCATTTAGTTGATCATTGTTTTTTTTAGACATTTTAGGTCTAGTGGTAGAAAATTTGAGTAGGAAATTTGCTAACATCACCATTTCCATGTATGGATGAGTCAGGGGGAGTTAGTCATATGGTTATGATCACATTAATCCCTATTTGTTATGTACTAAATCTCAAGTTATGCACCTAAGTTTAGTCAAAGATATATGGGTGCAAAGTTGGGCTCTCAAGGATTTTGATAGTGTATTCTATGTTCAAATAGATCCAAGTAAGCATGTTGATAATGTCAACATTATCATGCATGGAGGTTTTAGGAGGAATTGGTCACATGGGTTTGTTTAGTATTATGCCTAGTTATTATGTGCTCAATCTTAGGCCATGTGCCTAATCATGACAAAATATATGCAATTGGAAAGTTGGGCTCCCAGGTAGGTTGACATTGTTTTCCCATGCCAAATTTACATGAGGCAAGAAAGAGCCAAGTAATTAGTTTGGTGATGGAATATCTCACATGTGTGTATGTTTTAGAATAATATAATCATATGGGTTTGTTTAGTTTTGTGCCTATCAATTTTATGCTAAAGTTTAGATCATGCACTGAAGTGCATTAAAAGATATTTATGTGCAAATTTGGCCTTTCAGGGAATTCTTAACATTGTTGGATCTATAATAGATAAATTTGAGGAGTAATTTTAATGTCATTATATCTCACACATATGAAGGTTTCAGGACTATATTGACACATGGTTGGATTATCCTATGTGAGGAGATCATATGGTCTAAATTTTAGAACATGCACTTGAGAAAAGCAAAAGATATAGAGGAGAAAAGTTCACCTTATAGAAAAATTTCAAAGGCTCCCATAGTTATTCATTTTTGCACAAGTTAAATTTTAAGCAACATTGATGGAGCAGGTTTCTCTAAAAAGTCAAGAAGTAGTGAGATGGTGCCAAGTGTTCAATGTTTAACATTGAGTAGAGATAAAGATTGAGCTTATTCTAAAGATCAATTATGAGTGAGTGATCATACAATTAGAGATTAATGGTGCACTTTAAAGTCAAGAGGTCAAAGTGATAGTTGTCTAGCATAGTTAAAACTAGGAAAATCCTGAAGAGATCAATGGAGCACATCAGGTTAAAGTTTCTAGATTGCATGAGTTGAGGTCAAATATTCGAGGGTTAATGTTTGGGCATTGGTGTACTATGCATTAAAATTTGGAGAAGATATATGGTGCGTGTTTAATCTAAGAAGTGAGGAAATGAGATGTGAACATAGTGTTCAAGGTTTAACTATGACCATTTGTTTTTGAATATTTGAATTTGCAAAAGAAAAACTAGGACTTTGTATTTTGGTTATATTTTTTGATCTATAAAAAAAATTATTAGGAATATAGTTTACAGAGAAATATTAATGAATTAAAAATAAAAAAATGAAAAAAAACACAACATAATAGAGACATAGATTTAATGTGGTTCACCCAATATGGTATACGTCCACACAAAAACAACTATTCCTTATTATTCTGTTCAACAAATGAAGGAAAAACCCTACAATACAACCACTACAATATCCTCTTCACTCACATAAAATGTGATACCATAATTACAATTCCCTCATATCAAAAATAGGGTTACATATAGGGTAAAAATTCAAAAACATAGTTTCTACTATTAGATCTATAACCTAGTAATGAACGGTCCAAATTTACTACAAAATTATAATATTCTATAATGCATTTTTAACTAAATTTTTCTTCAAAGGTGCTACCCCTAAACTCCCATCATGGGGGTGGAGACCATAGTGGGAGGTTGAATTTCCCCCCCACACCCCTTTTTTAGGAACTAGGAATTAAAAATAAGATCAGGCTCCACCATCCAACAATCTCCCACTTGGAGTCTGATTACTACAACTCCACTGCTACAACTCTTCCTTGAACTTTGACCCTGACATGTTTCTCATATTATTTTTTATCCTTGAAGACCTATTGAAGTTTAAAAACTCTCCATTAACTCTTTAGTGATTGACTTTTTTAGCATATCTGTAAGATTCTGACTCGTATGGATCTTTTCCAACTTCAGTTGACCATCCTCCAAAATTGAACGAATGAAGTGATACTTGAGTTGTATATGTTTGGTTCTTGAGTGGAATGTCAAGTTATTTTATAAATGAATCAAACTTTGGATATCAATTTAAAATTTTCAATCTTATTTTTTATTCCTCAACTCTTCTATGAACCATTGTGACCATAGTGGAGGGCATTGCCACCCCCACACCCCCTGTCAAGAACTGGGCATTAAAAATAAGATCAAGCTCCACTATCCAAAAAAATTTCTCATGGTATAAAAAATATATTATAGAAGACTCCAAGGTGAATCTAAATATATATTTTAATATTTTAAAGTGTATACAGTCATATTTAGAATGTTCAAAGTTGACTATGTGTTCGTGTGTATTTTGTAAGTAACCCAAGAAGATTGTTTGAGCTTGTTTTGATATTGTTTTGATATATATTGATGAATTGGATATTGAGGAGTATTATAGAATACATTAATATTATATTTGTGTATTATGAAGGTTTTACCAATTGTATGTAGTGTGAACAAAGGTTTAAAAATTGACTGTGTATTCGTTCATGGTGATTGTGTGCACAAAATGTTATTTGAGCAACTTATGCTTAAGCAGAAGGGTACTATGTTGGTTATTAGAACTTAAAGGGGACATATAGATCATATGGAATAGTTACATGATTTTTAAAATGGTTTTATGTTATTGTTTTGTTTGATGAAGTGCTAAATGGGTGAATAGGTCTCCATGAGACTTATAAGAGCTATAAGGGTCTAATTAAAAGGCGTAGTTACTTAAGGGTGACCCATAAATGCTATGGCTGACCTATGATGATTATATTGAGATGTGTATTCATATGATATATTATTTAAGGCTTAAGGCATGCCTAATGGCTAACTAAGATGTTGATAATCATGATAGCTTTATAAATGTTGAAACCAAATATGTTAGTTTTTAGACTTTGAAAGAGACTTATGTGTGGAATTTACATTTGAGAATATATTTTTGTGAAGTGAAGGAAAGGGTGGGTTCCATATGAATGATTTGAAGAGATAAACATATTAAGAACTATTTGTATGACCTATAGGTAATAATTATATTAGTAAAATAGTGCTCTTATTGTTTGAGAATGAACGAAGGTGAAGAGTGATAATCAGAGGTCCATCATCTAGTGTTGAAGACATAAGTTTAAAGGTGGATATGTTAATAACTATTGTTGTGGTAGCTCATCATCTAAGGGGGTTGTAGCCTCCTTGCAAGGTGAAACTTGTTAACATTCTAGTTGTTGTGGCAGCTTAACTAGACAGGTGTTGTGGCACCTTGTGGTATTGTAGTCTCACTAAATAAGGGATGGTAATTCCTTGATCAATTACAACTAGTATAAATTAGTTCATGTTATTATAGGATAGTAGTCCAATTTTAGGTTATAGTGAATTTTCTCCCCCAATAGGATTTCTCACATATGTCATGTGTTATGTGATTGATCTTGCATTGTCTCTCTTGTTCATTGATATGAATGATGTGTGTGCTTCATGAATTCTTGTGGTAATTTGTTAAGATCTTGAAAGGATTGAAATTGAATTTGTATTTTCTAGGCTTACTGATCCACCCCCCCTCAATGATTATACCTCTAACAAAAATAAAACTCATATGCTAGCGGATGACTCAAAATTTGTGGTCAAAAAGAGGTCCTTATAGTTACCATAGATTTTATATATATACTTAAACTAGGAACATATGCCACTCTATTTTCCTTACCCTTAATATGTTCAATGCCAAATTCATAATCACTCAAACACTCTAACCATCATCTATGACTTCTGTTAAGGTTGGGTTGAGTGAAAATAAATCCAAGTGATAGATTATTTATCTTGAAACCAAAATGCTTTCCTATAAGTAAATGTCTCCACATTTTCAATACATGGAAAATTGTTGCAAACTCCAAATCATGTGGTGAGTAATTTAGCTCATATTTCTTAAGCTTGTGTGACTCATAGGCCACCAATTAGTCATCAAGCATCAAAACACCACCCGATCATTCACTGGATGCATATGTGATGACTAAAAAAATTCCATTAGGATCTTTTGTTAATTTTTATTTAAGAATGTGGAAGGTTTCTTCACACTTATTTGTCTAGGTCAAATTCTTATCTTTTTTCATTAAGGATGTGATTAGATTCCTTATATTGGAAAATCCTTTCACATATTTTCTATAGTATCCTACCAAACACATGAAACTATGAAATTTATGGAAATTTCATGGAGAATTCCAATCCATAATGGCTCTTATCTTGGTTGGGTTCAGTAAAATCCCTTCTCATGAAATTATTTGGCCAAGATAGTGCATTTTATCTTAAAATAAGGAGCATTTTTACAATTTTCCATGTATTTCATGTTTTATTAAGTGTTGTAAATATAGATTCACATGTTTTACATGTTCTTCCATTTATTTTTAATAAAACAAAATATCATCTAAGAACATTAACATAAAACCATTCAAATAATCTATGAACACACTATTCCTCAATTAATTAATGTTGTAGGAGCCTTTATAAGTCCAAATGAAAATGATGAGGCCAATAAATGAAACTCATCTCACATAACATCATCCCAATACCCTTTATATTTTTTTCATTGTTATAATCATCTACCATGATTTCATCCTTATTTCTATCCTTGTTTTATATGTTCATTGTTGTGATATAAGTTAATGATTCCTAGATAAAATAGTATAGTTTAATGTTCTTTATGGGGATTTACTAATAAGTATGTCTAAGACACTTACAACCATAAGGGGAGAAGTATATATTAATTTTATGATGGCCTATAGTCATTTTTTAAAAAGCATTTACAACCACTGGGAACCACCTATAACAATTAGATTGTGTAGCACTCACAATAATTGAATTGTGCAACAACTAAATAATGTGCACCCACAACCATTATTTTATATGCATATTTTTAACTATAATAGTTATTTGATATTTTGTATAAATATTACTTCAATGATTTAAGGAGTATACACGATCCCATGAATCTAGGGATGAATAGATAACTCTACAAAAAAAATTATTCCCCCTTTATCCTCTTTATTTTATGGTTGCACCATAATATTCTATTATTTTATAGTTATAAAAATATGGGTTTATTGTTTGTATTGTTTAAAATAATTATATTTTTTGGATAACCATAATTTATGGTTATAACCCATATATTCTAGGAATCTCTTAGAATCACCTACCTCCCCTATATAAGGAGTAGAGTCACATGTAGCAAGAGAATGGTGAAATAAAGAGCTAAAAGGAAACAAAGAATAATTAGAGGAAAGGTATGAATATTGTATTTTTGTAATTCTACCATAGCATAACTATTTTAAAATATAATCGGTCTGAATAAGTAACTCACCTATAGCAAAGGAGGGAAGTCTAACTCTAATCTAAACAAGGTAAGGCCCATTTGCAGAAATCTGGTAGACTAATTTTTCATCCGTTAGATTAGTTATACTTTGTATTTTGTGTGTGTTTATTAATTATAGTGTGTTTCTTGAATTCATGATATGATTTTTGTATAATCATCTTGATTTATATGAGTTTGATTTAGTACAGTGTGAAAAAGCTTCCTAGTTATATTAAATTTATTTTTTATCATTTACATTCTTGAAAGTGTCTTCTTTCCTTTGTGTAAGTGTGATGTACATCTCTTTAAGTCTATTTTTACAAGTTTAATTCAGTTCCCTATGATTTAAATTATATAATAATGTTTCCTAGACATAACTCTTAACCTATACACAACCCTTAAATACCCCATCTTTTGAGAGAGACTAATGTTGCACATATAGTTCTGACATCTTATCAAAGTAAATAAACATTGGGTTGACAATTTAATGAAAGTAGTAGTTTCAATCAACCAAGTGTTTTCCCCTGTGGAGTACATTTTTTGGGTCATACACACCACTGTGTCAATTTTAATTGATGGTTTAATTCTCCTTATCAATAAGTATAATAAAATCATAGTGCCCATAATGAGCTCTAAATTTTTATGGTATGTCTTCCTCTTTAATCCTTAGTTGATGATAACCTGATCTCAAATCTATCTTCAAAAAGATAGTATCCCCTCACAATTGACCAAAGAGATCATCTATACATGGAAATGGATACATATTCTTAATAGTGTCTTTATTCAACATCCTATAATCTATGCCTTATATGGGACTGTCATTCTTGTTATTGACAAAATCTACTAGTGCACCCCATGTAGATACACTTGTATGTATCAAACATTTTGAGAGAATTTATTATAATTGAGCTTTCAACTAAAACAATTTTTTTATTTTCATCTTGTAAGGTGCCTTTGACTTTAGTTATGGAATAGGTAATATGTCAATGGAGAAATAAAATTCTATCTTATATGGAAGTCATGGTAATTCTTTAGGAAAACATCTTTGAAATCATGAATAAAAGGATAGTCATTTATGGTGGGTTATTTTTTAGTTTTAACTTTATTTATATGTATTTAATAAATGGTGCATCCCTCTCTTTGACATTTTTTCAGCTACATGGCTGAAATTTATCTCACATTGATCTCATAGTTACTCCTTGAACTATCATAAGGTGTTTATTATTATTGAGATGTGACTTTCTTGGCATAATAATTGACTTGAGATCAATGTTTTCATAATCATTTGAATCATAATATCACATACATATGAAACCAATGGGGTAACATATAAATACATTGTTGTTTTCAATCTAAGAATCCCTAATTCAACTTCAAATAGAGATTGATCTACCCTTTGTTATGATTGGTTATCGTACTGAACTATCCAACTATTTTCCATAAAACTATTTTTTTTAGAAAATTTATTCAAAATTTTAGATGTTATAAAACATTTAGTTGTTCCACTATCTATAAGTATAGTAATGGAAGAACCAAAAATTATACCTAAAGCTTCCACTAATTTACTTGGAATTTAGCTTGAGAATTGTTCATTGTCATATGAATCCTTTATTGAAAACTTGTTGATTTGGTAATGCAATTGTTTTGGAAATTGATCCACATGACCTATTTGGGAACTGATTTCTATGATGATTGCATCCACATATGAAACATCCTCCTATATGGAATATCCTTTCCCTGGTTTTCCTCCCTATAAGATTTATCAATTTTATGATTGTTATTATTTCACCATTTGTTTCCATTGTTTGACTTGGAGAAATTTACACTCCTACAATTCATATTGAGGCATAAAGTATATGCTTCATGTGTAATTTTTATTCCTCAAAATATTATTTTATAAATGATTTGGATTTTATTATTGAGGAACTTTCCTTTTTCCCTTAAAATCCTTCCTAATTATTACAAGGTTCCTGAGTTTGTGTTCTTTTTTTACTACTATTTCTAAAACTTATTCCATAGTCAAGGATCCATGAAGGTCAAAAACCACACCAGTCTAAAGATTTGGCCCTAAAATAAACTTTCTAATTCTAAATATTTCATCCTTCGAGTATTAAGGGACATACCTTAAGAACCAGGTGAAAGTTTCCCAATACTTGTAATAGACATATCTTCTTCCTTTAGATTTTCAAATTTAGTCATTTTTCCATCAAAGTAATGTTATGGAAGCCATACATTCCTAAATTATGATATAAAAACATCTTATGTAATGATTTCAAAAGTAATATCCTGATCAACCTTCATATTTTTTTCACTAGGAAAAAACTTCACCTAAATGTTGATATGCTCCTCAAACTACCTTAGTTTCTTTAAATAAATACATAAGCTCAAAATACTTATCCATGTTATTCGACCAATATTATACAACATCACAAAGTATGGTGCCATCATAATTCTGGGTGTTATTATTTTGAATCTCTATTTAATTCTATTTCAAAATGAGTTATCTATCAGAGATCCTATTGGCCTTGTAGATCCCAATTTTTTTAATTCTAGTTTTTATTACCTTGTTCCCCTGATTGTTAGGGTTTTATCTATTATTCAGGTTTTCTTATTCATCTTGTTTTTCATACCATCTTCTAAAGTCAATTCTTGAATTAGATGCTCTAGGGTAAGTACCCTATCATAGGTATTGATTACCATAGCCAAGGTCTGATCGATCTTGTTCATAAATTCCTCATTTTGATTGCTTCCCTCTCTATTAGCTATTTTGCAAACCATGTTATCCTATGAAATTCAAAAATGTGAATGTGAACATTAGGTTCAAGTGTTAAATATATTCTCTAATACCATAATGTATGAACCCCTTTGAGGAACACCTGAAAATATTTATTTTTTTATTTATAAATCTGTAAACCCAAGGTATCTTAACTATTCTTAATTCTATCATGCTTAATATAACTACTGAATTTAATAGGAAGTAAATACAAAGTGAAAATTAATTGCATTAATTCTAAGTATTGATTAATTTAATTCATTATCATATCAAATAAGCATTCATATAATATTCATTCTTTCCTTAAATTGTAATAACCATTCATTTATAATAAGGAACTTAATCATTTAGAAAAAAATATTCTCCTTTATCCAAGATCAAAGGTACACATAAAATAAAAAATGTTCATTCTATCTAAATCTCTTAGTTACATCATCATCCATAGTTGTCATGATTACATATTTTTAGCTATACATTTGAGAACACATCTTTTTATAAAATTTATTCTAATACAATGCAGTTCTTGGTTCAAAAAAGTATACATAATCAGTCATTTCCCTTGACATGAACATTGAGAATGCAAGAGATCATCATTAAAGCTAGAAGTGACTATATAAGATGTGGTGAAAATATAAGGAGGGGGAGACTAATTAAAATTTACCTCTAACTCCCATTTTGTAGGGTTATAAAAACAATCCATGGACACATAGGCACTTCATAAAATGATTGACATTCATTCAAAATAGAGATCAATTTGCATAAATACATAACATTATTCCAATTCAAACAATGCCAATAATGGGATTATTACAACAAGAACATAGAGAAAATAATACACTATGCTACATCTATAGGTCATACATTGATCCTTGCCTTGGAAATGGAAACTTAAAATACAATTAGACCAAAAATGAGAAAACAATTGTAATTCTGGTTTTATTCTCCAAATTGTTGGTCTCAGCAAGTGACTCACCCATATAAGTTGTTCATTAGATTAAAATTTTTGAAAAATCACCTAGAGATCAAATCTAGTAGGATAGAGTCCCCTTATTTTTAGTATCTATTGGTGATCCAAGGGCCAATATTTAATCAAACAAACAAAACATGGGAAAACATATAAATTATTCCACCAGAGTCCCACATTAAGTTGTTACTTCACTTGTGTTAGTATTTTGAAAGCTGGGTTAGACTATAAAACATATATACAAAGAGGGGGAAAAATAAATCATAAGTGGTGTCATAAAAAAAGGGGAAGAGTTAGGGCAAGGTAGAAAAGGAATTGGTGTTTGAAAAAGTAAAACTGATTAATCCCACAAACAAATGAAATCATCACTAGGTTGTATCAAACCACAATAAAACTAATTCAGCAAATGCACAAACCAAAGTAAAATAATAGGCAATATTTTGAGGGAACAACATAAGAAATACTTCATTCAAAATCCATAAGCTAATGAACATGTACTTAGCAAGCAACAAATTACACACATGAGACAACAATAGTTTCAAAAATAAATATATAAGGAAAATGAACTTAATCAAACTAGGAAAAGCTCAAGTTGATTTCATTTCATTAACATTCCAAGATAATATCAATGTTTACAACATCAACTAGAGTTTCAATTAAACAATGAAAGATAAACAATACATAGCCAAAGTCACAATTATAGGTGTATTCCTAGTAACATTTAGATAGATTCTTAGTGAAAAATATCTCGACCCTTTCTACAAAAAAACCATTGGGATTAAATGGACTAATTAAATCTCATGGGTATTAATTACATTTATCTTTAGGTAGTTGAAAAAATTATATTTGAAACTATAATTCCAAGGCTACCCTTCATTGCAACATCTGATCCAATTAGCTTGTCACTACTATAGTTAGTTCAGACATGACATTCTTCTTCATTTGAAAGAAATTTTTAGTTGAATCTATTCTCCATCTCTTGTCTTGAAACATGGCTTCTCTACAAACTTTCCACTTTATTGAATGGATTGAATAATCGTTATGAAGATACTTACAACAACCTCCTACTTGGTTTTCTAAGAAGCTCCAGATCAATGTTAATTTATGAAGCACAAGAATTTAGGCACTTAGATTCTATTTGTCTTTAATTACATGCACTAATACTCAGCTTAAATGAACAATAACACCTTCCAAAATCACTAGATGACAAAACACATTTCCATAGGCGTTATATGATAAAACACCAATGATTGATCCACCTTTACAAATGCTTGGTTTTGGGGAACTCCTCTAGATTTTATTAGTGCATTCCACTTATCCTCAACATATGAAAATATTAAACATAATTCATTACTTCCTCAGTAAAGTTGAAAGACATCAAACAACACCATAAACATAAAGCACTCAAAGGCAACATAATTCCATGATTAAAAAACATTAACATGTTCTAAATCTTGCGATTTTCAACTTAAAATAAACATAATTACAAATAAAAAGAAATATGATTTCTCATGTAATAATTGGCATCAAAAAAATATTTTAAAATCAAAAGATATGGCTTAAAACCAACATGCAGTCATTTGTACACCAACACCTTCAAAAAATGGTAAAAGAGAAAATCATAAGATCAATCATGAGAAAAACTCATCGTATCTTATATCCCTAGAAATATCTTGAGATGATGCTCAAAAGGGTTTTTTTAGTTTTTTTAAATAATCAAGTTAATCCTTGTGCACTACCTTTTTAATGATATTTGGTCAAAATTTGACTAAGTTAAAAATATTCTCAAAAGGGTCACTTTGTACCTTGATATCTTTTCACCTGAAAAATCCAATAACTATGAAACCAATTAGATTGCATTCCCATGTCATCAAGGTACTCTCATAAAAAAATTTAAGCAATTTTTAATTCATTTGGTTCTATGAACATAGTTTATAAATGTACATGCTAAGAATTTTTAAAAATTGGGAGATGCAGAAAATGATAGAAAAAATCAACATAAATGGCAATTTTTATCCCTACAAATTTGACACGTGGGAAATAATTTTATTTGAATTTATTCACCAATGTATTTTAATGACATTTGAATATTAGAATGTAAAATTTCAATATGATTGGATCTTATCTAGTCATGTAAAATTCTTCCTCAAAAGTGTTTTTTGGTTAGATTTAAAAACCGAGAAATGCATAAATCAACGTAGAATGTGGTTTTTGTTGCTACAAATTTGGTAGATAGGAAATAATTTTATTTGAAATTATTCACCAATTAAATATTCCCACATATGGATATAATTATGGAATATTTTATTATAATTTAATAATGTTTGAACTTGTGAAAATGAGTTGGAAATGTGTGCACTAACTAGTTTTGGAAACTAGAAAGATACAAAAAATTGTCCAAGTTAAAATCATCATAAATGTCAGTTTTTAATGATGTGCATTGGCCATGTGGGAATAATTTATCTATTAATTATTAACCATTTCAATCTCATGACATTTGTCTATCATCATAAAAACAATTATATAATTTGATTTTTTTTAACTTTGCAAAATGCCTTTTAAAAAGTGCATTTTGGTAGAGTTTGGTGACAGGGAAGACACAAAAATCTATGCAGAAGCTTATTTTCATGGCTACACATTTCACACTTGGGGAAGGGATTCTATGTGACTTTATTCACCAATGCATTATAATTACATTTTACTATTATCATGCAAAATTCTCATAGAAATAGAATTCATTTTTATGTTGTGAAACTATGCTTAAAAAGTACCTAGTGGTAAGAGATAAAAGGTGGACTATGCACCTAGAATATTTAAAAATAGTCTTAAAAAGTAGAACCAAATAACCTATTTAAAATAAGAGGTCCTCATTATGAAATTTTAGAATGGGGTATATTGGATCCCAAAAAATGATGACCTCTGCAGGGAGAGTGTTGCTCAACCATCAAAATCCAAAACATGAATCTTCAGACTTGAAACAAGGGCATAAACCAAACATAATTCTAAATATAAAATCAAAACATGAAACTATTTAATCCTACCTCAGCATGGGACATATTACGTTGATTTCTTATCCATACCTCTAATATGTGTATAGTGATTATTTAGTTATTGCCTTTTCTGAATTCAAATTGAATCCATTAGGTCTTTATGAGAAAACTAAGTCTCTAAGAGGGAAATTGAGGTTAATTGGCTTAGAGGGGAAGTGGCATGATCATTTATATTTTTATGGTTAGGAATACATATCCCTGATAGAGTTACTTATGGCTCTTTGAAAGGCCTTACTCCACTACTAACTAGGCCAAAAAGCCTTTGGTGGAGTCACCTAGATCACCCCTATATGTACAGAGATTTAGGATTTAACTTTTAGATTTATTTTTTATTTTTTAGGAATTGTTCAGAGTCTCTCCACTAAAGGTTCAAGAACCAAACCATGGGTCAAATGATGATTTCTAAAAACTCACGACTACTCAACAAACCTAAATGAACCCATTATCTTCAGTTTGCTTTAAGATATGCTCTTAAGTGTAGTTAGAAGGTTTGGAATAGCAGAATCCACATTTTTATTCAACCCCATGCTTTATTAAGGATCATGGACTTTCATAAATTCAATAATGCATTAATAACATGTATGTTCTATACTTCTACACCATCTTTTTACCCATAGTCTAGACTCATCATGCTAGGACAATACTCTAGGGAATTAGTCACCAATTGATAGAATCAAACACCCTTATTGTGAAGCTATACACAAGGATATCCCATATTAACATACTATTGCATTCTTGATATATTTTGAGATTGGCCACCAACATGAAATGGGATTGACTAGGCTCAAAATCACATATAGAATTATTACACAAGATATTACTCAACAAGTCTTACCACTAATTTAGGATAAGAAATACAAGGGAATGTTAATCATAAAATTAGTGTAAAAAACACAAACATCTGCATTAATGTTGTCATTGAGAGCACTATTTTTGGAAGCACATAGTCTATAAGATAAATAAATGGTTTTCATTAAAATACGAGAGGTTGAGAAATCTGCACCCAACACAAAAAGGAACCCAAAACATGGGCAATGAGCCCAATGAATAAAAAAATAATAATGAAATAAGATAAAACAAGAAAGGAGGCAATGGATCATGACCAAAAGAAATCAAACACACAACCAACATAGAAAAAAACATATATACAACCTAAACTATAGAAAGTAAGGAAACTATATGCACTTATTTATAAAAATTGAATGCTTAATTACTCAAAGGCAACATCTAAAGGGGAAATCATGAAGTAATGCTTCAGGTAATACCCATTCATAGGGAGTGGAAACTCATTTCCTTGAAGATATTTGATACTAAATATATTAGCTCTAAGAATCTTGGAGATTTGATATGGACCAATCCACAATCTGTTGAATTTGGGATGATGATCCCTCTTCTCATGTACCTTGTCCCATAGTAGGACCAGGTCATCTATTCTAAAGCTCCTCACTTTATATGATTGAACAAACCATCTCTTAATTTTTATTTGAGACCTAATGAAGTTTTTTATAGCCTCATCCCTTCTATCTTCCATTTGAATTAGCTCCAATAACTAGGATTGACTTGTCTCATTAGTCTCAAGGTAGTCTATGCTAAATTAATGAGTGGGATTCTTGAGTTGCATAGGGAAGATGAGATATATGCCATAAATAGTAATAATGATGAACTCTTCAAAATTTTCTTGTGTTGGGTCATATATTCCCATAAAACATACTTCAATAGGGCATGTCAACTACATGGATTTTGGTCAATTTCCTTCTTTATGGAGTCAAGAAAAATTGTTTTAATGGATTCTACAATACCATTACCTTGGGGATATATATTAAAATAAAACTTAATAATAATCCCATCTGTATATGCCCATTCAGTCAACATAGTAGACTAAAATAAAGGCCTATTATCACACACCAATGTAAGAGGTGTCCCAAAGTGATTTAAAATGTGTTCTTATAAGAATGAGATGAATTCCTTAGTAGTGTTAGTCTTTGTGGCCTTGGCTTATGCCCATATTGTGTAATAGTTTATAGTGGTGATAATGAAATGCTTTCCCACTTAAGAGTTGGGATTTATCACCCTAATGAAGTCAAATCCACACCAAGAAAATGGACACTCTTTAATGATGGGTTGTAATCGCATGGGGGTGGATTTCTCTCTTAATGAAGTTTTTAACATGTGTTTACATTAGCATGAGCATCTTAGTGTGGTCCAATATTACACTACTATGAGGATATTATGCATAGTGACATTGCCTAAGGGATGACCACTTCCCAACTTCTTATGAACTACACTTATAACTTATTTCACTTCTTATTGATCTAAATGATGGAGATAAATCCCCTCATGGTTATTACTATATATAATTCCCTTCTTTAGCATGAAATGGGTAGCTTTCAACCTTAGAGCTCTTTATTGAATTATTTCAAAGTTTGTAGGTAACATCCATAGACAAAGTAGTGTGTGGTTGTATCATAACATGGGATACATTGAGTCTTTTACTCATCTACATTTACAAAATCAATGTTGGATCAAACTCAGTCATTAATTTTGAAATCCCTTGGCCATGCACTAGTTTTGTTAGCTTCACCTCTAAATTTTATTCTTGTAACTTGGTAATCCAACATCTTCTCCTTTCATCAAACTCATTTTTACCTAAAATCTATTTAACTGTAGGATTAATAACAATGACATAGACCTTATTCCATAGAATGTAATGGTAAAACATGTTGATTTCTTTCACCAATACATAAGCTTGCTTTTCTAATATTAGGTATCTCAACTTAGCTTCCTTCAGGTAACTACTCATGAAAGCAATTGAATGCTTTCCATCATCAAATTTTTGCATTAATATTTTTGTAATAGGAGATTGCATCATTGCATCTTTAATCTCTTGAAATTATTTCTTTGTAGTAGTATTCCAATCCAATTTAGCACCATATGTCAACGTAAAATTCAAAGACTTAGTTATCTCTTCAAATCCTAAAATGAATTTACATTCAAAGTTTATTTTTTTGAAGAAAGACTTCAATTCCTTTTTACTATTAGGTAGTTGTAACTTAGTAATAAAATTGGTGTGGTTGGGGTCAATGGACATACCTCTCTTCATGATCACATGTCTTAGTAACTTACCCTTTGTATAATAGAACATAAAATTATTTGGGTTAAGGGATATACCATAATGTATACAAAATTTAGAGATCTTTTCTAAATGAGTGAAATGTTTAAACTTGCACTTAGAAAATATCATTGAATCATCCATGTAAATTATGATACCCTTTCCAATCAAACCTTTGAATACAATGTCCATTACTCATTGGAAATTAGCCCCTACATTGAGTATACCAAATAGCATATTCTTATAAGTAAATATGCCCCATTTGGTGGTGAAGGTGGTTTTGATGCAGTCAACTCAATCAACCAAAATTTGATTATAGCTTGAGAATTTATCCAAGAAAGACATCATCTTGGAGCCACTCACTTGATGAATGACTTCATCCAAGGATGGTAGAGAGTAATTATCTTTGTCTGAAGATTAGTTGAGGTTATTAAAGTCTACACACAAGCATATTTCCCCAATTTTATTTCTTATGGGCACTAAATTAGCTACCATGGTGAATGTCTTATTGTAAAAATGATCCCAATTGATAGCATTTTATGCATTTCTCTAAGAATGAGAGGTTATAGGTTGGGGTTGATTGGTATTTGCCTTTGTCTAAAGGGATTTTGATTAGTATTTAAGGAGATAATATGGGTCATAATGTGAGGATCAAAGGCCTTAATATCATAATAATTCCATGATAAAATGTCTTGGTAATGAATAAATGTCTTCCTAAGATTTTACATTTCTTCACTAGTGTATTAGGGTCCAACCATTTTATTTTTAGGCTTATATGTAGTCCCTATATTAAGCACATGGGTTGGATGGATAGGCTGAGTTTTCTTTTTAGAGAAAAATACTATGTTATCTAGGTTGAAGGGCCTCTCTAAGGATATTATACCTTTGGGTATTCTATTGTATTTTAGTTGAAAAATTCCCTCATGACTGAGTTGATTTTCATGTAAATCAAGCTTCTCCTCATCAATTATCTACACATAAAAGACATCAAAATTAGTCATGAAGTCCAAAATATTCTTGTCATCATTAAATAATTGAAACTATTATATGTTATTTTGAATTGAAGGAGAAAAAATTAATTCAATAGAGATTCTTTATAGATCATAACTATCTAGTGGTGTCAAACTTGCAACTGAGATAGAGAATGAGTCAACCTTAGCATTTTATTCCTTGAGAATAATTGAGATGTTAAATTTATTAAAATATTCAATTACACCCCATGCAAGATACTTTTACTTCCTCAAATAATAGATTTTGAATTAGAAATGACTACATAATTGATAAACAACTAATTCATAATCACTAAATAATCTTAACATATGCACCTGATGACTAACAATAAATTGAAGCCCCAAGATCAAATATTCATATTAAACCATGTTATTTGTTCACAAAAATTATAATCTAAATTATTTCACATACATTTTAGCATTAGGGTCAATCAATACAATACCAACACCTAAACCTTGATTTGAGTGAGCTCTATCTATGAAGAGAGACCACATACCTGTTATGAACCTATGATATCTCTTCTCTTTACTTTGTTAGTTTAGTAGTTGTTATGGACATATATCCTTTGTAAGTCATCCTATGAGCATTTTTTTTAATCCAAATTCATGGGAAGTAGTAGTTACTTAGATTAGAATTCATATATAAGTGTTGAGGCTAATAAAGTCATCCATGAAATTATTGTATTGAGCTTGCTCAAAGGAGGTGGCCCCCTCGAAGTGGTTTGCGATAAATATATTCATTTTAGTGCTTCTGCTAATTTTATAAATCCATTATTTCATGCATTTTTATCAATTTTTTGTAGGAGGATCCTCTCATCTGGTCTCAAAGCACTTTTCAGGGCCAATTTTTTTCTAAAAATTTTAAACTCTATTCTACTACATAATTTATTTATAGTAGTTTTCTCAAAAATTCCTAACTCTATTCTATTGCATAACATTATTCTACATCAAATTAATCTTTTACAAATTAGGGTAAAACTTGACTACATAAATATGGGAAGTGATTAGGTGAAAGCCCTAAAACTCATTGTGAGGAGTATCATAGGAACCCCAAAGTAGCTAGCCCATTGAGAGGACCTATCAGTAAAATGGGCAATGACCACTTCTTGATTGAGCAGTTCCCATCTATGATGAAAACCAAGAACTATCACTGAGAGATAAATTTGTGGCCAAAAATTTTCTGGAGAGTGGTACTCACTTAGATAACATTGGTGGCTAGAGTGATATTTTTAAAAATCTTTAGGCAGCCATTGAAACTTGGGGCCCATTTCTATCAGTTTCAAAATGTTACCATGGAGTATCAAAAAACTTGTCATATCATATCTATAGACTTCTCATACCAATTTCAACATATTCCTAGTAGACATGTCTTACAAATCACAATAACTAGAACCGATATATATATATATATATATATATATATATATATATATATATATATATATATATATATATCCTTAAACTTTATCTGGACATCTAAAATTTTATTCCTTGAGGTCCCATATCCAAATTCCACTCGTAATTCCCACATATCTCAATTTTATTTATTTGGGGTTTTACTATAACTTCTATTTTTGTCTGTTTGCCTCAAAAAATTTCAACTGTGTTCATCATCTCTTTCTACTCCTTTGTCCCTCTAACAAATTTTCTAGTTTTTTCATTTTCACTCCTATAATTTCCCTCACCTTTGTCAATCATACTCCCACTATGAATTTTTTTATTAAAATCCCCTTTACCCCTTCTGTTTTTGCCTAAACTAAAAACTTTCCTTACTAAACGTGTCTTAACTCTAGTTTTCCTATCCATTACAAAAAAAAATATGTTACTTGGGTCATGGTAATAACCTAAACAAGAGAAAAAAACATGGAAGATGAAATCACTTCCCTCAAGACCCACATCAAAGATCTTGATGAAACAATTCTTGGCCTCAATCTTCAACATACCACCATGAACAACAGATGACATCTATAGTCTTCTTCAGACACTGGGTTTTCTTTTTCCATAAATTATCATGGGTTGAATCCTAATTTTCCTTGATTTAATGAGGTAGATCCAACTAGACGGATCTTTCAATCAGAATAATATTTTAGTTTTCATAATATTTTTGATGCCAAAAATGTTCCACTTACATCCTTTCACTTTGAATTTGAATCCCTTCAATGGTATCATTGGTATACCAAGGCTCATGATGAACCCATATGGACCAATTTTTGCAATCTCATTTTGTAATAGTTTGGTCTTAATGCTTTTGATGACTTCACTGGAGCACTCACTAAACTTTTCCAAATAGGAATAGTGAGAGAATATCAAATGGAATTTGAAAAACTAGCCAATCACACAGAGGGATTGTCTGATGAATTATTTAGGATTTGCTTTATGAGTGGATTGAACGATACAATTTGATCTGAGGTGAAAATTTTCTAGCCCATCATGATGATGGAAGCCTTAGAGTTAGCTAAGTTGGTAGAGGACAAGATCATAGCTTAGTAGTGATTCAAATCTAATTTTTCTCCATTCAAAAATATAGCTCCACAATGATCTCAAATAATGATAGCCCCCAGAACCACTCCTATCAAACATTTGACTGAAGAAAAGATTTAAGATCATAGAGAAAAGGGACTATGTTATAAATGTGATGATAAATTTAGTTAGGGACATTGATGTGTCAAGCAAAATTTGTACATATTATATATGAACTCTCCACTTAAAATACAAGATTAAAAAGACGTTTAGGATATAATAGATGATCCAAAAGAAGCTCAATTGATTGTGGCACCTACTTCTCAAGAATACCAACTAGATATCTCTCTTTATACCTTAGCAGGAGTCACTACCCCATAAACCATGTAGGTCATGAGTTACTTTAATAATCTCCTTCTCATAATACTCATTGATCCAGGTAGCACTCATAACTTTATTAACCCTTAGATCGCCAAATAGGCTGATTGTTTTATCCATCCTTGCTCCAACTTTAAAGTCATGATTGCTAATGGGGGCACATTACCTTGCAAAGGGAAGTGTCATAATGTGCATATCTCTATTGGATATTTTAACTTGCATTCCAACATGTTTACCTTGCCCTTAGGTAGATGTGATATTGTTTTGGGAGCCCAGTGGTTACCCACACTGAGACCCATCTTATGGGATTTTTCTAAACTTTACATGCAATTTTTAGATAATAATAAAAAACACACATTAAAAAGCTTACAACTAGGATATCTCATCATCATAAGTTCACATCACATGGAAAATATTCTTTAAAAAAATTCACATAGTTTCATTGCCAAGCTCTATTCTATTCAAATGCAACCATCAATAGTCTCCACTACTCCTTTTGACCTACAAACCATTCTACAATGACATGCATGTGTTTTTACTAAACTAATGGGATTGTCACCTTCATGGCCAAAGGACCACTATATTCAGCTCATTCTTGGAATCATTCATCCCAACATCAAGCCTTATCACTACCCAGTTCAACAAAAGACCAAGATCAAGATGTTCATTCAAGACTTACTGAAGCAAGGCATTATTTGCCCTAGTACTAGCCCATATTCTTCCCTAGTTCTCCTTGTCTAAAAAAAATATGGGTCATGGTGACTCTATATTGATTTTCATGCACTTAATCACCTCATAATCAAGGATAAGTCCCCAATCCTTGTTATTGATGAGCTTTATGGTGTTAATTTTTTCTCCAAATTGGATCTTCATTCTGGATATCACTAGATCCAACTTCATGAGGATGATATCCCTAAGATAGTTTTTTGCATGCATGATGGACACTATGAGTTCCTAGTCATGCCCTTTGGCCTCACTAATTCTCCTTCAACATTTTAGGCATTGATGAATAACATATTTTGTCCCTACATGGAAATTGATTCTAGTCTTCTTCGATAATATCTTCATCTATAGGAAAACATATTCTGAGCATCTCTAATATCTAGAGATCACATTAAAACTTCTCTCTAACCATCATATTTGTACAAAATAGTTCAAATGTACTTTTGGCTAGGATGAAATGGAGTATCTTAGGTATATTGTTTCATCCCAAAGGGTTTAGGTGGATCCTAAAAAAATAGATGCCATGACAAATTGGCCACATCCTTAGACACTCAAGAGTCTCCATGGTTTTTTGGGGCTGATTGTATACTATCACAAGTTTGTCAAGGATTACGAGAAGATTTTAGCTCTACTAATATCTATGTTGAAAAAAGATGATTTTACTTGGACACAAGCTATTGAGTGTGTATTTCAATAATTAAAACAAGCTATGTGTACTACACCTATTTTAGTTATGCTAGATTTTCCCAAGACCTTCACTATTGAGAGTGATACTTGCAGTAATGGACTTGATGTTGTTATCCTCCAAGAAAGATGCCCCATTTCATTCACATCAAATCATTTTATGGCAAGAATTTAGTAATCTCTAATTATGAGAAGGAAGTGATGGCCATTTTACATGCAATACAAAAGTGGTAGCCATACCTATTGGGAAATCAATTTTGCATCAAAACTAATCACTAGAGTCTAAAATATTTTATGGAACAATGCGTATCTACCCCATCACAATATAAATGGATCAGAAAACTCATGGGTTATGATGATGAGACAATGTACAAGAAGGATAAGGATAATATTGTGGCTAATGCTATATCTCACATATTTACATATCTAGCTTCCCTTTTAGCTATTTCCATGCTTATTCCAAATTGGTTGGACACTGTATATTAGGGGTATGTTAATGACTCCTCATTATCTCAAATATTTCAAAAAATTTCCACTAACCCCTTAGATGTACTATGTTATTCTTGGGATGGTGCTTTTTTATGATATAAGGGTCATTTGGTGCTTTCAAAAAACATAGATCTTTAGTAGGCTATATTCTAAAAATCCATGCTTCTCCATCTATTGGGCACATAGGGTTTCTCAAAACTTATGAGTGAGCATGATATAAATTCTTTTGGAAGGGAATGAAAAAGACAATTAAATAAATGGTGGATGAATGTTACCTACCAATGCAACAAGGGTGAAACAACACTCATCCCTAGGTTACTTGAACCCTTGGCCATCCCTACCAAGATTTAGATAGATATTTATATGGATTTCATTAAAGGGTTCCCTAAATCTAAAGGGAAAATGGTGATCTTAGTTATGGTTGATCACCTCTCCAAATATTATCATTTTTGTGCCCTTGACCATCCTTATACCACCTCTACAGTTGCACAAATTTTCTTGGACCAGATTTTCCATTTTCATGGAATTCCTTCATCCATTGTCTTAGATCATGATGTAACCTTCACCAGCCATTTTTGGATAGAACTATTTTGACACACTAGCACCCAAATTAAGATGAGTTATGAGTATCATCCACAAACAAATAACTAAACTAAAATCATCAACAAATACTTTGAAACTTTCCTTTGTTACTTCACCTCAAAACAAAAACATTAGTGGGCAAAGTGGCTCCCTTTCACTGAATGGTGATACAATACCTCCTACCACACTTCAATGAAATGACTCCATATGAAGTAGTCGATGGTCAATCACCACCAATTCTCCTTATGTACACCCCCAATAGTTCATCAATTCAATCGGTTGACATGATTCTCGAGAATTGAGATCAAATCCTTAGTACCTTATAGGAAAATATTCATATGGCACAAAATCAAATGAAATAATTGACAAATCAACACTATTTTGAGTGCACTTTCAAGTTAGTGATATGGTTTTTATTTACCTACAACCCTACAAGTAATCCTCCCTATAAATAAAAGGGAATCATAAGCTATCTCCCAAGTTATATGGGCACTATAAGGTTATTCAAAAGATTGGGTCGATTGCTTATAATTTGGAGCTCCCACCTTCTGCCTGAGTTCACCTAGTATTTCATGTCTCTTATCTAAAGAAAGTTATTGGCACAAACATAAGAGTGTAGAATATTTTACCAAAACTTAATAATGAAGGATCCATTCTTCTTGATCCACAAGAAATCCTAGATAGGTGCATATGTTAATTTTTCTCTTGCTCCATCATCAAGGTTTTAATTTAGTGTCACAAAATACAACCAGAGGATGCAACGTGGGAACCACTATTTTAGATTCAACATTAATTCCCACATCTAAAGATTTGAGGACAAAGCTTTTTCTAAGAGGGAGGGGATGTTAGGAACCCATGATATCTCTTCTCTTTACTTTGTTAGTTTAGTAGTTGTTATGGATGCATATGCTTTGTAATTCATCCCGTGAGCATTTTGTTTTATCCCACATTCATGGGAAGTAGTAGTTACTTAGATTAAAATTCATATATAAGTAAGTGTTGAGGCCAATGAAGGAATCCATGAAATTAGTGTATTGAGATTTCTCAAAGGAGGTGGTCCCTTTGAAGTGGTCTATGATCAATTTATTTATTTCAGTGCTTCTACTAATTTTATAAATATATTATTTTGTGCATTTTTATCAATCTATTGTAGGAAGATCCTCTCAATACCTGAATTCTAATTTTGATCTGTAGTCTTGTTCTTTGTTATCTTGGTGGTTAGGGTATACATTCCCATGTCAGTAGAAATGTAATTAACTTACTCATTTATTACATTATATTCCATGATCATGAATTTTGTGTAGGGCTCTCAGTCTACCTAGATTTGGTTTGTAACTCCCTACCATGGAAACCACATATGAGAGAATTCAGTGGCCACATATCCATTCAAGGTCTCAGACTAGCATCTGCTTAGTAGCATGTCATAACCTTCAATAATGTCAACCACTTGCACATTCATAAATATATGAATATGAGAGTCAGCCTAAAATTATACATGTGCATTCAACATGTTGCCTATGACCTTAAATTTAGATTTATCTAATTAAACCACAATCTTATCAGGTTTGATAGGAGTTAGACCCAACCTTTTACACACTCTTAGAGGAATGACATTGTTATATAATCTAGAATCAACTAAGTAGTTAGGCACATTCTTTCCAAAGATTTGGACAGTGAGCAAAAAGGGGGTACTTTTATCTTAGTTTTGTGTATGACCACAATGGTATTGGTTGGACTCTTTTGCTTAGGTTGGCTAATATGATCATTGAGAGATATGAGGAGCAAGAATCTTTGTTTATTTATCTAAGCTAGCTCATAGAGTGTAATATTATCCTTAATCTTCTTCATGTCCTCCACTATGTTATACCTAGTCTTAATTATGGGAGGCTGGCTATCATTGGCCATAGATAGAGGAGGATTATTATTTGCCTTTGGATCTAGGGGCATAGTAGAATTATTAGGTGGATTGGAAGTCATTAAAGGTTGTTAGTTCTTTTTTATTAAGGCATAGTTAGACTTATAAAAATATTGTAATGTTTAGACATTATCAACATTCTCCTTTGGTTCATTATCCTCTACATATAGGAACTCCATAATATCTAGAACCATAGTAGTACTAGAGGAATTTGAGGAGATAAGGGGATTAGTATGAGCTAAAGAATCTTATTTGTTGGGAACACTCTCATACTCATCCATTTCCTTTAAGAAGATCTCAAAAGCATGGTATAATTAGACATAGTCTAGCTCTCCATGCGGGGTTGTGTTATGCACCTTACGCTAGTTTGAGAGAATAATCTCTAGTAATAGATTTATCTCAAGTAGTTTGTTTGAATTTGAATCAATTTTATTCCTAGTGCTATTATCAAGCCTAAAAATATGTTGGTACATGTATCTTGAAGAATTATTTCAACCTGTTGAACTTCCTACTTGTCTTTGAAAATTGAGAAAGTCATTTGAAATCCTTTGTATCATTCTTTGAATATCATCCAATTCAAGTTTGGGTGGCACATGGGGAATGATCTGAATGTTATTAGTGACAACCATGACCATTTTGGGTATATAAATCTAGTATAGGCTCATTTAATAGAGGATTAAATAAACCAATGTGCTTATTAAGAGTGACTTGAGCTAATGATAGCTGATTTGCGATTGAGAAAGGTTAGGGCAAGGGAACATTATGCTGAATAGTAAGAATTGAATTTAAATTAGGCATGGGTGGCATCTAGTTTAGAAGGGTATTGAGCACATGCCCTTGAGTATTGGTCTACCTATCCATGTTAATTAATTTTGAATATTCTAGTGATAGAGTGTTCACAATTGGGTCTCTATGGAGAAACATTATAGTCCATGAGTCAAGAGAATTTTTTAACATCTCTAAGGTGAGTTGAGCATTAGGCCTATATAAAATAGAGACTCAGGCATACATATTTTGGAATTGGGTAATGAAATTTTGATTGGGATCATCTGGATCTCTCTTCATGCTATAAAACTATTGGTAGACTACACTGGGGTGCACTACTTGGCCAAACATTTTCTAATTTCACCCAATTGGTAATGGAATCCAGTGGGAGATTAAGAAACTAATCATATGATGCATCTAAAAATGTAACTAATAATAACCTACATGTCACGTCTTCATGTTCAAAATTCAATAGTCTCAGGGATCTATTATAGATGAAAAATGTTCTTTTGTATTTTTTCCCATGTTAGGGATGAACATTGGAATATAGTGTATACATCTAAATTTTCTCACTTCATTTATCGTCACTAATATTACTATTATTTGAACTAATTTCACTTATCTCATCTAATCCCATTTATCTCTTCTAGTTCCATCTTAATATCACCCCTTCTAGTCATTTTTGTATTATCCCCTTCTTCATTCCTTATCCACTAACCTTATTCCTACCCCAAAAATAAAATCATTCTCATAATCTCATATTATCCACTAATTAATCCCACTTGTCTATTATATTGGAATTTTAAATTCCAATCTTACCTACTTGTCCTAATCATAGGCTCTCTTACATCTGTAATCCCTAATCACCTGCTAACCTTGCTTATCCCCCCAATGGATTTTAGAATTATTTAATTCTAGAATCCTCTCTATCTTATCCCTTCCTCTCTAGAACACTCTATTCTAAAGGCTTTCAAGGATTTTTTAATTCTTTTTATTCTCCCTCTCTCCTCTATTTAAATCCATCACCCCTTCATGGATAATTTAATTAGCAATTACATGAGCTTCCATGTCATCCATGTTGACAATGAGAAAATCAATCACCAATATTTTAATCCATGCTATCATCCAAGTCAATTTATCAAGCCAACATCATGCTAAAATTTAGAGTCTTTGGTAAGCAATCCATAATCATTTAATATTTTCTTGTTTGAATCTTGATTTAGAGAAATTAGCTTTTAGGATCTAATGTTGGTATTAATGTTTCATTTATATTTATATTTTATTCTTAATTAACTCTAGATTTTAATGGTAGATTAATGTTTTGAGTGATTTTGGTTAATTTGTAGATCCAAATCTCATTTGCTCAAAATTTACATCTTACATTTAGCAACCAAAGTGGGAGCACTCCTCTTGAATTGACCTCTTGTGGTTTAAGTGTGTTAATTAAGCTTACATGTTAGATTGAAGGTTGATTATGGCTCAAAATATCAAAAAAATCATGTTCTAGGTGAAAGGTGATATTGCTTTACAAAAGGCAACATTGCATAGGCAGTTTTGAACAAACCACCAACCTTAACCGCTAATCATTTGACCTTTTTACTATTTTTTAGTCTTTTTACAAAATCACCTCTCCAAAAATGTAGTTTTTATTCCTAGTTTTGGTTTTCATTATAAGAAGTTTGGTTTTGATATAGACATAAAATCATTAACCTAGACTTGTGATCTTTCTATTTGACAATCTTGTTGCTTCTGTAGGGTTATTAGCTGCTTCCAAGAAAAGGGGACTCTACTCAAAAAAAATTATCTTCCTTGAAATACCCCTTTTGTATATTTTATGAAATACTATCTTTTCATGGAGGTGTTTCTAATTATCAGATGTGATTTTGAACACAGACAGATAATTTTGCATATAATTAAAAAATAAGTGCTATTGTCCATAACTTATCATTTCTTAGTCATTTAGTTTAGTGTTCACCTTTGTAAATAATAATTTATAGACTTAATTTTTCTTAGAATTTTATCATTAATATGTATATATTTACTTTATTCTATAAAATTGCATCTCATAATAGTCAGTATTAGTCTTCAAATTTTGGTTTTGAATATCTATAAGTGATTTTAGTTTAGGGCATTTGATAATATATCTACCTGATCAGCATTTAATAATAACATACTTTAATAAAAAATAATCTCTTCTTTCACTATAAATATATCATTTTATAACTTGCTACTAAATCTGGTGTTTTTCCCCATCAATTACAAAATTACATTTTGTAATAAGTGGTATTGATAACCATAGGTGATTTTTTCTAACCATAAGATGTTTTTCCTTAACCGCATAGTCACGGTCAGCCTAACGCTTTTTAAAACTAAATATCTTGAAGTGTGGTATTGATTTTCCACCTACAGTATTACACTAACCATAGGTGGTTTCACCTAATTGCATAGTCACTATCAGCCTAACTATCTATAAAATTACATATCTTAAATTATGGTTTTGACCTATCAGTTACGGTATTGCTTCTTTGGGATGATTTTGCATATAAATGACTATGTATCTATAGTTTTGATCAATCTATAGTGATTTTGCATTCATTTTTTACCTTCAATTTGTCCTTTTTTATTACATTTTTTAGGATCATTTTTAGTGATTTTTAAATCATTCTAAGGGTTTTACAAGCCCCAAATAACATTTGGCATCAGGGGCACTTCCCCTGGACCCAACAAGGGGTACTACCCATTGATATCATAAGGGGTTCCACCCATTAACCCCACAAGGGGTTGTCACCCCCTGACCCCCATGTAATGTCCCCTCATCCAAAAATGTTATAGTGTAAAATTGTTATTTTTTTTCAATGTTTTTATTGGACTAACATTGTGTTTCTTATAGGGGTAAATCTAGTGTCAATTTTGGCTTGCTAACATCTTTTCTTAAAGTTCATAATTTTTTTAATGTCTTATCTTGTAGGTTGCCCTCCAATATTTCCAAATTGAAACTAATAATCACTTATTTTATAGGTTACTTGTCAAATATATTTTGGCATTTTTGAAAAACATCTTATATATATTATGTATGTATCACACTTAATTAATTAGTTAATAGATTTTTTTGCTTATCTATGTATCACTTGAGGGCTATAGTGGTGTATTTACTCCTCCCTACATCCTAGTGGTGAATCTTATAAGATAAAAAATTACTAATAAACCCTCCCATTTTTATTTTTTAGGGGAAACATAATGTGGAATTCACACTCATGCACTTGCCATAGTCTTAGGGGGATAGTGACCATGTATTTCACTACTACACATTAATCTACACTCTATGTTCTGGTGGAGTATAAATATCAAGGACATCTATCTTAAGTTAAGTGATTGACCCCATATAGGTCTCCATGAAGGGGAAGAGTTCATTCTCTAAACCAGGCATTAAACACCACCCTAAACTGACTTAGGCCCCACTATACCTAGCATATATTAGGGACTCCCCTAGAGAGCTTATATAGCCTAACTTAGGACCTTGCATCCATAATATGTGACTTGTTGGATTCAATATCAAATCCCAAGTTACTATCATGTGAAAATGGGGTTTAGAGGGTTTGGGATATTTTTTAATGGGTCAAAAACCTATAGCCTCACCTACGAAGCCATTGGATGGTGTAGTTATCAAGTTACACATCCATCAGTTTACTAATCTTAGGTTTGTGGTTAGTTTAATTTAGTGAGTTTTCTACTATACCCATGTTGTTTGTGATCCAAGTTAGCCTTTTACCCAAACCTATACACACCCATATAGGCCACCTTCATATAACATCATCTTGCATATCCTTGTCTCATTATTTTATATATCCTCATCAATATCCTCTTGTACATATTTTTTTAGACATTTGTATACATCCTTTTAAACTTATTTCACCTTACATCTTGTCCTAACTCTCATCACCCCCCTCACCTTAGTTACATCTTATCCTAGTATCATCCATATAGCTCTACTCATACCCCCATTAAGTACATATCCTAATCAAGTCTTGTTATCTACATCTTATCTTAATTCCACCTTATCCATAACTAATCACACATCATATTGACTATCACAGTCCCCTAGTCCTAAATCAACCATTTATCTTGACCTTATATAGATTCATCACCATATTCCTTGATTATATGAATTAATCCTAATACTAGTCTAACCCAACTTGATCCCTTATCTATACTAGTCCTCTCAACAAGTCTGTAGTCATAATTTGGTCCTCATACATTTTGGAAAACAACCATTTCCATGTCAAGGTCCTTGTCATTATCTTGTTTATGTTTAAATCAAGTTTGATTCATAATCAATATCCTATCAACCTATCAACAAAATCATCCCATCTTATTTAAGTTAACAATCTTAGTCTTGAGCTAGTCTTAATCCAATAAATTTCGAGTCAAAATCAATCTCCTAGGTTGTCTATCCCCTTGTCAAATATTATAGATTGTCATAGCTCACCTAATCAAATCCAGTCAAAATCACCAAAGTATAGCTCACATCCTAATTTTGTCTACTTGATCTTGTCTTAGCCCATCCAACATCATAACATGTCTAAATATTCAATCAAACTTGAGATCAAACTAATGCAAGCCTTTTTGTCCAAATTTTCTCTACACATCTTGTCTTCATCCTTCAATACTTCCATTCAATCCCCCATACCTTCTCATTAGGGCTAGTGAACCACATCATTTGTACTTTCTCCCATTTTGATACATGACATCTAAAATAGATTTATTTAATACCCTGATTGAGTAATTTCTCATAGCCAATAGGGATGTATTCCTTTCTTACCTCCTTGAGATGAGCACTCCCCATCCTATATACTTCAACCCCATCCACCCATCATTACCTCCAATCCACACCCATTCCCATCAATCAACTCCTAGTATTCATACCACCTAGTCCTATTAAAACCCTATACCCATAAGTCATATCCAGTCATCTACATGTTACTACACTATGAAAGGGAATCCTATCCTTGCCACCACATCTACTACTCATCCACCCACCTAGTCACATCAACAACCTTTAATCTAAAGTCCAATGCTTCTACATCTATGTCACAAAGTGAAGAAAGGCCCTATACTCATTTTCATATATCCCTAGAAGCCTTCTTTCACTAGCTTGTTGCCAATGACATGATGGTCTATCCACCCATATGACATATAAATCTTGCCAAGCCTAAACCCTCTTGATATAAAGCTAACCATTATTGTATATATAATCGAAGTTGGGGGCATACCATTAATTAATGTCATAATTTCCAAAACTATGTCCAAGACCTCATAGACCATGGTGATATTGAAATTGAAAATGAATCAGATGTGTCTACATCCCTAGGTGAATAAGAAGAGGAATGTTAAGATTCCATTCTTGATCATGATCAAGACCTTCCTTTTCTAAGTGAAGGTCAAGACACCACATTCATCTTCCATGGTCCCTTTATCTTTGACAAAACCTCCATTAAAGATGAGTATATTCCCCATGAACGTAGTCCCCCCTTCTCTAATGAGTCTTTCTTACATACACCTATCTTTGGAAAATCCATTGTCAATCCATCATCTTACTTTCACCCATCATATCAAAGGCCCCATGATGATAGGTCACTTACAGATGATGGATCTTATACTTGCAACCTTGCATCAGAATCAACATTAGAGTCAATACAAGTGTTATCTACATCAGGATCATGTTTAATATCTAAATTAGATTCCTCATCAGAAACATAATCCCTTATAGATATTATAGTAGATGATGAATATGTCTACCCTTTTGAAGATACATCTAATTCAGATGAAATTCAATCACCAAGCATATATTTTGATCCCAATCAAGATGATAAATCCATAACAATGTTCTTACAATATTTATCTATCAAATATAGTTAGATTGGATCTAGTCCTTCATTGGATGTAAGTCTTATAGATAGTCTTAGTGATCCTTTTGTTGATCTTGAGGAGACTTTCTTTGATGTCAAAACTAGGTCTCCTAGGAACCCTTATGAGGACCATGTTGCCTCATAGCCACTCACTGCCCTCATCATACCATATTCATCACCTTCATCACTCAACAACCCCTTCTTTCCTATCAATGATCATTTAATTACCTCCCTCCATAGGGATGCATAGGAACATACATCATTGGACCCTTTTTTGAGAAACGTAATAAGTTCCATAAATATAAAGGTCTAAGACCATATTCAAAATGTAATACATAATGATTAATTCACCTTTGATCCAATAAGTAAAAATCAATAAAATTCAAATCATTGACCTAATCCAAAAGTTTATTCCCCTAGTGAAACCATATTTGAGTTACTAAGGGACTATCAAATTCAAAATAATCATCATTTAAGTCAAATATCATTCTCCTCTAGTGAAGCCCAATATCAAGCACTAGGGGATAGTTCAGATATAATCAATTCTAAAAATAAAAATAATGTCAAAATCATTATTGAGATGGCCAAAATTCCTTCAAATAATCAGATCAAAAATCAATTGTAAGTCAAATCATTTTAGATCCACATCACTCTTTTATCATATGGCACCAATCAAATATATAATGTCTAACATCTCCAATGATGTGTGTGACTATTAGTCCTAATACTCAAACACCTAACATAACTTCTTATCATGATCCTATCATCCATTCAAGTCTAATATACCCCCATCAACATCAAGATCTAATCCTAATCTATACAACACTTCAGGTAATTATTTGGGTGACACTTCAGGTGATAATTCAGGTGATAGTCCTACCCCAATTGGTGGTAGAACTTTTGGGAGCCATAACTTTTGCAACATAGCTCTATTTGACTCCTTGTTTGAACTATTGGAAAGATAAGAATGAGGGAAATTCCATGAAATGGAACCAAGATTTTATGGTGGGTTTTGACCCCTGAAAACCAAATGTAAGTGCCCCAAATTTTAATTTTAGTAATGCAATCTAAAAATAGTAATTTATTGATTTCTATATTATTGTAATTCATGTAAGTTGAACCATTTCATCTCCCTCAAGATTGGTGACCTTCCACATCCTCCTCCTACCTTCAAAAATAGGTATAAATAGATATGTATCCTAAAAATTAAAATAGGCATCTCTTCCTAGAGATAGGCATATGTTGTATCTATAATTTTGAGCAATTAAACTTCTCTTCTTAGAGATAGCATTATTATTTGTGTGTTCTTGAAATATTTTTCAACCAAGACTGTCAAGTTTTGGATCAAATCTAGACCATACCTCACATCATCTTCCTAGGAAATTTTATCTCTCATAGGGGTGATAAAGACACCTTCTCTAGATATCTGGAAGGATTTAAATCAAGAATCAACAAAGGTCACATAGACATCAATACATCTAGTAGAGATAAAATGATCCTAGTATCACAAATATCGAGAATAAGTGTTTGTTGAAGATGATGCAAATGTTTGTATATTATATCTCATCCACCTCTAATAAATCAAGATGCCATTAAAAAAGTCAAAAAATTTAGAAAGTAAAAAAATTAAAAAAAATTAATAAATAAAGTAATTAATTAATTTAAAAAATATATCATCCAATGGTTAAAACTAATCTTCTATCACCTTAGACAAGTACCATGATAAAAACTAATTTCCAGTGTCATGGTAAAATGATCTATTGTCTACATTGTACCTCAACACTTGGGTGAAAATCCATCCCTTGTCAATCCCATCCATGTCATCCTTATCTATCTTATCCATCTATCATCCAAAACATATTTATCCATCATGTCTCCTCCTTTGACCTTCATAAGGGAGGGGAAGATGTCTTGAGAAATGTTTTGGAATCATCTTGGCATATCCTCTAATGGACACTCAAGAAACTAGATCCTAATCCTATTTTTATTCTCACCCTCATCCTTTTATCATCCCATCCAACATTCCATCCATTCTTATCCTAGTTTCTAGGCTTAATATTCCCTTTACTAGTAACCCCATTTGTATAGTGTACATACATATTCTCAAAATCCCTAAAAATTGAAATATTAAAAATAAAAATAAAAACCCTAAAAATCACAAAATCCAAAAACATATAAGTTGTTTTGTCTTATACACACACACACACACATGTATGTATGTATGTATATGTATGTGTGTGTATCCTAGTCATCTTATCCTGTGTCCTAAGTCATATATATCATCTTTTCATACCACATTATCTTATCATTTTGTCATGACATCTAAATCCTTATTCATAACCTTATCCTAATATAAATTTTTATTCTACCCAAAACTTATCCTCAATCTAAATTCACATCACATCACCATGCCCAACTTAGTCTAATACATCACCTAATCAATCTTCTTATTGACTCTCATCAAGATAATTTGACAAGACACAATGACATTGCATGTAGCTAATTATTTATATTACTTATATGCTCTATGTTATTTAAATTACATGTCTTTTATCATGTATATGAATGTCTTATGTTTCTTTTTAGTCTTGTGTCATGTATATTTTTGTCTATTAAGAAATGAACAAGGATTCTATGATGACACCAAAAGACACAACGTTGCTTTGAGGTACCCTTGATGATGTAGAGTTCACTATTTTTTTCCCTTTATAATCATGAATTTAGGCATAACATCCTTTTGGTCATACTTATATCATGGGACATACTTCCTAGTCATATATTTACATTAGATTACTTAGACTATGCTGATCCTTATTACAACAATGATGGATTGACACACTCATCATTATTCATATCCTCTATCACTTGTCATAACATATAACAACCCATATCTAATCATTTATCCTAGTCCTTTGTCTTGAAGCCAATCATCCAAGTCTTATCATCTAATATCTAATAATTTTTCCATGTCCTTTATCATCACATCTATATCCTTTCATCAATAATCTAACATGTCTCTAATCATCAACATATCAACTCAAATCTCAATCCAATTATCATCACACCTAACATCTATATAAAAATTAACATGTCTAACATCCATCAACATCATCCTCTAGTTTATCTTGCCATCTATCATATATTCTAACTACATTGGCCTAAGGCCTTTTTAGACTATGTAGATGGTACTGAGTCACATGATGTGACTGAGGTCAGCTTGAACACTTTCTCCTCTTTACCCACCATTTATTATCACATCTCTCTTGTCCCTCATCATCCTCAAATATTGCATTTGTCAAATCCTTCAGCTCTAATATAAATCATTAATCGACTAATCTATTGATCAATCACCATGCCCATAATCATCTCCTTCATATTTCATCAATAATCTACACCTATAGATTGGGTTGGATGAATCCCAACATCCATATTTTCTTCCATAAGTCATCCTTTATCACTGATTGGTGAATTTATCATTTAACATTTACATTTTCCTCCTTACATTGGGGCATAACCAGGAATTTAACTTCATTACCATTCTATTACATGTATCCTTATTAGGGGCATTATCACTACTAATAATATTATTATTCTTCATTGATTTTATTGAATTTTAGTCTAATTCCTCCCCTTCATCCTTTGGTCTTTCAATCATAGAATTTCATCTCTATCATCTCCTTCATCATATGTCTTCACTTCAAATTTGAGATACAATCATCATTAATCTTATCAAATCATTGTCATGGTTTGGTTTGGTGCTCTCCAATGCATGTGTCCTTTCTTGAGATATGTTGACAACTTATGGACTTCTTTATCAATCATCTTGGTTTGCATCTCTCCTTGGAATGCATCTTTGCCCAAGATACATTGAAAGTTTATGACCTTTTGTCTTATCATCATCATGTTATGGTTGATTCCCCCTCAGAATGTGTCGATAATGATGACACAATCATTTTTACTCCATTTGCATTTTTTTTACTAGGGTCATCATCAATTTGTATCTCATTGCTCAAGTTGAGTTCATCTTCTTCATCATCTATCTCCAATATAGTATCTCATCCCCTTGTATACTCATCGCATCTCACCCCTTGTTTCTTCTTTTCGAGTGGTCATTCGACTCCTTCCATGCTTGTCCACTCAAGGGGTCATCAAATCCACTAAGATCCTTTACTAACATCCATCCATGCAATATTTTTTTATTTTAAATACCATTACTACCCATGTAGACACTAGCAATGCCCTTTTAAATAGGGGAAAGATGTATATATCTAAATTTTCTCACTTCATTTATCATCACTAATATTACTATTAGTCAAAATTAATTTCACTTATCTCATCTAATCCCATTTATATCTTCTAATTTCATCATAATATCACCCTTTCTTGTAAGTTTTCTATTATCCCCCTTCTTCATTACTTATCCACTAACCTTATTCCAACCCCATAAATCAATTAACTCTCCTAATCTCTTATTACCCACTAACTAATCCCACTTATCTATTATAAGTGGAATTTTAAATTCCAATCTCACCTACCCTAGTCTACTCCTAGGCTATCCTACATCCCTAGTCCCTAATCACCTCATCTAATCACCTACTAACCTTGATTATCCCCCTTATGGATTCTAGAATTATCCAAATCTAGAATCCTCTATTATAGAGGCTTCCAAGGAATTTTTAATTCCTTTTATTTTTCCTCTCTCCTATATTTAAATCTATCACCCCTCCATAGAAATTTAATTAGAAACTACATGAGCTTTCATGTTATCCATGCTAACAATGAGCAAATCAATCACCAATCGATAATCCATGTTATCATCCAAGTCAATCTATTAAGCCAACATCATGCTAAAATTTTAAGTCTTTGGTAAGCAATCCATAATCTATAATCATTTAATATTTTCTTGTTTGAATCTTGATTTGGAACACTTATCCTTTGGGATATAATTTTGATATGAATGTTTCATTTATCTTTGCATTTTATTCCTAATTATCTCTATATTTTAATGGTAGATTTATGTTTTGAGTGATTTTGGTTAATTTGCATATCTAAAACTCATTTTCTCAAATTTTTCATATTATAGATAACATTCTAGATTCTTTGGCAAATTGTGTATGTCATTGGGCACATTAATAGTAGACCCTATGAACTAGTCCACTACTATTCTAACAACTTTATGGACAATAGGTTGGGAAAGCGCTAAGGTTGGGAAGGTTAATTTTTTGGGTCTCAGTCTACCTTGATCTAATTTTAATTTTCTATATATTTAGAGGGGGGAGAAAATCGACCTTCTGGGAAAAAAATTTATTATGAGTTTGTGTTGAATGAAGTTCCAAACTATTTTGATTTCTAAGAGTTATTTGGTAAAGGAAAGAGTTTTGTATAGGATAGGTCAAGTGCATGTCATTCACCTAATTATCCTGTGAGAGTAATTATTAATAAATAACTATATAACAAGAATCCATCCAAGAAGGACATCATCTTAGATCCACTCACTTGATAAATGACTTCATCCAAGGATGGTAGAGGGTAATTGTCTTTATCTAAAGCTCGATTGAGTTTCCTAAAGTCAACACACAAGAGGATTTACCCATTCTTATTCTTTAAGGGAAATAAATTAGTTACTCAAGATGGGTGTTTTACTAGAAAAATGATCCTAGATGATAAATGTTTTTACACTTCTCTAAGAATGAGAGGTTATAGGATGGGGTTAACTGGTCTTTGCCTTTATCTAAAGGGATTTTGATTAGGATTAAAGGGGATACTATGGTTCATGATGTGAGGTTCAAAGGCCTTGAGATCATTACAGCTCTATGTTAAGATGTATTGGTAATGAACAAGCATCTTCATAAGCTTATGCATTTCTTCACTAGTGCATTAGGGTCTTACCATTATGTTTTTAGGCTTATCTATAGTTCCTAGATTAAGCACATGGGTTGGCTAGATAGGCTAAGTTTTCTTTTTAGATTATCTAGGTTGAAGAGCCTCTCCAAGGATAGTATACCCTTAGGGATTCTATTGTCTTTTACTTGCAAAAGGCCTTCATGACTAAACTGATTTTCATCTCAATTAAACTTCTCCTCATCAATTATATACACATCAAATACATCATAATCAGTCATGAAGTCAAAAATATGCTTGTCATCATCAAATACTTGAAATTTTTGTATGTTATCTAGAATTGAAGGAGTAGAAATTAATTCAATAGATAATATTTTTAGATAATAACTATCGAGTGTTGTCAAACTTACAGCTGAGATAGCTAATGAGTTAGCCATAACATTTTCCTGCCTAAAAATAATTGAGATGTTAAATGTATTAAAAGATTCAATTAGATGCTATGCATGATACTTGTACTTCCTCAAATAAGAGAGTTTTCATTGGAATTTACTATGTACCTAATAAACCACTAATTCATAGTCACTGAAGACTCTTCACATATAAACCTAATGAATAAAAACAAATTAAATGCCCAAGATCAAAAATTCATATTTGGCCATGTCATTTGTGCATGTAGATTATAATCTAAATGATTTCATATAACTTTTTCCATTAGGGTTAATTAATACAATACTAGCACTTAAACCTTTATTTGAGTAAGCTCCATCTATGAAGAGAGACCACATACTTGATTTCTCATTTGTATCCGTAGTCTTACTCTTTCCTACCTTGGTGGTTAAGGTATACATGCCCATGTCAGTGGAAGTTTGATTAAATTTCTCATTGACTTGTTATATTTAATTATCATGAATTTTATGTAGGGTTCTCAGTTTACCTGGATTTGGTTTGCAAATCCCCACCATGACAACCGCATGTGAGAGAAGTTAGTGGCCACATATCCATTCAAAGACTTAGACTAGTCTCTACTTAGTATCATGTCATATTCTTCAAAAAATTTAACCACTTGCACTTTCATAAACATCTAAATATGAGTGTCATCCTATAATTACACGTGCAAATTCAACAAGTCACATATGACCTTACCTTTATATTTATCTAATTAAAACATAATCTTATCATATTTGACAAGGCTTAGACATAGCCTTTTTCACACTCTTAGAGACATGACATTTGTTGATGTGCCATAATTAGCTAAGTAGTTATGCACATTTTTTCCAAAGATTCATATGATGAGCAAAAAAGGGGGCATTTATATATTAGTTTTATTTATGACCACATTAGTATTGGTTGGACCCTTTTTCTTAGGCTAGATACTCTAATCATTGAGAGATTTGAGAAGAAAAACTCTTTGTTCAATTATTTGAGCTAGCTCATGGAGTGTAATATTGGCCTTAATCTTCTTCATGTCCTCCGCTATGTTGTACCTAACCTTGCTCATGGGAGGTTGACTTTCATTGGCCTTAGATAGAGGAGAATTGTTATTTGCCTTTGGATTTGAGGGTATAATAGGATTATTAGGAGGAGTGAAAGTTGTTAAAGGTTGTTAAGTCTTGTTCATCAAGGCATAGTTAGACTTCGAAAACTATTGGAATGCTTGGATATCATCAACATTCTCCTCTAGTTCATTGTCCTCTACCTTTGGGAATTTCATGGTATCTATAACCAAGAAGTGCTGGGGGACTTTGAAGAGTTAGGGAGATTAGTATGATCTAAGGAATTTGAGTTATTAGGAATAATCTCATACTCATCCATATCCTTTTTTTTAAATCTCAAAACCATGGCATAATTCGACATAGTCTAGCTCTCAATGCAAGGTTGTGTTATGCATCTTATACTAGTTTGGGAGAGCAATCTCTAGTAGTAGATTTATCTAAGGTAGATTATTTGCATTTGAATTAATTTACTTCTTGATCCTATTAGTAGGCTTGAAATTGTGTTGGTACATGTAGCTTGAGGAAGGGTTGGCACCAGTTAAACTTCCTAACTATCTTTGTAGATTGAGAAAGTCATTTAAAAGCTTTTGAAACATTATTTGAATATCATATAATTTAGGTTTGGGTGGCTCTTTGGGAATGACCTCAGTGTTATTAACATTAACTAGGATAAAATATTGGGTATATGATTATGGTGTAGGCTAATTTACTAGAGGACTCAATAAACCAAGGTGTTGATTAGGAGCAACTTAAGCTAATGGCATTTGATTTGTGATATGGAAAGGTTGAGGCAAGGGAACATTATGTTGAACAGTTGAAATAACATTAAGAGTAGGCATGGGTGGTATTTGTTTTGGAATGGGATTGAGCACATGCTCTTGAGGATTGAGTTTCTTATCCACATTAATTACTTTTAAATTTGCTAGTGGTAGAGTTTTCACAATCAGGTCTCTATGGAGAAACATTATATTCCACAAGTCAAGGGTATTTTTGAAAATATCTAAGGCAAGCTAAGCATTGAACCTATAAAAAATAGAGACTCAAGTATACATATTTTATATTTAGGTAATGAAATTTTGAATGGGCTCATTTGGATCTCTCTTGATGTTGGAAAACTACTTGTAAACTACATCAAGATCCACTACCTAACCAAACTAGGCTAAAAAAACATTATTCAATTTCCCCCAATTGTTAATGGAATTTGGTAAAAGATTGAGAAACCATTTATATGATGCATCAAATAATTTAAATGACAATAACCTACATGACATGTATTCATGTTTAACATTTAGTCATCTTAGGGTTGTATTATAGGCAAAAATATGTTCTTTTATAGTCTTTCCCATGTTAGGGGTAAACCTTAGAAGATAACATTCTGGATTCTTTGGAAAATTGGGTACGTAATTGGGAACATTAATATAAAACCTTCTTAAACAAGACACTACCATTGGAATAGGTCTATGGACAATAGGTTGGGGAAGCATTGAGGCTAGGAAGGTTAATTTTTTGGATCTTGATCTACCTCAATTTGATATTAATTTTATATATATTCAGAGGTGGGAGAAAATTAACCTTCTAGCTCTTGATATACTAGTAGACCTTATAATCTGGGAATAAGGAGCCAGAGTGAAAAACCACACTCAAGAAAGTAATTAAATTTACCCAAACTTTAAATAACTTGAAGCACACTCTAACAGTTTCAAACAAACCCTATCTTTCCAAACATCTTACAAGAAGCTTAAGTGTTCACCAAAACTAACTAACCAAATAAAATTAGTCCTAACCAACTATAATCTATTGATAATCTTAAAGTCTTGGTGTTTAAGGCCCTCCTTCTAGTGCTAGTAAGTGTTGGTCTTAGCAAGTGACTCACCAATAAAATTTACTCATTGGATTGAACATTATGAAAAATCACATGGAGATCAAACCCAATAGGATAGAGTCCCCTTGTTTCTAGGATCTATTGGTGATCCATGGGTCAATATTTCACCAAACAAATATAGCATGGGTAAATATATGAATGTTCCACTAGAAGCTCACACTTAGATGTTCCTTCACTTGTGTCAATATTTTTCAATTTGTTTTAGACTGTAAAACATATGTACAAATAGAGAACAAAACAAATTAGAAGTGGCGTCATTAAAAAACAAAAGGAAGAGTCAGGGCAAGATAGAAAACAAATTTATGTTTGAATAAACAAAATTGATTAATATTATAAACACATGAAATCATTATTGGGATACATCAAAACATTATAACACTAATTTACCTAATGCACAAACCAAATGAAACAACAAGCAAGATTTTGAGGGAGCAACACAAGAAACACTTCATTCAAAATCTTTAAGCTAATGAACATGTACTTGGCAAGCAACATATTACACACATGAGCCAACAAAATTTTTAAAATTAAATAGATAAGGAGTATGAACTTAATCAAACTAGAAAAAATTAAATATAATTTCATTTCATTAATAGTTCAGGACAGTAACAATGTTTATAGCATAAACTAGAATTGCATTCAACTAATGGAAGATAAACAATGCATATAAAGAGTCACAATGGTAGGTGTATTATTGGCAGCATTTAGATAGAGTCTTAGCACAAAATTTCTTGACCCTTTATACAAACAAACCACTGGATTAAATAGAATAATTCAAACTCATGGGCATTAATTGCATTTAGCTTTAGGTAGTTAGCAAAATCAGATTTGAAATTACAATTCCAAGGCTACCCTTCACTGTAAAATCTTATCTAATTAGCTTGTCATTACTACAGGTAGTTCATGTTAGAGTATTTCATGTGTTTACTCATGTTTGATAGTGTCTTTCTAGATATTTCCTCTTGTAGTGGGTTATTGTTCTATCCCACATTGGTTAGACTAGCTAGGTTTCTATTTTGACTTGCTTATATAAGCAAGTGTTTTGTACTAGCTTCTCATGATTCTCATATTCTGAATATACACTTGGGTTTACTTTGTGTTGCATTCCATTTGTATTCAACTATTGTGATGTTCTTATTGTGAACTATTCTGATCTTGGCCTCATAGAATGTTTTTACCATTCCTAACATGGTATCAGAGCCTTGTAGAAGTTCTAACCATCCTTAGCTTGTAATTCAGAGAGAAGATCTTGGTGCCTCTCTTAGATTTTTTGACTTTTTTTTGAATTTTTTGCATTTATTTTTGAATCTTTTATTTCTTCTGAGGCACTAAACTAAAATTGAGATTTTTTTTTGCATTAAGTATTAAGATCTTATTTTTTCCAACTCTAAGATTTGTTATTTTCAGATCTTTTTTGTTGATTAAATTCTCAAATTTGCACCATTAAAAGGAGTTGGCAATCATTCTTATATCTTCCTTTTAAAGCATTGTTTTTTACTTATATAAGAAATGTGTCTTTCTTAGATATTTTAAAGCACTATTTTATTTTCATTTCATTTTTGGAGGACTGTGCTTTTATGGTCTTTTGGAGGACATAGTTTTAGATCTATTTAATTTTTTTAACTTTGGCATTGGTAGATTCTCCTTTGGTTATAGATCTAGTTTTTTACAAGATTATAAAGAGATTCCTTTAAGAGTAGAGGAGATGATATCTATTGAAGAGTTTCTCAAATCTAGCTTTAGCATCCAAGATTTTATCTAAGCATTTTTCCTACAAATGGCATTTTTTTTCTGAGTTGAGGCATCATTATTTTGTAACTTGGCACTTTTATCTTGGCATAGAAGAGATTCATCTACTATTGATTGGCATTTTGAAGTTTTACCTACATTGGATCTAATCTCTGTTGTTGTATTTCAGATATGTTGTGTCAAATTTTACCTTGGCATCAAATTTTGAGCAAGGAGTGGCATTTAGAGTTTGATGTATTAAAGTTTTTATTTGTAATGAAGATCAGACATACTTCTATGTTATAAATTTCCAAAAAATGTAAGAGGATCTACCTTTTCTCAAAGCATTTCAAATCTGAAAAAGGTGTTAAAACAAGGGGGAGAATGCATTGACCATTTTCTACAACATTGGATTTCTTAGATCTGTGTTATAGTTAAAAGGAGTTTAATTTTGGCATCCTTATCTAGCAGGTCTATGTTAAAGTGAGGAGGCATTGTTCAGTGTTGAAGGTGAGTGTTGGAATATTTCAAGTATGCATGGAATTTTTCTAGCTACTAGTGCCCTTTGAAGATTGATCTCCATGCTTGGTTTGTTTTTACATTAAACCCGATCTAATGGTGGCTGGGGTGGAATCTCTTTCAACATTTTTTTGTTAGAATTTGCTACCATTTGTCTAGATGGAATCTAATATACATGGCCTACTTATCACCTATATATCCATGATCACCATTCAAAATCTACCACTTACAATCTCCCATTGAATAGTTGTTGGTTGAGCTAGTGGCATTTGGGTGGCAATCGAACTGTGTATTGGGGTCTGACATTATCCCAAAGAGTTGGTTGTGGCATGTCTTGGAGTGGTGATGGATGGTATGGAGTCTCTCATACTTTCCATCTATTATTTTAATCATTTCCACCTTCCAAATCATAATACTACTTTTTCCAAGACTACATCTTGTAGATGACATCCTTTGGTAAGAGGCATTATTATTTTTCCTAAGATGTGTGCTTTATTTTTCACTACGTGGTGGAAGATCCATCCCCCTATGCATTGGAGGAGACTCTTTAAGGCCTCAATAGGGATAATAAAATTGTACTTCACATTCTTATCCTCTTAAAATAGTGGTTTAATCATTTAATTTGCCTTACTTGCTATAATTTTTGTTTAAAGAGGAAGTCAAATGTGTCTGCATGCATCTTGAGGTAATTGAGATTATTTTTTTCACTTACGTTGACTTTTTTAAGTCCATGGAAAAATTATGGTTCCAATGATTGGTTTCACACCTATGTTTGTCTCTGAATTAGGCTCAAAAACTAGATTGTAGTGATTTTTAATTGTTTTGACCCAATTTTATGAGAAATCGAAATGCTTATAACTTTTGAACTGGAACTCAAATTTGAGTTAAAGTGCATATTTTTCAATTATCTATCTATTTAATTCATTAAATTATAAAAATACACTAATTTATAAAGTGCCAAATTGGGGGGTCTTACCTTAATTTTTTGGGAGGGTTTATTTATTCGTTGTCATTTGAATCAGAAGTTGTTCTTTTGGGTTGATTATTATTTATTCTTCTTTGTATTTTGATAATGGATCCCCTCAAAACCTTAAATTAAACCCTTTGAAAGATCAAAATGAAGATACACCTTCAACTAAAAGGTGTTTAGAGATTGGTATTTGGTGATCTTCCTAACTTCATTGATGAGGAAGATATTTCCTAGATTGCATACATACAAGATGAGGATCTTAGTTTGATTCACCTCAATGTTTCAGATAGCTTGTAAATTCATATTATGGATGCTACATCACCAAAGGGAGCTTTGGATTCTATTGTAGCCTTATTTGAGAAGGATAATAAGTTTTCTAGGCCTTTTGTACCCTCTTTTACTCCACCTCCTTCTGTTCCACTTCCTTCTCTTCCTATTAGTGAGGATTTTGATGGTAATATGGATGATGATTCTCCATCTCCTTCTCCTCCTATTAGTGAGGTTTTATCTTCTGATGATGTACTCTCTACTACTATTATTTCTTGTGATGACACATTCATGATAAAAATTGCTCTTCTTTTTATTGAGCCACCTCTATGAGATGAATTTTTGCCAAAATTAAGATGTATATTTGCAAAACCTTCCTTTGTTCCTATGAAGGATATTGAGACACCATAAATTATCACTTCAAAGGACTCTACCAATTTTAGTGAGAGTACACTTGTTGATCATTATGATCCACTTCCCATAGACATTATTTTAGTGAATGTTTCATGTCTTTTTTCTAATCAATTCACTTTCATGGCATTACATCTAGTTATTATGCATGATCTTGCTAGATATATGCCAAACTTTAGCTTTAGACATGATTTAGAGATCTTTTTACTATTTCCTTCTTTATTTTCTATTTTGGAATGGGTAGACTTCTAATACACCATACATGTCCTTCCTTTGGCAAAAAGAAGAAACATTGTTTGATGCAGATGGAGCTTATATAGTCTTCTAACTGAAGATATTGACATCAAAATTGGTCATCTTATAATCTTGGTCCTTTAGTGAATGTTTCATGTCTTTTTTTTTATCACTTCACTTTCATGGCATTACATCTAGTTCTTATGCATGATCTTTCTAGATCTATGCCACACTTCAATTTGGACATGATTTAGAGATATTTATACTATTTACTTCTCTATCTTACATTGTGTAATGGATAGACTTCTAGTACACTATATATGTCCTTCCTTTGGTAAAAGGAACAAAAAATATTTGATGTAGATGGAGCTTATATAGTCTTTTAATCAAAGATCTTGACATCGACATTAGTCATCTTATAATATCAATGTGAAACATTGATAACTTTAATATCAAATCAATTTGGGGGGGTAGTTTTATTAATGGGTTTTATTCCTTCTTCATTTTATGGATACATATTGTACATGAGTACCTTATCAGGCCTAGTTATTAGGACTCATTTTGTGGATATGCCACTATTTATTTTTTATCTTGTATTATCCCTTAGCTTTACTTGAGGGAGGGTGTTAGAGTATTTCATGTGTTTACTCATGTTTTTTAATTTATTTTTAGCTATTTCATATTTTAATGGGTTATTGTTCTATTTCACATTGGTTAAATTAGCTAGGTTTCTATTTTTCCTTGTCTATATAAACAAGTGCTTTATATTCGCTTCTCATGATTCTCATATTCTAAATATACATTTGGTTTTTATTTTTGTTCCATTCCATTTTTATATATCTATTGTGATGCTCTTATGATCTTGGCCTCAAAATTTTTTTACCATTCCTAACAACATACATGTCCTTCTTTTGGCAAAAAGAAGAAACATTGTTCAATGCAGATATAACTTTTTTAGTCTTCTAGCCAAGGATCTTGACATTGACATTGGTCATCTTGAAATTTCAATAGGAGTATCGATAGCTTCAGTATCACAAGAAACAATGGAAGATAAATAATGCATAGAAAGAGTCACAATTGTAGGTGTATTCCTGGTAGCATTTAGATAGAGTCTTAGTGTAAAATTTCTTGACCCTTTATACAAACGAACCATTAGGATTAATTATACCAATTCAAACTCATGGGAATTAATTATATTTAGCTTTAGGTAGTTGTAAAAATCATATTTGAAACTAAAATTCTAAGGCTACCCTTCACTACAAAATATGATCCAATTAGCTTGTCATTACTACATGTAGTTTAGACATGATACTCTCCTTCATCTGGAATTAATTTACAATTAAATGTCTCATTTAGATCTTGTCTCCAAGAATATATATGTATTAATTTGATTTCTCTCAATTCCAATTCCTTTCTCTCTATGTTACTTGGCTTCTCCACAAACTTGCCACATTTTGAATGTATTGAATAATCATTCTGAAGATACTTACAACAATCTCCTACCTAGTCTTCAAAGTAGCTCTAGATAAATTTTTATTTACTAGACACAAGAATTTAAGCACTTAGATTCTATTTATCTTTAATTCCACCCACCAATACTTAAATTCAATGAAAAACAATACCTTTCAAAAACACTAGATGATAAAATGCATTTCCATCGGTGCTACATGACAAAACACCAATGATTTGTCTACCTTTGTAGATGTTTGGTTTTACGTACTCCTTTGGCTTTGATCAGTGAACTCAAAACTTGTCCTCCACCTATAAAAAATATTAAAAATAACACATTACTTCCTCAACAAATGTGAAATACATGAAATAATACTGTAAACATAAAGCACTCATATACAACAAAATTCTATGATTAAAAAACATTGGTAGGTTCTAAATATTCCACTTTTCAACTTAAAACCAACATCATTGAAAAGAAAGATAAATGATATTTATGAAGAAAAAAATGACATAAAAATTAAAGTAGTGGATCAAAAATTATGGCTTAAAACCAACATGTAGTTGAGCATACACCACCACCTTCAAAAAATGGTAAAAGAGAAAATCATAGGATCAATCGTGAGAAAAACTCAATGTATCTTATATCCCCAGAAAGATTTTGAAAAAATGCTCAATTTTTTTTTTTTGAAACAATAAAGTTAAGCCCTTTGCACTACCCTTTTAGTGATTTTTGGTCAAAACTTGATTGAGTTAAAAATCTTCTCAGAAGTGTCAATTTACACTTTGATATCTTTTCACTAGAAAATTTGATAACTATGAAACTAACCAGATTGCATTACCATGTCATCAAGGTACTCTTATATAAAATTTCAATCACTTTGGATCTCATTTGGTCATATGAACACAGGTTACAAATGTGTGTACTAGGAAGATTTGAAAACTTGGAGATGCAGAAAATGAAAAAGGAAAAGTTAACACAAATGATAATTTTTATCCTTGCGAATTTGACACATGGGAAAGAAATTTCTATGAATTTATTCACCAATGAATTATAATTAAATTTAACTACTGACATGTAAAATTTAAATATGATTGTACCTTATTTTGTCATGTGAAATTCTTCCTTAAAAAGTGATTTCTAGTTAGATTCAAAAATTGGGAAATACATAAATCAATATAGGAGGTGGTTTTGGTTGCCATGAAATTGGCACATGGGAAATAATTTCATACAACTTTACTAAAAAATTAATTATTTATTATAGAATATTTTAGTAAATTTTAATAACATTTGACCCTACAAAAATGAATTTGAAATGTGTGCACTGACTAGTTTTGGTAACTAGAAAGATGCAAAAAATTGACTAAGTTAAAATCATCATAAATGCCAATTTTTTATGATTTTAATTGGGTATGTGGGAAGAGTTTTTATATTACTTTCTTGACCATTTCACTCTCATGACATTTGGCTATCATCAGGGAAAAAATACATATAATTTGACTTTTTTAGATTTGTGAAATGCCTTTTAAAAAGTGCATTCTGGTAGAATTTGGAGACTGGTAAGACACTTAAATTTGCATTAAAACTTGTTTTAATAGTTGTGTATTTCACACTTGGGGAATTTATTCTCTATAAATGTCTTCACCAATGCATTTTAATCACATTTGACTACCATCATGCAAAATCCTTGTAAAAATAAAATTCATTTAATGTTGTGAAACTATGCTTGAAAAGTGCCTTGTGGTAACATATGAAAGGTTTATTGTGCACCAAGATTATTTAAAAATAGTCTATGAAATCATAACTAGATAACTTTTTCAAAACAAGAGGGTCCCCATTATTCAATTTTTAAAATGGGGTGTGTTGAATCCCAACACTGATTACTAGCAATGCCCTTTCAAAATCTGAGTCATGTTCCTTAAATGGATGAAAACCAAAAGACCTCTCAGGTCCTCCTAATGTCTTTTTGTCTTCCTTAGTCATTTCATGTCCTTACATAGATGTTTTAAGCAAGAAAATTTAATAAAAAGAGACAAGTTCATTTTTCAATATACAGGGCTTGTAATCAGACTGAATAATATAGAGCAAATGGAATGATTTTACAATAACAAGACATTGTTAGGCATTTATAATTCATTTTTTCACTTTAAATATCAAATAAATATTTTAAAGCCACACATAATGTTGTAGACATTTCAGGTCTTTCTTAGCACTAAATGCATTTAACATGAGTTAAGACCCAATCAGGACTTGTTTCCCACATAACATTATTGAAAGTCTTTATGTTGCACCAAAATGTATTTAGTTTTCATCTAGTGCCAAACATAGTGCTTCAAAATGCCCAGACCTTGTTAAGATTCTCTAAATGACAAACTGAGTTTCAAAGTGTCAAAACCCAACCGAGTCATATATCTCCAAGTAGAACCATTGAAAGTATTATTTTTAGGCGAGACTAATTTGAGATTTAATATTGTTTGGAGACTTCAACAATATGAAGATCTAGATGGGTTTATTAAATACCAAAACTAATTAAAGTATCCATGACCCATTTGATTGTTATACTCCCACTCACCACTATAAAATAACTTGCCTTGGATAAAGACTTATATGGGATTTATATACCAAGTAAAACTATAGGCTTTGGTTGGAACAACTAAGGACATATTCAGGTTTCACTTACTCAAATAAAACCATCCAACATTACAATTAGCACTTATAATCCTATGCAAACTTTTTATCCATTAAAGACTCAATCATAAAATATTATCAGTCAACATAAGAAAACTTCTTTGAATTTCCAATTGAACCAATTTAGGGGAAAAAATCCAAATACAATTGGGACTCTACAAACTTAAAAGATGAAGTTTATTTCTAAAACCCATTAAGGCAAATGACCAATCTAATAGATGAAAGATGAATTATAAGATGACATCACCAAAGATCATGCCAAGAGCAACCTCCCAACACAAAAACTGAGACAAGATCCTCCAAACACACAAACACACCAAAACCAAGGCAAAACAAAGTAAACAATTAGAAAGGAAAATACACTATTTTTGGTGATGCAAGATTTATCAAGGCCATAAATACTCATACATCAGACACCCAAGGTTCAAGAATGTGATATTTGGCTCATATGGTTGGGATAAGTTTCCAAACTACTCTTTTGGTCAAGAGAAAAAGTGACCATGGCATCCCCTTCCAACACACAAGTATCTTAGTTGAATTTTCTTATTTTTTATGCATCATTTCCAGCTCTTACATGTTATTTTCTCTTATCTTCTCTTCTCTTCATATTTATTATCTTTTTCTCATTCCTCATGAGATTTGACCACCTACCATACTCTATCTTCTTTGTGGGATTTGACCCACCATCATCTATTCTCCTTCACTAAATGCATAACCATATCTTTATCAACTCATATGTGGGCTAAAACCCACTCTCATTCATCCACCACCACCAATACTCTCAATCATGCACCTCACTCTCCCATATGGGCTCAAACCCAGTATAGACTGACCACCTCCTCCTAAATCCCACTTGGATTTATTTACACCTTATCCAACCAACTATTGTATCATTCACAAGATCACAAACCACCATTTGTAGTTTCTCTCTCATGGTTACAATATCATCTAGCACTCCTAATATTAACACAACCAAATAAACCTACACTTGGGCATCCAAATGATATCCCCTATCATCAAGAATCACTTCAAGGACAATCCTTACCTTTTAATCCTTCATTGTTTGCATTTTTATATAAAGTAATCTCTCTATCTTAGCTATAAATTCAACTTCCTCTTTACATTCTTGGGCTTCCATACACATTAGAAACTCATTATAATTATTCAACTCAAGGAACTCACTCTCCACACTTACAACATCAAGTTCCTAATTATACACTTGAGCTGATTTCAAACTTAGTTGCATCTTCTCATCCATCTCCATGCTATAATCTTGATCCACAACAAGCTTAGTATTCTCAAATCCTTTTCTATATTCATTCAATTATTCTAGGGACAACTCTCCTTCATCAATTAGATACAAATTATCCTCTATATCCACATACTCTTGAGAATAAACATGTTTCCATGTTCCATCACACTCGTTTGTCCCTATTTTGCATTGAATACAATCACCCAAGGTTGGAATATCAATGTGTAAGTGCATGAAGATGGGTAGCCAAAAAATGAACATATTTTTTATAAATTAATTCCATTTATATGGATTTTAAGAATCACATATGAAATTTTATAACATAGGGTTGGTATTATTGAGCCAAAACTATGTACACAGTTTTAAAACAACAAAATTGCATAACCAAACACAAATCATTGATGCCATTCACTTGGAATCAATGCAAATTACAATAAAAATATTAGAAGAAGAGATATGAAGTTGAGTGAGACTAAGTCCAGCTAAATTTGACAATGCCACACTAAAAGAGAGGTATGCAAATAAATTTTAATGCATTTAGAAAGAAATACCTGTTAATTTTATTGTATTTTTCTTGAAATTGTTTAATTTTTTATTTTTCAACACATGTAGAGGTAAGTGCTACTAAAAAACAACCTAACCCTCATATCCCTCCTAACCCACAAAATCCTCCTATCCCTCCTCACCTATAAAACCCTCCAATCCCTATTCACCCATAAAAATCTCATAGCCTTGTTGTAATTCCTCAAGCCCCCCAATGTAGTCAAGAGGATTTAGCGGCCCATATAATTGAAATTGAAAATATGATTATAACATTGAGGTATCTCTATGCAAAAAACCTCCACTAACTTTCTCTGTCAAACACATTATAAATATTATTAGGTGAATTTAACTTATTAATGGGTCAAATTGATAGGTGGGTTGAGAATAGAAATAGATATAGGGCATATTATTCTAATAAATTATCTGCATCCATTATGAAAGATAATAATATAACTAAATCCCAAATTTATGCCCTATTTATTGATGGGAAAATTGGTGCACTGCTAGATGTGATGGCCAAATGGATTCCAATCCACTTTTGCACTCACAATTTGATCAAAATTCTTTTGGGACCAATGGTGGATGGTATTTGATCACTTGCCTTGTAATAATAATGAGGCATCGATGTATTTTTTGAGAAAATTGTATTATGATTTTTTGTTAAATGAAGTTCAAAACTATTTTGATCTCTTAGAGTTATTTGGTAGAGGAAAGGGCTTTTTGTAGGATAGGCCTAATGCATATCATACACCTAATCATCCTATGAGAATATGTATCGATAAATGACTATATCTTGAGAACCCATCTAAGAAGGGCATCATCTTGGAGACACTCACTTGATGAATGACTTAGTCCAAGGATGGTAAAGGGTAATTATCTTTATCTGAAGTTCAGTCAATTTTCCTAAAGTATACACATAAGTGGATTTCCCCATTCTTATTATTTAAGGGAAATAAATTAGCTACTTAGTTTGGGTGTCTTACTAGAAAAATGATCCTAGTTGATAACATTTTTTTCACATCTCCAAGAATGAAAGGTTTTAGGATGGGGTCGACTGGTCTTTGCCTTTGTCTAAAGGGATTGTGATCAGGATTCAAGGGGATACTATAGGTCATGATGAAAGGATCAAAGGCCTTGACATAATTATAGGTCCATGTTAAGATGTCTTGGTAATGAATAAGCATCTTCCTAAGCTTATTCATTTCTTCACTACTACATTGGGATCCTATCAGTATGTTTTTTAACATGTCTATAGTCCCTAAATTAATCACATGGGTTGATTGGATAGGCTAATTTTTTTTAGATTATCTAGGTCGAAGAGCCTCTCCAAGGATAGTATACCATTGGGGATTCTATTTTTTTTTTTTACAAAATGCCCTCATGACTAGACTAATTTTATTCTTAATCAAAATTCTCCTCATCAATTATCTACACATCAAAGACATCAAAATTAGTCATGAAGTCCAAAATATGCTTGTCATGATCAAATAATTGAAATTATTCTATGTTATTTGGAACTAAAAGAGAAAAAATTAATTCAACAAATAATCTTTGTAGATTATAACTATCTAGTGGTGTCAAACTTATAGCTAAGATAATCAATGAGTTAGCTATTAAATTTTCCTCCTTGGGAATAACTAAGATATTAAATGTATTAAAAGCTTCAATTAGATCCCATGCATGATACTTGTAGTTCCTCAAATAAGAGAGTTTGCATTGGAATTTATTATGTACCTGATAAACAACTAATTCATAATCACTGAAGACTCTTAACATATACACCTGATGAATACAAACAAATTGAATCCCCAAGATCAAAAATTGATATTTGAATGTCATTTATGCATGGAAATTTTAATCTAAATGTTTTCACATACCTTTATCCATTAGGGTTAATCAATACAATACCATCACCTAAACCTTTATTTGAGTAAGCTATGTCTATAAAGAGAGACCACATACTTGAATTCTCATTTTGATCTATAGTCTTGCTCTTGGCTACCTTCATCGTTAGGGTATATATGCCCAAGTCAATAAAAGTGTAATTAACTTGCTCATTCACTAAATTATGTTCAATATCATGAATTTTATGCAAGGTTCTCAATCTTCTCATATTTGATTTACAAATCCCCATCATGACAACCACATGTGAGAGAAGTCAGTGGCCACATATCCATTTAAGGACTTAGACCCATCTCTACTTAGTAACATGTCATATCCTGTGAGAATGTCAACTAATTACACATTCATAAACATCTAAATATGAGTTTCAGCTTGTAATTACACATATTTGTTCAACAAGTCACCTATGACCTTGACTTTATATTTATCTAATTGAACCACAATCTTGTCAAATTTGACAAGAGTTTTACCTATCCTTTTGCACACTCTTAAAGGCATGACATTTGTAGATGTACCAGAATCATCTAATTAGTTATGTGAATTCTTTCCAAAGATTTAGATAGTGATTAAAAAATGGGGAACTTATATCTTAGTTTTGTTTATGACCACATTAGTATTGGTTGGATCCTTTTGCTTAAGATGGATACTCTAATCATTGAGAGTTTTGAGCATAAAGACTCTTTATTTAGTTATCTGAGCTATCTCATGGAGTGTAATATTGGCCTTAATATTATTCATGTGCTTAACTATGTTAAACTTAGTCTTGCTTGTGGGAGTCTAATTATCATTGGCCTTAGGAAGAGGGGGATTGTTATTTGCCTTTAGATGTGGGGCCATAGAAGGATTATTAGGAGTGAAAGTTGTTAAAATTTGTTAAGTCTTGTTCATCAAGGCATAGTTAGACTTATAAAACTATTGAAATGCTTGGACATCATCAACATTATCCTCTAGTTCATTATCCTCTACCTTTAGGAATTCCATAGTATCTAGAACCATAACAGTTCTAGGGGACTTTAAGGAGCTAGGGGGTTAGTGTGATCTAAGGAAATTGAGATATTAGGAATAATCTCATACTCATCCATATCCTTTTTTAATATCTCAAATCATGGCATAATTTGACATAGTTTAGCTCTCCATACAAGGATGTGTTATGCACCCTATACTAGTTTGAGAGATCAATCTCTAGTAGTAAATTTATCTATGGCATCTTTTTTGTATTTGACTCAATTTACTTCTTAGTCCTATTATCAAGCTTGAATTTATGTTGGTACATGTAGTTTGAGGAAGATTTTCCACCATTTAAACTTCCTACTTGTCTTTGTAGATTGATAAATTCATTTAAAGCCTTTGGAACATTCTTTGAATATCATATAATTTAGGTTTGGGTGGCTCTTGGGGAATGGCCTGAGTGTTATTAGTAGTAACTAGGACCAAATATTGGGTATATGAATGTTTTTTAGGCTCATTTACTAGAGGACTCAAGAAACCAAGGTGTTGATCAGAATCAAGTTAAACCAAGTCACCTTCCTTGAAGCTCCTTGAATATGAACTTCTATAAAACATTTCATTTACTTATTCTTGATTCATATCCATAACTAACATGGACTAATTTATTATTTCCTCTAACTCCATAAGTTCATCATATCTCACTTCTATAGGCTCACTTTCCAACAGTTCTAGCAGATGCATTAGCTCCAAAGTAGGGAGCTCAAGTGATATTGGAAATATATATTCTCTCTCATACACTATATTTAAAGGTTAATTGTAAATGGACCTATTTAAGGTGATCCTATCAACCCATAAAACTAATTTTAACTTAAAATGCCATGTCCTTTAATTATCTTTAATAGTTCTCCTAATGATCTTCAACAAGTTTTTTTTAGTAGACTTAGCAAGGCCATTACCTTATGGATAATAATTGGAATAATTTATGAGATACACATAATTTTAGATAGTCTATTGGCTTATTTTATCCCCTATAAATTCTATATAATTGTTTGAAATTATAGTGGAAGGAAGACCAAACATTTTGAATAAACCTTCATAGAAGTTCAAGACACTAGATTCATTTCCTTCAAGTAATTTTTGGTTGTAATAATCCAATTTTGGATCAATATATAAGGTGGATTTATGATAAAAATGAATTCCAAGCCCCATTGGATAAAGAGTTTTTCTACTAAAATATTTTAAAGAGGTAAGGCAACAAGTTTTTTATTTTCTACAAATAATGCATACATCTTGCACTTCTTTACCCAAGCATGACAATCTCTAAAAAATTTTGGCCAATAATATCCATCCCTCATGATTTTTAGGGCTATTTTCGTTTCTAAAAAGTGTCATCCACCTTGTCCATCATGAAATTATTCAAGTGATCTTTCAACTTGACTTGGCTCTATGCATCTCAACAACATGACATTTAACATCCTTTTTGAATAACACACTATCAACAATAAGAAAATAATAGATTACAACCTAAAGTACATTTTATTTAAACCACTTAAATTTGGACGATACATACCACTTTTAAGGTACCTTACCATATCTTGAAACCAGCTTGTTGAAGGTGTATGATTGGCTACAATATCTTCATCATTCAATACCAAAATTACCTCTTTATTTTCCTACAAGTATTGATCCAAGTGATCACACAACCCTTTTATTATAATAATATGGGTTAAATTTATTTTCACTCATATTCCATGACTCTTTTTATCCATCATGCTTTCTTTTCACTTATGTCCTTGTTCAACAACAAATATTTGATGATAAAATAAGCAACCATCATGTGGATCTTGTTGTTAGATAATAAGTGCTTAAATTTTTTAAGACATTTGATTATTGAAAGCACATGTTTTTCAAAAAATGTGTATCTTATTTCATTCTATTGCAAGCCTTGACTAAAAAATGTTATGGGTTAATTCAAACCTTGTTGATTTTGTTATGTCAATATTCTTGAAATTATATCAACATTAGCATATGCATATAACATAAAATCCTTAGAAAAATCAGGATTGATAAGAGTGGAATCACTAGTAATATCTTTCTTGATTTCTTCAAAAAAATTGTACCTTCCTTGATCCAAGTAAAATTTTGTTTTTCTTGATTATATCTATAAGAGGCCTTGAAAAAATTGTGAAATCAAATATATACCTTCTTATAAATTTAATCTTACCAAATAAAATTTTCAATGCTTTCTTATGCTTAGGCAAGGACAATCCAATAATAGAGTATGTTTTTTCTAGATCAATACTCAAGCCATGCTTAGAAATAACATGACTAAGGAGTTTACCTTTATGCACTGAAAACATACACTTATTGGGGCTAATTGACACCCCATATTTCCTACATATCTAAAATACCTCTTTAAAATGAATCATGTGATCACTTGCCTTCTTTGAAAATATTGTAGCATCATCCAAATACACAATAACAAACAAATTGATCAAACCTTGAAAGGCCATATCCATGGCTTTTTAGAATGTTGCTCCTGTATTGAACAATTAAAATGGCATTTTTTGGTATGCAAAGATGCCCCACTTGGTGGTGAATTTTATTTTGAACTGATCCTCTTCTTTCACAAGTATTTGGTTATACCCACTATAACTATCTACCAATGAAAACCTTTCTGGACCAATTACTAACTGTGATATTTTTTTCATTGATGGTAAGAGATAATGACCCTTGAATGAGGCCTTGTTCAAGTCACAAAAATATACACACAATCTAATTTTTCCATTCTTATTATTCATGGGAATAAGGTTAGCCACCCAAGTGTAATGTTTGATGAAAAATATGATTGTTGATTCAATCATTTTGTGAAGCTCTGTTCTCATCAAAGGTTCCAACTTTGGGTTGATTGGCCTTTATCTTTATCCCACTAGTTTTGTATCTACTTCTAGTTTAATGGTGTGTTGAGCCAAACTAGTATCAAAGCCTCTTAAATCACTATACTCTCATACAAACACACCAACAAACTCTCTACATAAATCAAAAAAATATTTTTTGGATCTTGAGAGCATAGTCTACCAAGCTTGAGAGCTTTCCCATTGACTATTCCAATGCTTGCATAATGTTCTTATTTGGTAGACAATGAATCTTTCTCACTTCTTACCTCATCATCCATACTAAATATATTCTCAAGTGTGATAATACCTTTGGATAACTTGTTATATTTGAGCTAAACTATTTGATCATTATGCTTTGCAAAAATTTTGACTGATTTTTAGAAGAGAATTTAGCCTCTTCTTGTAAGAAATGAATAACTTGTTCATTATCTTAAAAGACATGGAAATTCACATTATAATCAAGAATAGAGGGTCTTACCACAATCTTGATGTGTGGCTTAGTTTTATCATTACTCACATTAGATGGAATATTAAATTGGGCTCCTATTGCAACCAACCTATCTTCATGTTTATTTCTCTCTTTAGGCACTGCTTGTATGTCAAATGCATGAAAGTCCTCTAGAAGATCCCATATAATTTTATCAATGCATTTTTACTCAAATTCAACCCTCTTATTTTATATATCTTAATCTCACTATATCCAAACGCTTTTAAGAGATTAGCTCCCATTTTTATAGCCCATTGCAAACCATGAAATAAGGCCTCATATTTTGCTATGTTGTTAGAGCATCCAAACTAAATTTTTATAGTAACATAATACCTTTGTTTTTATGGTGAAATGATCATCATACCATCCAATGTACTATGTTTATTTAGTGATCCATAAAAATATAGTTGGCATAAACCATCATTTAACTCACCTTTTTTGTATAGAGCTAGAATTTGTGTACCATATTCATGTAAACAATAAACTCCAAGTCCTTCTTCCTCTATCATCTTGTAGGGATCATACTCATAAAAATTATTATCCCTTTCATCAATAAACAAATCAATTATGCCATCAAGAGATGATTTTTCTTTATCTTTACTAGTTTGCTCCACTTCATCCAAGATAACATAATGAGTAATAACAATACTAGGCATGTATGTTTTTAAATGAAAACAAATAATAGGCTCTGAATGAATTGTAAATTATTTTCCATACCCTATTATAAACATAAGGTATGTCTAATCATTTTAAATATATGCACCTATCTATGAAGTGAAGTCACATGATAAGTACATAGCAAAGTATGGAGGAAGATCCACCACTACCATAACTTGTTGAATCGTCACATTTGGGCATGCATAAAATGTTAATTTTAGATTCTTGATTGTATCTTCTATCTTGGTTGGAGAGCCATCAAGTTACAAATACCCTTTGTTTTATTTTCATACACCAAACCCAACTTATATTCAAACTATTTTGACATTACTACGTTACTTTCCTCACTATCAACCATGCAATTATGAACTACTGTGTTGTCAATAATCAAGAAAAGATAGAAAGGAGGTGTCTTAATTAGTTTTGCATCATTTTTAGTGGCATTTACCTATTTATATACCTATTATACTTTTTACTTCTCTTGCTAATTTGAATTTTCTAGACTTACATTTTTCTTCTCTACTGGTTTTGTAAACAATATAAGGCCTAAAAGCTCATAGATAAGGGTATATTTTTATCCTCAGATGGCCAATAAATCCTACATGATCATGCTAATGTTGAATGAATATCCTTGAATATTTTTTTGCACCTTTGGAAAAATAAGATGCTTTTGTACTTGAGGCACTTGGAGAACCTTGCTTACTTCCATATTCTAATTTTTCTAAGCTAATGGAAAAATAATCTAATCATTAGTACTTTTATAAACTATATTAGGATCATTTAAATCATGAACTACCTATTGGATCTCATTTATATCCCTTCTCTTGGCTCGTATGATGTTTCTAACAATTTTTTTTGATTTGTTAGGCTCACCAATTTGATTTATTACCACATGATCATCAACTTGATAATTCACCGACATTGTATCTAATTGTACTTGTCCATTATTCACTTCCCCTTGTTGCATTATAGGTTCATTGTGTTGGCCTCCTTGAATAAAAACTTCCTCTTGTGTCATTTGATAAATTTCCATTTTTTATGCTACTAGAGCTTGATTTTGCACATCATTATTGTTAGAATGTTACCAAATTAAATCTTACATCAAATTATTTTATATTGGTATAAGGGAATTGGATGTGGAAGGAGTGTTGGGAACAATTGTAGTATATGGTTTGGTTGGTGTAATGACTCCTTAAGCTTTGTATAAAGGCTTATTATCTCAAAGTCTTGTTAGGGAGGTATTTTATCTATATATGGATAATATGTGGGCTGATTAGGTATTTGATATGACCTATTGGCATGATATTATTTTTTCTTTAGCTAAAGTATCACATTACCAAAATATTACAGCATACCTTTTAGTTCACCAAACTCACTAGATTGACTATAAGGAGATTGAACTTGACTCTAAGGGGATGGAATTGGGGATACTAATAGAGTTTGAGGAGATATAATAGACTATGTTTCTAAAAAACATGGCATTGGAAGCCTAGGTGTAAGTTTACCATCTTGAACTAGACTATTTTTTACTATGATGGTAACTTCATAGCCATTTGGGAATGTCCTACCACCCATGGACTGAATCATAACTAAAATATTAGAATTCAAAGCTATTAAAATGCATAGGAAATCATATTCAAGAGATGGATTTATTATGATAAATGTTTTGTTCCATATTTTCTAAAATCTAAGATTAAAATCAGTCATAAATTCATGTGGTGTTCTCTTGTTGGTGGTGAGCTGCTCAACAAGAGATAAATGGTCTAATTTATCTTCAAATTATCTATAGAATAATGTACCTAAATCATCCCAAGTATTAATGGAGTACAAGTTAAGGTTCCTATACCATGTCAATGTCTTACCCTTGAAAGATGCAATAAGTAAATGGATGGTAACATTCTCTTAGGTAACATGGTAGAATGAACACAAGTTGGCCACATCTTTGATATGTTCTATGGGTGTAGTTTGATCTTCACCTATAAAATATGGTAGGCTTTTGAGGGTTAAGGATGGGATATCATCAGATTAGGCCAAATTTAGAGGGTTTCCATCATTGAAAGGAACAAATATTTGGTTCTGAGGGATAACCATGTTGATAATGAGATTTTAAGTTGTAGTGGTTTGCACAATAGGCTAATTTGGTGACTAAAATAGCTTTGTAGGATATGGACTTGTTTTTAAAAACCTTCTATTTTATTTTAAGACAAAGTTAATTCATCAAACTCAATTGGTATACTTCTACTTGAAGACTTTATAATGATTTTAGGCATGAAACTAATACTTTTATGTTGATTCAAATGTCTTTTTCTAGCTCATATTTATGTCCCATTAAGTGTGTCAGAAATTGTTATCACTCAAAAGTGCACCCTTACAAGAATGTGTACTTGTTTTAATTCTTGTTAACATAATGAAAACTCTCAAAGGTGTGTGTGGATTTATTTTGAAGAGAATCTCTAGATGAAGGGATATTTCCCTTTGGTACACTCACCTACTTCTCTCTAAACTCTCTAATTCAGTGATTTCTTGATTAGGAAAAGGGTAAAAAAAGCAATACTCATGATGAAATTGAACATGAAAATTAAAAATTTAAGATGATTCACCAATGTTAAGGTAAATTATTCCCATACTTGACATAGTTAGGAAGCTAAATAACTTGCACACATTCAATTAATCTTCATACAATGACTCTTGTATCAGTATTTTATATAAAGGTCTTGAAAAACATTCACACTAGCATGGAAAGAAAGAACATAGGTTGAATTCACTTCCAAATTATGTGTAAATCAGACTTAGACACTTGATATGACTTTCAATAATTCTTATTTTCTGCATAAAAGTGAAAAATTCAAACATATACATAGAAAAATTAGTCATCTTCTAAGTTACATCAATGTATATTAGGCACACACTTCATGAATGACTTGAAAATAGAAGAAAAATCAGATTTTTATTGCTTCAAAGATGATGTAGTACAAAATTTTGGTAGATTTTCTGTATAGATGAAAGTATAATCTGATCATATTCTCTCAAAAATGAACATACATATAGAAAAGGAAAGAAAGAAAGAGGAGATAAGTAGCCCCAAAATAGGGATGAGTCATCATGCCTAATCATACTTAACTCTTCCTTGAACTCAACCACAAAAATCCTAAGTATTGCATACTATATTTTAATATTTTCATCTTGGAAGATGGTGTAGGAGAGAGACACTAGCTTGTTTGAATGCTTTAAAAAAAGTCAAAATTTCTCATGCATGACTTATTTTGAATGGACTTGGTTTCTTTACATGCTTTGTTGGTCGTAAATGTTTAAATAAGTCTTGATAATCTTCACTTAACTCCTCTTAAACATCTCATTTAATCTCCTTGAGAATCTTTATCTTTCTAGTGAGTGACTTCAGTTATCTTCCTTTTATCTTAAAGTTTGACTCAGCTATGCACCTATATTCTTGCATCATGTTTCTTTCTATTGACTTGCTCAAATTAATCCAAGGTGGAATATTAGGGAGAGGTTTAAATTTTTATGGCATTAAATTATCCTCCATGAAAATAGGCCCTCAAATTTTGAAACTGGTCTTCAACTTATACTACTCCATTCTTGCATGTTTCTTCTCCACCTTTCTAGGGTTGATTGAAGGCTTCTTCTTATTTTCTTTGACTTTTTCCACAAAATGGCTCCAAGGTGGCATAGACAGAGATAAAATATCTTATTTCATGATTTTGAGACTCCTTCCAAACTTTATTCAATTTTTACCATAAACACTTAACCTCTTCTTGATCTACAAATGGCAAAGAGAACATGTGTTTGACTTGGCAAGGTTGTTGAGGATTTCAATGCATTATTTGAGCTTATAGATTATATTATTCCTCCAAGGAAGCTTAGAATTTGGAGACATTAAATTTTAAATTTTTTGAACTCTTCATAAAAAATCCTTGCTAAGAGTGCATTTGATGATGAACAATCACAACTCTTCATACTAGTCCTTCTTGGATATGCTTATCTTCTCCATTTTGGTAAGCTTATTGAATACATAGTGAGAACCTCAAACTTGATGAATTTTAATTATTTTTATGAATCATGAGTCTAAATAATATTATATGATAATCATCATAGTGTTACATATCTTCAAATAAATCATCATCTCTAAACTCCACATACAACTTCAAAAATACTCTCTTGTGCTCTTTAGGCCTCAAGAAACCTTGATTTGGATTTGGGGGTATAAAATGATTTTTATACCTCATAAGACACTCCTATTATTATAATTTTATATTTCTTAATGGATAAAACCTATAAAATTTTTAAAATCTTTTAAAAAATTCACCAAAATCTCTAACAAAAATTCTCAAAAAGGTGTTTGCTTGCTACCTGCAGGGTTGCCTAGAGATGTTTTTTAATGATTTGAGCCTATTTTGAATTAATTTTATTGTATAAACATGAAATTATACCTATAAATAAATTATATATCCTATAAAATCATTTTATGTCCTTGTAAATATCTTAAACACTCTTTTCTAACTCCATTTGTGAGTAAATTAGTCAAAAAGCCCAATTTTATTCATGGTGTAGACCTATGTTTTAAAATTTTATATTTTCTCAAATATATTAAATATATGAAACCAATTTAAAATATTAAAATACATAAAAATATACCTCCATGTCAAATTTTAAGATATTTCATTTAGTAAAAGACAAAATATGCACTTTTTAGTGTTTCATAGCTTGCATAATCTCATTTCTAAATGCATGTATGTCTAAGTTTTAGAATTTTATTGAGTATTATGAGACATAAATACCTAATTATTTTTAAATTATAACCTATAATAAATTATATAATCATTTCAACCATTGGATATGCTCAAACAATTATTTAAACCTCTCAAAAAATGTCTTTTTTTATTATCTCACATGCTTAAAACCCTGCAATCTATACCTTTACCTTTCTCAATTATTTAAAATGAAATTTTGATTGAAATTTTTTTAAAGATTATTTGTGTCATATAATATCTCACACAACATTCATTTTCAATAAACAACTCAAACATATAAACATATTGCCTAAAACTGAGCTATTGGGGTTTTAGAGCACCTTTCCTTCTCAATAATTATTCATATAGTTAAACCTTTGTAACCTTAAAATATATATATATATATATATATATGGTACCCTATATTCTCTTAATACCATTCATACCAACTCTTCTTCTCCTTCATGAAATGAATATATGAAAATTATCCTTACTAGCTTGCAACTAGCTTGTTAGAGGAATAAGAGAAACTTCTGCCAAAAATTAGACCTATAAGCTATTCCTGAGCATGGTTTTGACTTTATGAAGGTTATAAAATATTTTTAGATCTTATTTAATCTTCAATCCATGTATGGAGTCTTCTTAAAAACTTTCACATGAGCAACCTTGACCAATGGTGGCAAATTTTATCAACATACACTAATGGGCCATTCATGAAATCATTTATCTCAATTTTAAACTACAATAAATGACCAACACTCAAAAAGATAAAGTTTAAAATTTCACTTATCATTTTCCTGCTCCTCTCTTATCTTTGGCATTCCCTCACTCATTTTTTATGATGTTTTTGAATAGGAATGTGATCCATTTTCCTCCAAGGTCTTAGATCAAATCACTCAACTAAGCTCTAATCATAAATCACATAAAAAATAAATTTGTAAAATGATTTTCAAATTCCCCCTCCCTCTATTTATAGTCTTCCCCCGTCCCTGTCCTACCCCCCCCACCCCCAAATTCAATTTTTTTCCCTCCATCATATAGTTTTCACATTTTCTACTTAACCTTCCTTAAAATTAAAACCAATAATTAATCAACGTGCTCAAATATTTATCATTGATTTCAACTATAAAACTTGTAAACTTTTATCCAAATTGAAAAAACTATTTTTTTTCTATTTTTATCTATAACTTACCATCATCGAGATATATTATTCTTGCATCTATTAATATGACCCCTCAGACCTAAGCACCATCCAAGTGTGTAATGTACAAACAATTTTTTTTTTTTTTGATATATTCTCTAGTTTTTAACTAGGGGCAAATCTTTTTACATATTTTTCATTTTATAAGTATGGTATAAATTTTTAAGTACTTTGATCTATTTATAATTTTCATTATCACCACTTCCTCATTTTCTTTTAAATCATTTAGATTACTCATCCTCCTCCCCACACGAACACTTGAAGGGGCATCATCACATTCATTTCTATTCACCTGGGGTAAATTTTTATTCTTAATCATCAACTCTTTACTTTACTATTTTTCTTAATGGTATTGTTTCGTAACACCATTTCTAATAAGGGGAAATGAAGACATCTAAATTTCACCATTTAATGTCTAAATTCACTTTAAGACACTATCTTTTCTTCATCTCTAAATTTAAATTCAAACTAATATAATTTCCCTTTGAATTTTGAATAATTAAATAATTCTTCATTAGTCAATTATGCACACCTTTTATCCAAATTTCATTAATAAATATAAATTTTTCACCTCACCCAAACATCTCCACATTTGTCTTAACTGTGTGATGAGTCATTCAACCACCCTCTTCAAGTTCCTCAACAACCTTGTGAGTCACCTTGAAAATTTTCAACCAATTTGACCCTTTCTTACTGACTCACTCAACCAACTTACCTTTCCTCTCAACCTATTTAATTGGTCATCATCATCATAGATGAAGACTAATTATTCATTGTTGATTATTCAAATAATTATAAATATTTAAATAATCCTCTACCATTCGATCGACCTCCTGGAAACCTATAAATAGCCATCCAAGACATCACTTTAAATCATCCTCACTTATGCTAATGAAATTATATCAAATATACAAGTGAATCCAAGCTACCAAAAGTCATTTGCACACCATTTGCCCAATTTTCCTTGCATTAGAGAGGATTGAGCAACCACATCCACTAAAGTTGAAGAAAAAATCATGTTTGATCAAAATGGAGGAGGCTAATTTCACTTCAGTTTGGTAAATGTGTGTTTTAGTTAGTTTATTTCATTTGTTACTCTATCATAGAAGTTTAGGTTTCTAATTTAGATTTTATTACAATTTGATTTCCTAACTTAATTGCATTTCTATATTTCCTTCATACGCATGGTACTCAAATTTAACTCATTTTATTATGTATGGGGAATGTCATGAAGGATTAAATGCCAAGAAAAAAATAACAATAAAATTAAGAGTTGCAAAGTATGTCATATGGGACAATACTCTTTTCAAAAGAGGTATTGATGAAATGTTCCTACGATGTATTGATAACTAAAAATATAAAAATTTATTAGAATATTTTCATATAAATGCATGTGGTGATCACTTATCATCACCCATCATAGTGCATAAAATTCTTAGGGAAAATTACTATTGGCTCACCATTTTCAAGGATTCTCAGGACTGTGTGTCTAAATGTGAATCATGTCAGCAATTTTTAACAAAGTCAAATCTCAAAACCTTAGATCTAAAACCAATGGTAATTGAGGAACTATTTCAATAGTAGGGATTTGATTTTGTAGGTGTGCTAAATTCTCATTCCATGTAGGTTAAATCCATGTCCTCACTGTGATAGATTACTTCACAAAGTGGGTTAAGGCTATCTCAGTCAGACAAACTACTTCTAAATTAATGTGTAATTTCATTAAAGAGAATAACTTGGTTAGGTACAAAGCTCCTCAAAAGATAGTGACTGATAATGCATCTATTTTTTATTCCTATGAACTCATTGGTTTATGTTATGGATATGGGATTTCATTATCCCATGATTTAAATTACTACCCTCAAGGTAATAGTTAAGAAAAATCAAGCACCAATAATCTGGTAAATATTATTGACAAGCGTTAGAAGAGAATCAACAAAATTGGTATAAAAATATATATAATATGTTTTGCATTGATCTCATTAATCCCAAAATGGTTATTAGTATGTCATCATTTTAGTTAATGTATGATATTGATGTCACATTGCCTATCACTTTAGAATTACCAATGTTTCAACTGGCTAAGGTAGTTGAAGATTAGAGATTTAAGGATTCATTAGATAAAAGGATTATGTACTTGAACAAGCTATAATAAGAAAGAGTCAAAGTAGTTGATAGGATTACATAGTATCAATAGAAGGTGAACACACTTTTTGATAAGAATGCCAGGCAAAGGGATTTTAAAATTGGTGATTTTTTTCTTTTATGGGATAAAAGGTGTGAACCCAAGGGTAGTCATGGGAGGTTTGATTATTTATAGAAAATCTTGTTAAAAATTCATCACTTCTGTAACAACATCACATACTATTTGACCTATATGAATGGTACTCATCCCCCACTTCCTTATAACAAGCATTATCTAAAAATTTGGGGTACCTTATTCAAATTTTCTTGAAAATCAAGTGAAGAGGAAAAATTTGAAAGAAGGGTGTTATTAAAAACTTTACTATTTTTTACATCATTTTAATTGGGATTCCAAGATTGCAATACAGTTATCAAATCTTGATGGTTGAAATACAACCATCTAACCCCAATGATTTTGATGTAGTCATCTTACCCCACTTAACTCTCATTGATGTAGTCGAGTCTTGAATGTGTGGGGTTCTCCTTGACCCTCAATATCTAATTAATCTTCCTCACTTTGTATCATTCAAACATCAGATTTGTAACTCTGCATCTATCTTTATTCACTCTAAGGCTTTTTCAATCTTTTCTTGGTATTTGGAGGTTGTTTTTCTTAGGATTTATTTAATTATATTCACAATGGGTGCACCTAGGGTTTAGAGCTATTTTGGTGGGTTTTTATTATAGGTGGTTCATTTTCTTTTGTTTATAGCTTCATGTTCTCTGGATCCTTCCATTGAGATCCCTTACCTTGCACCCAAGAATCATCAAAATTACTTGACTACATCTCAACCCAAAAACCCCAATGTCGAAGTTATCTCCCTTTCTTGCATTAGAGTTTCCTAGCTGCATTGCACCCATAGAACCATGACATCATATTTGTTTCCCCACTTTCCATCAAATTTACTTGATTATATCAAAACCCCAAAACCTCAATGTTGAAACTATATGACTACATTACAACTTCCTACTTATCTCTCCCCTCTCTGCTTCTCCTTTTTCAATTTTCTTATTCTCACTCACACCTCACTTCTTTGTTCCTCATTATCCTATACCCATGTTAGTCAACAGATGTTTGGAACTCCTAAAATGAAAGGAAATGAAAAATCTAATAAAATAAAGTACCAATTTCAAGGAGTCACTCCCCCCTCCAACATTAATTCTAACATTATTGAGTGTAGAAAATGGATAATAAAATTTCAGAGTGTATCTATTAGACACATGTGTGATTTTTACTCATTGTATCTTTTTTATTATCTTTTTATATGTATTTGACTTATGTAAGCAAAGTGATAGAATGTGAAGAGTCACTCTTTTTGGACATATCAAAAGGCAAGAATATAAATAGATAATATTGGATAAAACTCTATATATAGCAGTCAATTATATTTGTATATAGTTTCAATGTGATAGAGATTAATACATATTGTTATGAAATAGTTTTCTTATGTATCTTTTATTATTTTTCTATGTGCAGTGTGTACTTTGTTTATTTTAATCTATTAATTATGAGTTTATATCGACCATTAAGATTCTAATAAACTTGTGTATATTCATACATCTATTTGTTTTATCTGATTAATAAATATATTAAGTTTAAATATGGTATCAAATATTTACTTTTGTTACTCCATGTACAAATTATCCTTGAATTAGTTTTTTTGAAGAGTTTTTAGGAACCTCTGTTAACAATGGTATGGTGAGCATGGAACTTTATTGAAATATGTTGAGATGGTTGACAATACAAAGAGATATAGAGATATGGATTGATAAAATAATTCAAAATTTTGCTGAAGAGAAAACAATAATAATAGGGAAAATGATGAATGAAAGTATTAAGTATATCTATGATGAAATCTATGAAATATTCCAGTGTGAATTTCTTGAGATATTAGTTATTTGATTGTCTAGATTGGAGTACTAATGTTTTCAACTATAGAGGATGGAACTCATAACATGGTTGGAGAAAAAGATAGAAAACCTAAAAAATGTAGGCACTGATTGGACCCATGTATTAGATTATTAGACCAAGGTTACCATTGATGAGTATATCACTAAAAAAAATTTACAAGGATATTTAGATTTTGAAGTTATGCATGACCAATTTATTAGGGGAATATGTAGTAAGTTCCTTCAACAACCACCTACTCTAATTAAGATGTTGGTTGTGCGAAAAGGCATAGTACCTACTCTTATCAACATGGAGTATTCACTTCATGCATTATGGGGATACATGAGATCTAAGAGTGAATGATAAAAATTTGAGTAGATAAACTTGAACCTAAACTTAAAATATGGAAGATGAAAAGAGCTAGAGTGAAAAGAAGATTCTAGGATTGGAAAGATAACTATGACAACAAATAATATGGAACAAATTAAATAATCTAGACTTAACTATGATTAGGAGTAGGAATAAGGTAGAAGATGTTGAATAAATGGGAGCCTAAAGAGAGGCTTCATAAGGTGCAAGAAGTAGAGTATAGAGCAAGAAACATAAGTGCTTGAGGAAGAAGATAGATTTGTGAATAGCGAAGAGATGGAATAGAGTGAAGAATAAGAGGAAAGTAGAATAAAAATGGAGCAATTAAAATATAGGAGTAGTTCACAATTAAGAAGAAAAGTATTTGGAATAATAAAAGAATATTTATGAGAAGATATTATTCATAAATGCATAAGTATGACTAGTTCAATATCATAGTTACAAGAAGAGAAGGATAGAGATCATTCATCTCTTGAGTACACATCCCCTTAACCCAATTTTTCTTTTAAAAAAACACCAAATGCAAAGGAAAGGATAGGGAAAAGATGGTTTGAGTTATTTATAGATAGGTTTGGAAAAATTAGTGTAAAGAAAAAGAACTCCATAGATAAGAAGAGTTTGGAAGTATTTGGATTTGATTTCAAGGATAGTTTTAAAACACCAATAAAATTTAGTACACATAAGTCTATAGTTATAGTGACTATTTTGTAGTAACCTATAGTCATAGTCGCTAGTTTGAAATAATTGGTGTTATCCATTAAAATTATGTCAAATATATAGTTTAATCTAGGCATTTTTGATATGTTGACATAATATGATGGGCCTACAGACCCTAAGTAGTATTTGTTAACTTGCAACATGAAATGGCAGGTTAGGGGAATAACTTTTGATGATGTAAAAAAGTGTGATTTCATTGGATCTTTAGCAAGTCACAATTTAGAATTAATTTTCAAGAGAGATGTTAATGTTCTAGATCTCTATAAATTTAAGGCATAGTTAATGCCATAATTTAAAATGAAAATTTTTGCAAGCCAGACTATTTAGGGCTTGAGGGAGATTTGATAGTAGAGTGGAGAATCTATGTGAGACTATGATCATAGATTCTTAGATATGATGAATAAAATTGATTTTATCATGGAGGATAAGGATAAATCTCCCTAGTTCATAAAAGGAATATGATCAAGAATCATATTTTATATTACATAGTTTCACTGATTGATGAAGGTTGATGTTCAATTAGTTTTCCTGTGAATGGAACAAATTGAAGATTATGTAGATGTTTTAGTTGCCTAATCTAAATTAGAAGTAAAGATATATGCTTTCATTAAGAGGATAAATGACATGCATGACAAATGATAGAACTAAACTATTTTTATAGTGCATAAAGTGTGGTCGAGAAGGACATCATAAGAATGATTATCTTAAACTCAAGACATAATTTTGTGAGCTCTATATAGTAGTAGGGCATGTAATTGTAAAATATCATCTACTACAATAGTGCATTCAAAAATCTCAAATTTTGTACTATAGTTTTTGTAAATTGACCAACCATGATGAAAAGAGTTTTTTAGTCTTGTAATAGAGATATTACCAATAATGTCTTCATAGTTTAAGCATAGTAGTTACCCATTATGATGTAATTACTTCTAGGCATAGAGGTATAAATTACGAGTGTGACATAATGTAGTTTTGTATGGATGCCTTTGTTACCTCAATATCAATATCAACCTCAGGATCTGGTTGGATAAACACCATCATTGCCACAATACTAGTATCAATCCTCATGAAACAATGTGATCCCAAAATAACAATAATCAAATTGGTCTCTAATATCACATCAAAATTAGTATGACAAACATAATGTGTAGCAATAAGAGCAAGGAGGATTCATTGAATAGTAGTCACATGATTAGATCTTTTAGAAGAATAGAGGAGGATACAAAGGATCAAATCAATATGGTCACAATAATGATAATTGATAAGCTCTATATTCCATTCATTACTATTTATGTGGTGATTATAATCATTTTATGTGAAATTATCCAACTAATCTTTAGAGATAGGTATATTGCATGTATTGTAGAATTTAAGGATGGCATCAAACTGAAGATTTCTTGGTATTATAAAATCAAATAAAATTAATATCAGTGTGTAATATAAAATGATTAGTATATATCCTAAATAAAATATATTTATGCAAATAGTTATTAGGAAACAAATCACAGAGTAAGGATTACATACATTAGAAATGTCGTAGGATCAGGGAATCAAGGTAAGTGCAATAGGATAAATATCTTGATATTATGATAGAGAAGGGATTGATGTATCAAGATACATAGGTCCTTTAAGACATATAATAATGGAGTGTGTCAAAATTATATGCCACAACCATTGACACAGATATTTGGGTAAATTGTGTGGATTATGAAGTAAGAAGGTATTGTGATAGCATTAACAATTTTTTTTAAATTGTTTAACATTCTATGTAATGAAGATACCTCTCAAAATATTAAAAATCTCTTTCATAATATTCTTAAATACACACATCAAGGTCAAAATCATACCAATAAGGTGGTATGGTATGTTAAAATTAAGAAACCATGGAATTTAGACTTGAGAATAGACATTGAGCTTGCATGATATGAAATCCCTAATGCAATATTTGATTTTAGAAACACTATTAATATGATTCCTAGATTTATGTGGGAGGCTATTGGTAGGCCAAACTTGAGTTAAATTCATTTCACCCTCAATATTTTAGACTATGGGAGGGTATAACCAATTGATCACCTCAAAGATGTGGAGATTAGATTTGTTGAGCTCAGCCTGTGAGGTGATTTTAAGGTCATTGACATGAAAACTATTGAAACCCATTACCATAATTTGATTGATAATAAATGTTATTATGATGGTAAAATGAATATTAATATATTTTTCAATTAACTAAAGGCTCGACAAGGAGATGAGATAGTTGTCATCCTTTTGAATAAATCAAAGCAAAAGTCTTTTATGATTCGAAAGAAACCAAAGTTACCTTATGCCTATGGTGATAATAGTTGGTTCAAAGTTAGAATAGATACATAGAGAAATGCTCTAAAAGATATGAAATGTTAGTTTTTGAACCCATAGCTAGAAAAAATCATGTAAATGTAGACAATAAAGTAACCAAGTTATAAGTCGATAATAACAAAATCTCCAACTCCCTAGTTTCAACTTGAAGATTATGCCTCTCCATCAATGTGATATCCTACTAAGTTAGAAGTATATTTATTATATAATATAGGTGTAATAATAATTAACTATACATAACCTACTCTATAATTTTTATTACTTTGGGAAACAACATCTTCAATAACGGGTGTCTAAGACACCCATATGTTAAACTGGGCTAGGGAAGATCATGAGATACGACCTTTGTGCATGGTGTTCACAAATGAATGTCAATTACCTCAATAATTTATGACATAGGATATTAATCCATTTATCTTAAGGTTGGAACACCATGTGTTAAATATGGATCAAAGAGTTAATACCCTCAGTTATGCATTGAAAGGAACTGTTGTGACTTGGTGGGCAGTGCATAGAGAATAAGAGTTACACTAAGAGGAAGAATGTGAATTTTTACCACATCCAACTACCTAGTACATGCATCAAGATCATAGGATGGAGACCAAACATTGGGAAAAAGTGTAGTAAGACTTTATTCAAACTTGTTTGTTTGAAAATGATAATCTATTAGTGCACAATACATTTCAGAAACTAAAAACCTTTCTATGTTACAACTGATAAGAATATTTGAGAGATGTGATAGATTCATCATCACAATAAGAAGTATCTCAAGATTTAAATCTTTCATTTCATAATTAAAAGGCTAGTAAACAAGAGTAAACTATTATTAAGCTTTATAATAGAATTATAGATGACCTAATAAAACCTAGTGATAGTGATGGAGAACTAGATTTAGAAGACTTCTTTGAACCAAAATGAGAAGTTGAACTAATAATTATCTAAAGCACAAAACAAGTTGAATAAGAAAGACTTTGCAACGTAAACATTCTAGAATGGGAAGAGGAATGCACTCTATGAGAGGATATATCTAGTGGATTGAATAAATTATATCAATAACCACTAAAAATGATTGAATAAAATATTGGAACAAATTTTATGCCTAAACTTGAGACTATGGCAGACTACTAGGGGAAGAATGAGATCTAGGAGGCATTGAAAATGCTAAGAGACTATCAGGATATCTTTCTAACCAAGTTATTATAAATTAAAGTTGTAGATCCATCATTAGGAGAGATGTACATATAATTTACAGAGTGTGTTAGATCCATTAAAAAGTGCCCATACAGACTAAATCCTAACATAAAGATGAAAGTAAAGGTTGAATTAGATTGCATGAAAGAAGTAGCGATTATTTATCTAGTTAAAAAGGTAGATTTAGTGAGTCCTATAGTTATGCATCTAAATAATTCTAATAACATTCAAGTTTGTGGGGCTATCATTGATGTAGAGTATATACCAAGTGAACTCACACTATGCCTTGACAATGGATTATAAGATTAGTATTCATGTATTGTTTCTAGGAACAATTAGTTTCTCTTGGTTATCTTTAAATGTTTTTTATATTTTCTAATAATGTCTTATCAACCTTATGTTCCTAGTCAACAACTTATTTCAACACTTAAGTTTAAACTCTTTTCTCTTCACAACTTTGTTTACACTTTACACACTCCTTGTTCAAAGGTTATCATCATAAAAGAGATTGAAACTCACTTAATGATCTTATGGTTTCAATTTTTTTATTATTACTTATGAGTATTTATCTTACCTCTCTGACCATTCACCAACTCACCAACATCTCACAAATTCTTCTTGACCACTCTGGCCTTTTTCCATCTCAGTACTTATAGCCCTATTTATAAGGTTTCTTTCTTTGTACTAGTCTGTACCATAGTATTTTAGAAAACTATTAACTATTATAAGTACCATCTATTTTAATTTAACTATCCAAATAATTATAGACCCTAACTCTTTACTTAAGTCACTTTTAAAACTCACTTTTGACCTCTGTTTAGGCTTATTAGGCTTGTTAGGGTTTTCAACACTGTCTATCACACTTAGACCTCAATATTAGTATAAAAACCCTATGAAACATTATGAAAACATATTAATAACTTATATTAGGTATTTATCTCACTTTACACCAAATTTCATTCAATTTTGATGCTTCTAATGGGTAATATGGATTAAACCCTAATTTAGGGTTTCTGAATCACTGCTTCAACTTGTGACCTCTTTAAACTCCACTATTGTTATTTTGTAGTGTTTCAAAGCCTAAAATTAGGTTTTTTTGGTCTGTATAGAACCTATAAAAATATTCTAATTCTTAAATTCCACTAATCAACCCATTGTTATGAATTTCCACTCTAAAATTATCTTGTCTGTGTCAAGAAAAGACTATATATAGGTATGTGTTCAAGCTTGTTATATCAAACTTATTTCTTACTCTAACATAATAATATAAAAACAATTAGTATATTCAAATACACTTACTATAATTTTCTAAAACCTTTTAAATTCAAATATTTGATCTTTCCTTTTCAAAACTCCAATGCGTAGTTTTTCACACCAATAGATTCAACAATATACAGGGGGTCTCTTGATTATATCTATTCACACACCATAAATATCATGCTATATCTGGTTATATGAGACTTAAAACCACATTAAAAAATATCCACATTGAAATATTTTTCACTATACCATTCACATGCAATCATTGAAACTTGTAGTCTGTGTTTAAAAGAATCAACACCCATAACAAGGGTCTATGTATTTTTATGCATGAACACCAATGGATCTATTAACATTCCTTGAAAATAAAACCTAAAATACATTCCAATATCCTTAAAAATAATTTATAATGGTTATCTAATATCATTTGATCAACCTTCAAGTAGAATACAATTTGTATCTCGCATAACAGAGTTCGTACTTTGGAACAATTTTAAGAGGGTGCTCACTGTTCTTTATCTTTTCAAGGTTACTTCACAAAAACACATTCACTAACCTTCAATCACACATGAAATTAATGATCAATTCCATTATATCATCAATCAAAATATGCAATCAGCAACAACATTAGTAATAACCACTAAAATAGAGTCTATTTCTTTTTATTTAACAACAGAACAAGGGTTATAATCATCTCCTTCATACAAAACTAGATATCATATCAGTCATCTCTTTGAATGAAAAATATATAAGACATCCAAAACTAAAATAGACTCTTATATCCTACAAAATTTCATAACTACTTCTTGAATCCCTTTTTCCACATAGAGGTTGTTTTTTATTAAGGATTACATTATTATCTTAGTTTGACACAATATAACATACCTAAGACAATGACATTAGATCATGACATTTTATGAACCTATATAGGGTATAATACCCTTATAAATGCCTAAAACATCCTTCTAACCTCATAAGTTTTACAAAAGTCATTTTATAAGGATTTACAAGATTCAAATATTCCAAAAGCAACTTTTGGTGGGAAAAGGTATAATTCAAATTCTATGCATTAGAAGACAACCTAGACCTCTCATATGGACTATTTAGGACCTAAATCACTTATAAGACAACTAATAGACTAACTTAATATAATATTGAAAAAAATTTGGGGTATTTATAGGATTCTCCTACATCAATCATGCACTGAATAATGCTTACATCAATGGTCCATTCCCAATATTATTTATAAATGAAGCTCTTGAATTAGTCACAGGTCATGAGGTGTACTCATTAATAGATAGATTCATTGGATACCTTCATATTCTAATTTTAGAATAGGACCAAGATAAAACAACTTTTCTAATAGAATGGGGATCATTCACATATAATGTAATACCCTTTAAGAATGTGCCAGCAATTTTCTTTAAGGTTGTGGTAACTACATTTAAAGATCTCATTCATGATTTTATAAAAGTATATTTGAAATATTGGGTTGTCTTATATTTATTTAAAGAGTATATTTTACATCTAAATTTAAATCTAGAATGGTGTCGCTCCTTTCACATTGATTTGAGTCTTTAAAAGGACTTATTTTTCACACATTTTAGTGTTCTTCTAGGCCACATCATATGCAATGATGGCATCTTGGTAGACTAGGATAAAATTATAGTAATAATGGGAATTCTACCCCTAAAAATTTATACATAAGTGTGCACCTTTATAGATCATGTAGGATACTATATAAAATTTATCAAAGGATACACAACCATATTTGCATTATTGGATGAGTTATTACATAAAGATACAAAGTTTGAGTGGATATCAAAATGTCAAACAATATTTATTGATCTCAAACAAAGGTTATTAATATTTCCTATCTTATTTTATCTTGACTGAGAGAAGTCATTCCACATACGTATGGATGCTTCTAGTATTACAGTATGAGTTGTCTTAGCACAACCAGGGGACGGTGGGTTGAAGCATACACTTTATCCTTAGGAAACTATCAGTATCAAATAAAAGATATAAAAATATAGAAAGAGAGGCCTTAGCTATGGTGTTTATCTTTAAAAAATTTAGACATTATCTATTAAGTACACCATTCAATATTTTTTACAGATCACTAGGCATTGTGATACCTAGTTAACAAGTTGATGTTGGAAGGATAGATTTTTAGGTGGCTAATTTTGTTTTAATAATTTCAATTTTGAATAAATGTGAAGCTAAGTCAAGAAAATATGGGAATAAATTATCTAAACTAGCTCTAAAATGGGGAAGACATGAAGGAAATATAGAGTGAATTTCCAAATGTGCACTTATTTATGGTCATTTTTTATCCTTTATAACATGGAAGATATTGTGAACTTCCTTAAACAACGAACATTTATTGTGCACTATGTTGAAAGGGATTAAAAAAAATGGTCACACGAATCATTCTTTCTAATATCAATAATGGATTTCTATATAAAATTGGAAAGGATGATGCATTGTGCAGAGTGGATTTAGAACATGAGCGACCATAGATTCTTCAAGAACCACATCAGGGAGACACAAGAGGTCATTTTATAGGAGAAGCTATGACAAAGAAGATACTACATAGTGGTTTTTGGTGGCCAAATTTATTTTAAGATGCACAAATGGTAGCCAAACATTATGATGTTTGCTAGAGAATAGGAAAACCTAATTAATGGGATGAGATGCCATTTATCCTAATGTTAATGGAGTAAACATTTGAATAATGGGGAATTGAATTTTTAAGACTTGTAACTCCTCCAAATAAATGTAGTCATGCATGATATATCATGATTGTAACTGAATATTTTATAAAATGGGTGGAAGCTACTATGACACTAATCTATGGTGTGAAGGATGCCATTAAATTATAATATGAGAATATCATAATAAGGTTTGGATTTTCTATCATGTTCATTGATGTTAGGTTGTCATTGATGTCAAAGAGAGCATGATTTATAGTGTATTAATGACAAAGTGATCAGATTGATGGTTTGGAGAGTGTTTGCCTAGTTAATCAACTAAAAGATGATATTGATGGTATGTTCATGTTGTAAATACCCTATGCGATGTTATTAGTGCTTAGTGTGATTATGGAATTGAATGATCAAAACAATCATATGAATGTCTAAAGCTCAAGTAGTCATCTTGATAGATAAAGCTGAGTGAGTAGATTGATGATGTCATATTTCACACATGTGAAGGTTTCAAGAGTAGTTTGATATATGCTTAAATTCCCCTATGTGAGGAAATAATATGGTTCATGTTTCAAGTATAAATATGGAGTGTAGAAAAAATTATTAAGGTGAAAATTTGGCTTCTCAAATAGAGTTCAACAGTGCTCAATAAGTTTCCATACTTAGCCAATTTTGTGATATCAGATATCTATGGTGAGAATTTAATGGGATCATAGATATAATGGTGAGACTTTACCCTGATTGGATAATGATCCAATGGAGTGAGTGATCTTATCAAATAATGATCAATGATGCATATTTAGTAAATATGTCAAAGGATGCTCAAAAGGCACACACTAGTGACATATGTCACAATCATAGAGGTTGAGCATCATATCTAATAGTAATCATGAAACCTATCAGATGAAGATCCAATGGATCACATGATATTGCTATATAAAGATCAAAAATGCATATTTAGTCAATAAGTCAACAAGATGTTTAGAGGGCACACGGGGCTACCAAGTAGCATGATTGTGGAAGCATGTATCTAAGATTGACGATGAGCATTAAAATTTAAAGAATAGGATACTTATAAATATATAAATAGATCACATTTTTTCAAATATTATAGGGATCATGAGATGATTTCAAAATGTCTGATGTTTAACATTTACACGGTGACTGTTGGAATTTGAATATTTACATTAACGAAGGAAAATCAATCTATAGTTTTTGAGTTGTATCTTTTGATCCAAGATGAATTTATTGATGTAGTAAAAATAAAAAATTAAAGTTATTAAAGTTACATATAAAAAATTAGATTATAAAATTTGAAGGTTTGTACAGTAAAATATATGGAGCTCCAAAGTTGACTATGTGTTTGACTATGTTCTACAAGTGACCCGAGAATGATAATTGACTTGATCTTGATAGTATTTTGATGTTTCAAGATGATATAGCTATTGGATATTATTTTAAAACTATTTTTGTGTATTTTTTATATTTTACCAATCCATCTTCTGTGTGAACAAAGGCTTAAATTTTGATTGTTTGTTGAATAAAGTAGCAGTTTGAGTGACCATCTTGCAGAGGTAAATTGAAGGTGTTTTGAGTAGAGTTAAAGAAATAAATAAGAATGAAGATGTTATATAAGTCTTATTATAAGGAATTTTATGTAATTATATACCCATTATTAGATATGGAGATTCAAAATAGTATACCTATATTTTGACTATATATGACCAATCTAAGTGGTCATTCTGAGTGAGTTGATTTAAGTGCTTAGAACTTACATTGAAGTGTATAAAGAACATGGAGGCATTGAATAGGTATTTAATATTTAAACCATATTATCTAATCATATGACTATGTGAAATATTTTAGTGTTAGCTTCAAAATTTTGAGACAGTGTTTTTTGTGTATGAAAGCCTAAAGAGCAAGGAGACCTAATTGGTAAGTTCAAGGTGTGAGTTGGTGTTCCAGGTGGCATAGAACCATATGGGAATAAGTAAGGGGATATTTTAAATATGTTTTATGTGTTCAAATAATTATTAAAGGATTAATGTGTTCCAATTAGTCTCACATGTAACATGTGAGTATGAAAACCTAATTGTTTTAGGTCTCAGCAAGAACTAATAGTGGTTTGGGGATAATGAGGTAATGGCCAGCCTATAAGAATAGTTTTAAGTTATGTATTAGTATAATATAATACTTTATGGTTAATTCAAGTCTTATGTCTGACAAAGAAGTTAATATTCATGAAGAATCTATAAAGAGTGAAAGCAAATGTGATGGTTTTTAGACTTGAGTGAGTAGAGTTGAGCAGTTGTGCAAGAGAAAATTCAAGTGAAGAAGAGAACACTTGAAAAAGAAGGTATAGGTCTATAAGGAACATAAAGCTTCAATGAATATTATACATATTTATCTAATAAATTTTATGTGGGAGGACACATAGGTCATTAGACCTAATGAGCCTAGAAGAGGCAGTTTGAGCGAGTTAGCCCTAGAGGCAGTTTCAGAGAGAATAGTGAAAATAAAGGTGATAATCATCAGTTTAAGAGTATAAATAGGTGTTCAAGGTGATGTGTTAAAGTTATATTATTGGGTGATTAGTTTCCTATGGTTTTGGTTCTTCCTTACAAGGTAAAACTTTCTAAAGGTCTAGTTGTAGTGGGTGCTCAACTAGACAAGGGAAGTAGCTCATTGTGGGATTGATGTTTCATTAAACTAAGGTATGGGTGTTTTTTGATCAGTGGGTGTTGGTCTAAATATTGGATCTTATTTATATTAATGTATTACATCTTGTATATTCCAGTGGGTTTTATTTCTTAAGAGGGTTTCCAACATATATGATGTGTTCATCTGATGTATGTACTTATGTATGATTTGGATGTATATGTTTTCATGGTTATGTTGATTGATCAAGTTGATGTATGTTAAATGTTTAAGATTTGGGATTTGAATTGGATTATCTATCATCACTGATTCATCCCCCCCCAATGATTCTACCTCTAATAATTGGTATCAAAGCAGGACATTCAATGCAAGTTTAACCACTTGAAGGTGATCTAAGGTATAAAGATGAATAAGTAGTTAAGGAAAGAAAATTTGGAGTTAAGGTCATTAGTCAATGCTCTTGAAGAACAAGCCAAGGAATTCATAGAACAAAGAGAAAAGGTAAGTCTTTTTCAAACTAAGGTTGAGGGAATATGTGAAATAGTTAAAGAAGATAAGATGTCTAGATCCTAAGGATCAATTAAGGATTACAAATATAAATCTGAGTTCAAAAGAGGAAGAATGTAGACATCTCAAGACTCAGTTATAAGAGACAAATGATAAGTTGAGTTCAAATTAAGGTGAACATGATGAGTTGAAGTCTAATCTTGATTCTATAAATATTATTGAATATTAAGCATATATATTGAAGGATGACATGACTAAAGAAGTTAAGAGGGATAAGGAGATTATCCAAGTTCTCAGAATTTAGTTAGAGGCTTTAAGTTCAAGTATGAGAGCTAAAGAGGATGAGATAATTCAATTGAAGACCAAGCAAGATTCATTAGAGGATGAGCATGAGAAATTTGTTATCAAGATAAATAAGACTAAGAAAGAGAAAGAGAGGTCAACTTAAGACAAGAAAGATACAAACACCAAGATCAACAAGAAAAGATCCATCAGGTAGCCAAGTGCCATGTGATATGAAATATCTTTTAATGGTCATTGTTTTGCTTATCACAAGTTTGGTCATAAGGCAAAAAACTATAAAAACAAAATCATCTAGTCAGCTACAGGTATGGATAATGTAGTATTCTATCATTATCATGGCATGGGACATATTGCTAGATTCTACCCTAGAATGCATTAAAAAAGACTAACCCAGGTATGGAGACATAAGACAGTCAACCTTGAGCATAATGAACCTATGATACAAGATGATATGTTTATTTAGATTCATAATATTTATCAAGAAGAAGGTATGAATGATTTTATTTGTTTCAATTGTCATCAAGTTGGTCATATTGCAAGATATTGTATAAGCAAGCTCTCAAGTCATAAGAAGGTGCATGGACATCCTAGAGTGCACCAGAAATGTCAATTCTTGGTATGGAAACCTAAAGAAGTGAAAACCAAGAAAACTAATTCAATTGAGATGAAGGATCAATGTGGACTACTTGCTAAATCAAAAGAAGAATCAGATTTGAAGGTTCAAGAATGCCAAGGGAATATGTCATTTGTCCAAATAGAAAAGGAGAATCAAGAGTCAATTCAAGTCAAGCTCAAGGAAAAGACCAAAGTGATAATTGAGGATAGTTCTAAGGTATATATAGATCTAAGAGAACATCCTATTATTATTAATCAAGTTTCATGCAAAGAACATCAGTTTGAATTGCCTAGTGATGAGCTTCTTTCTTTAGATGAAAAGGTATGTCATGAATTTTGTTGTCTCCATGTATTGTCAATTCATTATTAAAAGAAAAGAAGAATATTAAAGTGGTTAAACATGTTACTTCTCTTAATCCTAAAAATAATAAGAAGAAATATCATTAGTATATGACCAAGGAGGATAAGGAATATATGGACTTGTGGGTAATTCCTGGTTTTACATTGTTTTAGGACATTGTGGGTCAGGGTGTCTTTATCTAGGCTTCAAGGAGACACTTGATAAGCAAGAGGAAGCATGGTGGATACCATTTGAGATTTGGTTAATGTTTAAGAATAAGAATATCATTTGAATATGTGTTTAGCTAAGGGGGAGATAACTTGGTTTTCTTTAGTGGCTTGAAGAGTGGTGCATGATATGAGGGGGAACATATGTGAGATATTTGAGTCTTGATGGACATATGAAGAAGTCTGCTATAGTCGTGAATTCAAGAAGATTAATATGATGACTTGATAAAATCAAGTCATATGTTTTGACAAATTATTTAATCTTTATGCATGAGCAAAGGGAGCTTGTGAGTTTTGTAGATAGACAAGTCCAAGTATCAAAGAAGCCTAAGTCTAGATTGGTGTATGTCAAAGAACATATGACATGAGAGGGATATTAATGTTAGGGGGAAATTTCTAAGCTCTGTGAAGAGTTTGTCATGTCCAAGGATCAAAGAAGCCTAAGTTCAAATTGATGCATATCAAAGGGGGAGAAATTGATTCATATGCTTAAAAGTATGTAAGTATCTTGAGCATTTTAAATAGTATTTGAATGCACACATAATGTTGAGGAATAATTATTGGCATATTGAGGAAGAGACCCTTTGTCATTAATGTTAAAGGGGGAGAAAGATCATAATGAAGTCATTATTAAAATGAATTCATTCTAAGGGTGGTTTTTCATCAATGACAAAAGGGGAGATTGTTGAGCATGGTCATTGATGTTAAGTTGTCATTGATGCCAAAGAGAGCATGATTCATAGTGCATTAATGATAAAGTGATTAGATTGATGGTTTGTAATGTGTTTACCTAGTATAGTAATTAATGGATGATATTGATGGTATGGTCATGTTTCAAATACCCTATGTGATGTTATGAGTGTTTAGTGTACTTATAGAAGTGAACAGAATTCATCAAAATAGTCATATGAATGTCTAAATCTCAAGTAGTCATCTTGATAGATAAAGCTGAGTGAGTAGATTGATTATGTCATATTTCACACATGTGAAGGTTTAAAGATAATATTGAAATATGGATAGATTATCCTATGTTAATATATCATATTATTTAAGTTTCAAGTTTTGACATGGAGCATAGAAAAATTTATTAAGGTGCAAAGTTGACTTCTCAGACAAAGTTCAATAGTGTTCAATAAGTTCCCATACTTAGCCAATTTTGTGATATCAAAGATCTATGATGAGTATTTATTTAGATAAAATATATAATGATGATCATTTAATATAAATGGATAATGATACAATATAGAGAGTGATCTTGTTAGATAATGATCAATGATACGTATTAAGTCAATATGTCAAAGGATGCTCAGAAGGCACGTGCTAGTGACATGTGTCACAATCATGAAGGTTGAGTAGAATATCTAACTATGAGAATGAAACCTATTAGATGAAGATCCAATAAATATCATGATATTTTTATTGAAATATCAATGATGTGTATTAAGTTAATAAGTCAATAGGATGCTTAGAGGGCATGCGTGGCTACCAAGCGGCATAAACATGAAAGCATAGAACTAAGATCGATAGTAAGTGTTGTAAGTTAAATTATAAGATAATTATAAAAATGTAGATAGGTCACATTTTTTAAATTATATAGGGAACATGAGATGATGTCAAAGTGTATGATGTTTAACATTTACACAGTGATTGTTGGAATTTGAATATTCAAATTAATGAAGGAAAACTAGTCTATATTTTTTGATCTATATCTTTTAATCCAAGATGAATATATTGATGTAGTAAATCCAAAGTTTTAAATGAAATTAATTAGAATCCAAAAAATTATATTATAATATATGAATGTTTTTACAGTCAAAGATATTGAGATATAAAGTTTACTATGTGTTTGACCATGTTCTATAAGTGACCTGATAAGGATAATTGAGTTGATCTTGATAGTATTTTGATATTTCAAGATGATATAAATATTATATAGTGTTTTATACTCCATGAATACTATATATGTGTATTTTTAAGGTTTTAAAAATCCATATTCTATGTGAAAAAAGGCTTACAAGTTGATTTTGTTTGTTGAATACACTAGCAGTTTGAGTGACCATATTATAGAGGTAAATTAAAGGTGTTTTACGTAGATTTTAAGAATAAAATGAGTATAGAAATTTTTTATAAGTCTCTAAGTAATATGATAAGGAATTTTATGTCATTATATACCCTTGATCATATATGGAGATTCAAAATAGTATAACTATATTTTGACTATATGTGACCAGTCTAAGTGGTTATTTTGAGTGAGTTGATTTAAGTGTTTAGAACTTGTGTTGAAGTGTCTAAAGTAAATGGAGGTATTATAGAGGTCCTAAAGGGTTATACCATGTTATCTAATCATATGAATATGTGAAATAGTTGAGTTTTATCTTCAAAAGTTTGATATAATGTTTTCTATGTATGAAATCCTAAAGAGCAAGGAGACCTAATTGGTAGGTTTAATATATGAGTTGGTGTTCCAGGTGGCATGGACCCATATGGGAGTAATAAGGGGGATATTTTAAATATTTTTATTTTTTTTAATCATTGATAACAGATTAAGGTGGTCCAAGTAGTCTCACATGTAACGTGTGAGTATGAAGGCGTAATTGTTTTAGGTCTCACCAAGACCTAATGGTGGTTTGGGGCTAATGAGGTAATGGATAACTTATGAGAATTTATTTGAGATATGTCTTAGTTTGATAGAATAGTTAAGGTTTAATTCAAATCTTATGTATAACCAAGAATTTAATATTCATGAAGACTCTATAAAGAGTGAAAGTAAATGTGATGGTTTCTAGACTTGAGTGAGTAGAGTTGAGCAATTGTGTAAGAGCAAATTCAAATGAAGAAGAGAACCTTTAAAAGAAAAGGTAAAGGTAATTAATGATAATAAAAGTGTGAGTAAAATCATACATGTTTATCTAATAAATTTTATGTAGGAGGACACATAGTTCATTAGACCTAATGAGCCTGGTAGAGGTAATTTGGGTGAGTTAGCCCTAAAGGCAGTTTGAGAGAGAAGAGTGAAAAAAAATGTGATCATCATCAATTTAAGAGTATAAATAGAGGTTCAAATTGATTTTTTTAAGGTAAATATGTGGGTTTTTTGTTTCCTAGGGTATTGGTTCCTCCTTACAAGGTAAAAGTTGTTAAAGGTCTAGTTATGGCATCTCACTAAACTAAGGGATGGGTATTCCTTGATCAGTGGGTGTTGTTATAAATGTTGGATATTTTTTTATAAGACTATCGTATATCTTTCAAGGTTCATTGGTTTTTAACCCTCAAGAGGTTTTCCCACATATATGATGTGTTCATGTGATGTATGATTTTATGTATGCTTTGGATGTATGTGCTTTCATATTTATGTTGCTTGATCAAGTTGATGTATGTTGAATGTTTAAGAGTTGGGATTTGAATTGGATTATCTAAAATCACTAATTCACCCCACTCATCTCAGTGATTGTACCTCTAACATAGATTTCCAATCAAGTTGGTTAGTGAAAAAGGTACTCACTTCTTCAATATCATAATAAAAACTCTCACTGAGGAGTTTATGTTATTGAACCATAAAATCATGAATTATCATCCACAATAAAATGGGAAAGCTAAAGATTCAAATAAAGTATTGGATAAAATGCTAACAAAAATATGTACTGTTCAAAGGGATGATTGGGAGGATCACATTCCTATGATTCTTTGGATGTATAGGACAAATTATAAATGTGTCACAACCTTCACTCTCTTTTAGATCATTTATGTATTTAGGTAGTTATTCCTATGGAGTACATCATTCCTAGTCTATGCATTGTAATCATTATGAAGCTAGGTGATCAAGACTCTCTAGAGCAAATATTTATGGCTTTGGTCAAGATGAAGGAAAATAAATAAAGGGATCAATGAATGTAGGAGATCAATATGTTAAGTTAAAAAACATGGCATGATCATAACTTGTGATATAAGGAATTATATCTTGAGAAATCAATATTACTTTATTATAGTAGATTCAAAGCATTTCTAAAAAAATTGTGCATCAAATGGAAAAGACCCTATATTATTCATGATGTTTCACAACAAGGTATAGTTGTTTCAAAAGGTTTACAAGGAACCATTTTATTAGGGTGCATTAATGGTTGTAGCATTAAGCCTTTTCACTATTAATCTCTATCATTCATCGATGTAAATGAGAGAGGGTGCTAAGTAACACCATGTGGTTAGGAATTTTCTTAAATATTATTTTGTTTTATGTTTGTACAGTGTGATTTTTAGATCTCAACACATTATAATGAAGTTGGAATAGTCAACATTATAGAATATGATCGATATGTAGGGGCAATATAAAAGGAAGACAAATAGAAAAGAAAACACGATGGTTGACAATTAAGTTTGAGAATGTGGTGCTAAAAATATAGGTACAATGAAAATATGGTAAGTGGTCATTCATAACTATTAATGACAATGAACTTGGGAGATTACATCTTTATAAAAGAAGATCATGTGGTAAAATAATAGAATGGCCCATAAAATAAATTGGATAAATGAAAGTATGAAATTTCACATCACCTACCTACCAACAGTTAGATCAAAGAACTTAAAATAAGGAGAGTAACTATCATGTCAAACAAAAATTAGTTAACACATAATTTAGAGATACACTCATGCGTAACATGCTCAGACCATTTAAACTCAATGACTTCATGGATTTGGGTGATAAACATTCTATAATAAAGGATTTAGACAACAAATCATCATTACATACTCATACAACCAAGTAAACTTTGTGATCTACTTTTAAAATAGCTTCTTATGCACATATTTCACACTAGATTCAAACCAAGTAAAGAAAGCGTTCAATGTAGCCCACAATAAAAACTATAGATAGAGCACAAATGTTGATCCTACTTATAGATGTGCAAAAAGAGGGAATATGAATTGGATTAGGCCTAATACAAACCAAGTATCATGATTTATACCCATTTTATTTCATTAATGTGATCAAAATTACTATTTTTCCCAAGACCCTCAGGAAGTAGCACAAGTGGGAGCATTAACACTTCAACATCTATTGCAAGGTTCTTGTACTAAATGACTGATCAAATTAATTACTTTTGGCCAATTGGATGAGGTAATGCTTACCCTACTAAATAGGTACAATGAAGGTGTAATTCACTTGTCGCAATATTTTATAATTTTCATCACCCTTGAGACTATGGTGAGAGAAACAAGGCTTCTAGCGTACAGTGAATCTCTCCTTTTGTACAAATCCATGGTTCCACCAATCCACTCTGACACTATATAGAAATATAATACAAGGGTAGGCAAGGGAATCTCCATTGATTCTATGGACAATGTTTTGGTTCACATTCTTATTGAATGCATCACTAAAATATTTTGGCAAACAATGAAATAAGCAAAGTAGGAAACAAAAGGAGAGGTAGGCATTATGTATCACATGCTACAACTCTGTGATGATTTTAATTGGCTTAAGATTTTAGCTTCCAAGATCACAACAAACATAAATAAGATCCTCATTCGTATTATGCAATCATTCTAGTACCATTTTTTTATACTACTGCTTTGCTTCACATAATGGAAATCATAAGGTCCAGTAAATATTGTTGTATATTTTTAGCCTATTTTTGTATTCACCAATATTGAGTGGATGAAAATAGGGAAATATTATGATCAATTGGATAGGTTCAATGTGTGGTGGCTATAAATTCAATCCATGGTTAATTCTCACCTAAGGTTACCCCAAGATGTGATGTAATATATAGGGCAACATGCATCAGTAACCAAATTACACAACATAATACAATTAAGGTACATGAGTTGCCCAAAGCAACATCAATGCCATTACCATTTTTCATCTCCATGATGAATGCATAGGAATAAGTTTTGAGGTAGAGATCCCTCATATCTATATCAGTGCATCATTTGTGTTCCATACCCTAAGTGCACAATGACCAATGTAACCATAGGCACAATCTTAAGCATACCTATAATTTAACCATAAACACAATTACAGGTAATACCATAAATAACAGCATATCCAACATGGGTGGACAAGGGAAAGCGGAAGGCACCAATACAATGAGCTTCACCACCACCATAGAAAAAGAGGAAACAACACACAAAGTCTTGGATTGACTCAAAAACATTCCAAATATCATAGTTGAATGTGACTTAATGGAACTCAGAGTTAGAGAGTAGGAAATACTATAGTTCATATTCCTAGACATTGGTATTGATGTTTACAAGTAAGAGGAGAAAAAAAAATCTTTTGAAAAATAATGCACTCCTGCCAAGTGTAAAATTAGGTAAGGCAAGACATGTGAGTGGACATCACCCAACCTCCTCTTTATATCATTGTTGATACTATATGTGAATAAGTAACTAGATAATGCTTTTAGGCCCAATTATTTTAAGAAGATCTAGCTACAAAATCCTCTACCATGTAAGAAGTAGAATTGCTAGCATAAGAAAGCCCAACACCACCTTTGTTGTGCAGACCTCAGATATATGTTATAACTCAACCCTCTTTAATGATCAAAGATATAATTGTGTATTTTATAAAACTAGTTGAAGAGAGTGGTGAATAAAAAGCCTAGAAAACACAACCATAACCATAGGCCTAGGCTATGAAGAGGCAAAAAAGAGCCTCACTCCACCTCCAACCTCCAAAAATAAGATGGTTGCATTGGGGTACTATCTTGAAATCATATTCTTTAGAACATTTTGAGTAGGTTATAGTAATAAAGTCATCTAGCCCTATGGACACACCTAAAGAAACTAACTTACCAAAATTAGAGCCACAACATAAAGCTATGCAATAATAATAGGCTTCATCAAAAGCATAAAAGGAGGCTACACGAAAAGAGAAGATAAATAATAAGAGTAAGAAAGAGGTAAAGTACATGACTATGAGGGAATAAGAGTAACACAAACAATAGGCTGTAGAGGGGGAGCACAGAAACAAAATTGAAAAACCAAAGGCTAAAAAGAATAAATCCAAAGAAGAAAAGGCTTGAAAGAAGAGAGTTGATGAAGTAGAGGAAAAGAATAAAGTACAAGAAGAAGTGGAAAATAAATAATAAGAAGCACAGGCTATGTAAAATAATAAAGAGGAAGTGGTGGTAATTATGAAGACTCAAGCAGAGCTAAAGACTAAGCAGGAAGCTGAGGAGAAGGAAACTAAAATTAAAGCCAAGGCTATAATAGAAGCTAAAGCAAAAGCTAAGGATAAAGTTGAAGTGGATGCCAAAGATAAATCTAACACTAAATCCAATGCTAAGGTTAAATTCAAAGCTAAATCAAAATGGGAAGTAGAGAAAAAATCCAAGAATCAATCATAAAGCATAGTAAAACTAGTACTTGAAACATAAAAAGGTGCATAAGACAAATCTTCTCAACTTAAACTACAAATAATAATCCAATGGCTATAGGATTTTCCCACATCATCCTCCTGATGCACCACCTTTTCACTACCATTAACATAGTTTATAACAGCCCCTATAACAATTATAGTAACATCCATGGCTTTGAATAAAACTATGTAAGAAACATATTTGGATGTTTCTCAGCTACTACTAACCAAATAAATTAAAGGTGAAGCTAATTTAAAAGAATCAATTATACATAAGGCTTTGGCCTTAGATTGAGAGAATACAATGTGTACTTGATCTTTTGATTCACCAATGCTCACTAAGTCATTGACACCGATTGTCCTACACTGGTGATCCAAATCTTTAGCAACCAGATTATGTCTAAATATAAGTAATTCTCAGCTTTATTGGTGTAATTCATGAAATATTGGTTGGCTATGCACAAGTTTCAAATGTTGTGAGTATAAGAGAAAATATCAAGGGAGAAATAGAAGTAATTTATGAGCTCTTGGAGAAGTAAGAACATGTTCTAGACATTGTTATATTTTGATCCAAGTAAGTAGCATAAGGTATGCTAAATTAGAATCAGAAGCTGAACAACTCATTGGTCATAGTTAAGCCAAATTTTAACATGACATACAAAGCCAAAGTTGTCATGGAAGATACATGGCTATTTCTAAAATAATGAGAAGTGCACTCAAGTAATTACTATATTCAAGAGATAATGCCATGTAAAAATTATAGATATGGCATAACTAAACTTTGCATAGTTTATTTGGTAGTAGCCAAGCTTATAGGCATGAAAACTGGATGGAGGATCTCACACAAGATATCTAGATCAAAGTGTCAAATGCTAAAATTATTATCACCATCATTGAGGATGAAGATATTAAGAACCTGATGGTGATTAAAGTCTTATTGTACATATTACTCAATATGGTGCAAAAAGTGTTGACTAAATGGAAAATGTTCAAGTAAGACTTGTCCTAGCTTGCTGCCTCCATTGAAAAAATTATTGATGAACTGTAACACATTCCCTCATAGCAATTGTAACAAGTAATTCAACAAAATAAAAGTGCCACAAGTGCATAGCCAGCTATCTAGTAACCACACCATCCTCCACCAATAGTTTCTATAGAACTAGGGGCTTCATCCACTTCTCTAATAGATCCATCATTATAATAACCTACTATGTATCCAACACAAATTATGCCACCACCCACATAGTAGGTGATGTGTAGTTCTAATTTTATAGTTTCCATAACTTTTTGGCATAATTTTGTAGGATGGCTTTAAGCATTAGGATTAGGGATAGGTTGTTTGAAAACCCATAAAGGGCAATCATAATGTTAAACTAGTCTATTTAAACCCTAAAAGGGTGGTAGGCTAGTATGATACTTAGTTGAAAACTTGAAAAGGTGGCTTAGTAGTACACAAATGGTGAAAACTTTAAGTCCAATAAAGTATTGAGTGTAGAATAGGGATAATAAAAACATAGAGTATATTTATAAGACGTGTGTGATTTTCACATATTTTGTCTTTTGTATAATATTTTTGTATGTATTCAACTTATGTAAGCATAATGATAGATGACAAAATGTGAAGAGTCACTCCTTTTGGACATATCAAAAGGTTGAAAAATGAATAAAAACTCTAGGTAAAACTCTATATATAGCACCGAATTATATTTTTATATTTTTATAATATGATAGAAATAGTTTTCCTATGTGTATTTTATCATTGTTATATGCATAGTGAGTACTTTGTTTTCTTTAACTATTACTTATATGAGTTTATACCCACTGCTAAGATTCTAATAAACTTGTGTCTATATGTGCATCTATCTATTTTATCTAGGTAATGAATATATTAATTATTAATATGGTATTAAATATTTACTTTTGTTACTCCATGCACAATTTATCCCTAAATTAAAATTTTTTAAAGGGTTTATAATAACCTCTGCAAAAAAACATCGACCAAGTCACCGACATAGATTTGTGTCACATTGACATGGAGGACTTCTAGAAGAGGATAAATGCTTCTTTAAAATATTATTTAACGTAAATTATTTATGACAATGGCCTTCCTCAAGTTGTTGCATTTATAATATTTGTACAATGTTGAGATTTTATCATGATGATGGAAAGTAATTATGATAGAGATATAAAGGAAGTTCATACCCCCAGAGAAGGGGTCATCTTGAAACTTAGACCTAAGTACATTGAATGAATGTTGAATATTTTAAATCATGAAGTATTTTTTAAAATCACTCCAGAGACAACCCAACAATTTCATGAAGAAAAGAAAGATGATTATCTCAAGTTCTTGAATAAGCATTGGCTTGTTAAACCTAAACCATTAGTGTCTAAGGTTCCTAAGGTGATTTCTATATTGGAGTTTAAGTGTGAAATTAATGATATTATCACTCTCCTAAATAGGATGGTAGGTAATCCCATAGCAAGGAACTACAATAAATATATGTTTCAATATATCTAAATTATTCATATTAACAATCAATATATCAATTAGGTTGAGTTGATCAGTGATTCAATCCACAAGCATTTGTGTGATGTGATATCTACTAACAAATTATATATGATGTCATACCTCATTTATTTGGTTGCATAAAGAATATTTTACAATGGGTTGATCATAGTGGGCCTAATGTTTGCCTCTCATATAGATGAGTATTACCCCTAGTTGATGTTGAGAGAGAGTGTGTGTTAAATATTTCCATAGAGTCAATGATGTTTTTCTTCTTTTATTCATTCAAATTTTCAATTCAAAATCCTTACAATCGATGTTTCTCAATTACCACTACCAAAAAAATTCAAGATGGGGTGGTTTGTTTATATAATTTCCCACCTTCTCCTACATTAAGGTGTGCAGGTGTTAGTATGCCCCATATATACTTCCAAGGTTTATTGATGATAGATGGGTACTCATGGAACTAATACAATAACTAATAGATATACACAAGTTTTGGTTCCAAATCATAATTCTAATTGGATTCACTTCCCTATGACTATTGGTAGGTACTCCTATGCCACACTACATAAAGCTAAATCTATTGAATCAAATATGGCATGTGTCATGCTCTGACCATTTCATAGTTATCCCTCATTTGATATAATAAGAATGATAGAGGTCACTTTGAGTGTTTCATTTTAACAAATTTCCTACTATGAATATTTTTGGATTACTTGTGATGATGAAAGAGAGGTCAAACTCCTTTATCATACCCACTTCTCGTTGGAACAAGTTACCAAGTATAATATTGTGTATATCCCTAAATATTTGGATATTGAATATGATAATGAAGTGTTGGATGAAAATTAATTTTCACATGGAATTAAGACAACACCTCTCCCTAAAGTTGACTAGAGTCAAGTTGAGGTAACATCTTTGGAGAGCCAGACTTAAGGAGTCTATAGGAGAACTTTGGTATGGCTTACAAGCTAATGGGTAGATGTACAACATGCCAAACTTCCTTCACCTTTGACAATTATGTATATACCTCTTCCTAATCCAACAAAGTAAAGGGAAATGGAAGATCAAGAAACACCTTTTAATGTTGCAATAAATACTATTGTAATAGATAAGATTGAGGAACCTTTGCCTCAACCTATAAACAGGCCTTTAAAGTTAAAAATTAAGAAGTCAATAGGTGGGAAGGGTAATCTTGGGGTATTATCCACATTGAGTGAGACATATGAAAAGGTTGTTCATTCGTAAGGGTTAATCAAGAATGCCACATTATAGTTTATTACTGCATATCCTCTATTCTTTGAACTTGAGGGATCCTTCAGCAATATCAACTCCTCTCCCTTTTTTTAAATTAAAAGAGACTTCTTCTTAGGCCATATCCAAATAGGCCATTGAACATATTCCTGAAGAAGGAAAGTCTCTTCCACAAATCATACAACCTTCTGTTAAAGAGGTGTAATACTTCTTTTCATTCAAGAAGAGAAGCTAGACACTCAAAAAAGATTTGGAGAAAGAAGTCACACCTCCTCTACAAATAGAAGAGATAATGGACCTTGTAATAGATCAAGATTTTATTGTTCAAGGATATGCACAAATAGATTCATCATAATTTCAAGATGAAATTGATATTGGAGCACCCTAATGGTTGAGTATAGTGGAAAAAAAGAGGAAAAAGATGGTTCCACCATTGGAAATTGACTTTAGTACCCTTACTCTACCACATCCTTAAGCTGTAAAGAAACCAAAAAAGGTTTATCATGTTTTTAGGGATGAACAGGGTGAGAAGTATGTTGAATTTGTTATTCCTCGTTTAGAAAAGACAAAATATGAAATCATAGTTTCATATTACCAATTTTCACATGTCTACCTTGATAAGGCTACTCATGAAGGATTAAAAGATGTGCAGATGGTTATTAGTTCCTTGATCAAGAAACTTGATCGTGATAAAGCAACAAAATATTGATTGAAGGATAAAGTGGACCTACTTATATCAGTAATACATAGACTAGTCAACCCAACTCAACCTCAACTTTAGGACTATACTTTAGATACTATAACTCTCCAAATAGCTAAGAAAATAGGAAAAATGGGAAGAGCCACTGATGAGTGGTTAAAAAAGTTTATTGAACAAGGGAATAAAACTATAGCCTCAACTATCGAAGTCTACTCTATGATTAAAGAAGAAAAATAATACACCATAGAAAAGAGGCTGAAAATAAAGAGAAGTTAGGTAAATTGAAAAATTGGCTACCATAACTAAAAACCTTGGCAAGAGTATATGAGGATACTTTGGTTGATGAGGAATTCTTGACTAAGGAGGACTTAGGAGAGAAAGTCAAGTTTATGGGGCTGATAAGGTATAGAATCAAAACTATAATAAAATCTTTATGTAAGTTTAAGGAATCAAAAATCTTCATAGTTGACCCTACTTATGATATATGTTAGGTAATTGAAAAACTCCCATGTTCATTATTAGGAAATGAAGGGAAGGTAATTCCCATAGCAGATATATAGGGAGCATTCAAGCATTTACTTAATCATAAAACCAACCCTATTTCATCATTTAATTACAAATCAATTAAAAGATTTGTGCCTTTCTAGAATTTGTTTGATATATTAGATAAATATTTAAATAATTTCAAAATAATTACCTAATAAATGATAAATATACAAGTGGAGGCTGAGATTCCTTATCAACACTTTGAATTTTTAGATCATGATAAGGTGGAGAACATATTATAAAAGTTTGAGTATGAAGAAAAGTGACAATGATCCATTCAGTCATAAATCCTTGTGGTGGATGATGAAGAAGGAGATGAAGAACAGGGGCCAGAGGAAACACCCTAACTTGCATCTCAGAAGTGTTTTTTTATTGTGACCTTATTCACAGGGTGAGGGTTGTGTTTATATTCAAATGTTTTTATATTTTTATATGTAATTTGAACAAGTCAACATGTACCTTGAGATGTGCAACCAATTTTATTTTTATAATTTGTTCCCTAGGCTTTAGGGATAGAATTTCCTATAAATAGAAGGATTTCATGCCTTTCAAGGGATTATCAATCTGTGCATTTTTTGTAAGAAGAGAAATTTTGGAGAGAAGAGAAGAGGAAAATAACTTTATGCTTTTCTAGAAATCAATAAAGCTAAGTTATTATAGGGATTTTTACTTGATCTTAGTTGTGGATGAATGTTCGTATGTTTGTTTATTCATATTATTGTTTTCTTTACTCTCTTATTTATAAAAGGTCTTAGTTGATAGTAAATTTATTTTAATTTAATGAATATGTAAGTGAAATTTGTCTTTGATCACTTATTTAAATTATTTCTTCTCCTCTCTCATAGTTAATCTTTTCTATTCTCTTGAATTTAGTATCTTTATCATATTTCCTTTCCTGTATTTATGAAAACCCCCCAAAGAATTTAGTATGTATATTTTTTAATATGTTAGATTTTTATATGTATATTTTTGGATATATTAAGTTTGTATTTTTCTTTTCTTTTGAATAAAGGCAGCTTCACTTGCAAAAATAAGAGGGACATTGTCCTGTTACACTATTAACTGTGGCACATTCATTGAAGTGTTACACATTTTTTTCATCCAACACATCACGTTGGAAACATGTACCCATGAACCTATTCATCTTCCTTGTCCATAGGTCCCTCTACCTCTTTTCTCAATATCATTTCACTAAGAAGTACTAGCTTCTCCTTCTTGAAAAAAATATTCTCTCCTGCTACTTCCTTGTCCTAGCAAGTGTAAAAACATTGCTTTCCCTTGTGCTTTGCCTATTTTTCTATGAGAAAAATTCTAATTTACCTTCAATGCTTGATGATAGGATTCTTTAATTGAGTGCACACTTAACTTTATTAATTTTTATTAAATGTAAATACATAGTGCATTCATACAAACTGAGATATTTTTAGTGTCATCTTTGATATGACTTGAAATGATAGTGAGTTTATAAAAATCTTGAGTTCAATCCCTTACACACATATTATTTTATCATAGGTTTTTAAATTTCTTAAACAAAGTTAACTGTTAATTTTATGGTAGAAACTTAGCCTTTAATTTTTTGACAAGTCTATCCCAAGTATTGATCTTATCTTTACCACTATGGACTTTTTCCATCTGCATATGCTTCCACCATAAGGATGCATGACCCTTCAACTTTGTGCAGGTGAAATTCACTTTCCATTTTCATACTAATATTATTTCTCTAACTCAATGAGTTTTTTAGGACTAAGACTCTTTGAATAACTACGGGTGTCCATATTTGGTTTACTAGTCCTTATTATAACTATGCATATGAATATATATTCTATTTCATTGACCAAATATTCTTTATCTTAGTTCTCAAGTGATTATTTTGTAACTTCATTTCCACTCTCATGATTCATCACAACTCCTATACATTTTACAACCTCCATAGCCTCTGAATGGGCTTGTATTCATCTCATCAACTCAACAAAGTTTGAATTTCTTGGAAATAGAAGTGCTCTTGCAATAAAACCTCCTCTATGTGCCATTTATTTTCCTTGAAATCAATAAAAATTATACCCATAGTCCCAAATGTGGAAAATAAAACTCACTCACGTGCTCACTCTGCAAAGATAACCTTTTTTTATACTAATTAATGTTAGGGGATCTAATTAAGGATGGACTTATACCATGCAACCCATAGATATAACACAATAATCACTAACTCATAGTCTTGTGAAAAAAAAGAATGTAAACAATTGTACCAAAAGTATTCTATTAATGATTTCATATGATAATAGTATAGCTTATTTACACTTATAGTCTTGTTACAAAATTTACAATAAAATGTAAGTCAACATCAATATCAAATGAGATGCATTTATACAACCTCTACACTTACTTGATCAATCTAGATCTAATTCTTCAAGACTTAACTCTTGATCTTCCCAACTCTTTATGTCTCAGGTGTATGGATGTGTTTGCATAGATACACAATCACCTACTTACATTAATTCTCTCAACTAACTCAATAACCCGCCATAATCATTAAATACCCATAACACATCAATATACACCACAAAAAATAAATGTACAATACAACCCTAATGGCCCATAACACATCATAATGTGACATTAAATGAATTATCTTTCCATATAAGCACCCATGGGTGATTCAAGGCATTTAATAGAACATATGTGAAATTATAACTATTTCATGTCCAACTGTCATAATACTTAATAATAAATTTACACCTTAAAGACATTTCATAGAGATCATAGTTTACAAGATCAAATCATAATGATTCATGAATAAAATCTATGCATAGATGCATATTAAGGACTGCACAAGATCTTCATCAACATACTAAAGTGTGTTGATGCTTCCTTACAATATATTGCAAGATTTTCAAGACAAATATATATACAAACTCTTTGGTATCCTAAGACTTTAGTCTTTATTTCTCTATGTGTAACCTCTCAAATAACTTCCAAATGTCTTGCACCAAAGTGATAATGTGTGCACACAAAGGTTACATAAAACATCTCCAAAAGACTTATTTATAAAGCAACAAAATGACACGTAATCAAAAATTGATTATTTCTATAGTAAGTGTTTTTTTATGATGTAGGATTACTTATGAACATGAATGCCCTTGCATCATCCCTAATGGATATGATACAAATCCACTATGTTGTAGAATGGTGATATGTCAATCCCATCTAATAGTTATACTCATAAGAATTTGCTAAAAACTACTTGAGGATCTTGCATGTTCCAATATTTTTCTACATGAGTTTGTTATATGTGCCATAAAAAAGGTTCCTTTATAAATTGTGCCAATACCAAGTCCCCCTATCTAAATTTTTTTTTTTTTTCTTGAGATCTCCATGTTTCTTGTAGCCCATGGTATTTTTCTCCAAATTTTCTCCCACGTGTTGATACATCTATTGCATATACTACGTATAATATTAAAATTAAAGGATCCTATTCAAATCAGCAATGACTTCAACTTGGTGAAACCTTTATTGTTGCACCCATACACTATTTGAAAAGGGGTCTTCAATGTACTTTTGTTAGTTAAATTATTTTAATAAAACTTAGCTTGAACTAGTATGGAAACCCATTGTTTGTGTTTATTTCCTACCATTCATCTCAATAAATTCCTAAGACTTATATTAGATACTTTACTTTACTTGTCTCTTTATGGATGATATTTCAAACTGAAGCTTAACTTGGTGCCCAATTTATTCCATAAAGTCCTCAAAAAGTGACCAACAAACTTTGTTTCTCTATTCGACATTATTATTTTAGGCAACCAATTTAGTCTCACTACCTCTTTTAAAAATAAACTAACAATATTTGTCATGTCACTAAAGTTTTTACATGCAATGAAATATTCCATCTTTGAAAACCTGCCCACAAATACAAAAAATTAATCATTTCCCTTTTTAGTGCAAGGTAACCCCAACATAAAATCTATACTTATATATTTTTAAGGTCTTTCATGGTGGAGATGTGTTGAATAATTAACCTTTTTAGTGTAGGGTAATCTTTTTTGGGACCTTATGGGTGTGTTTCTAGGTGGTTTTATCCTATGTTTTATATACCCCACAGTTTTGGTACCCATGGTATTGTAATATTATTCTAAAAATTCCCTATTGATATGTCTACTAATACTTATACATACATCAAAGTAAATCATAAATTTGAAATGCATTATTCTATTGTAAAATGCTTGAATTAATGCAATAAGGGATAAGATTATTATGTTGGGTTTTTTCCAAAAATGGTTTTTTCTAGATGTAATCTTATGTATTATGTAATCTTGTGTGTATGCCATGTTTTCTATTATATTTTAGCTTAAGGATTATATTAGTATTGCTTCTCTTATATTAGTTCATCAGCCTATTTCTCTTCATTTTGATTAAAGGAAATGTATTGTACAATCCTACATTTTGGCTTGTACTCTTAATATATTAACATATTATGCAACTTTGCAAAAAAATTCTTACATCTACACTCATCTTTACCAATAATACCTTTCATTCAAATATGCCAATATCTCATCCATGCAAAAGTGACCAGCCAATCTTCCACCATGATTCTCTTTTATCAAGTTATCTCTCATTGATCTTTTGGGTATACATAATTTTTTTTCTATAAACAATAAAGCATATTTTAAAAATGAATCCAAACATGTTGTTTTGATCATGTTGGTTGGGTCTTACATATTTCCAAGCATATTTGAAATAAACATATTCCTTAAATAATTCTTAATTAAATCAAATCCCACTACTATATGCATTTCAATTAATAGAATAGTTCTTTTACTCAGTGAATTTTCAACTTTGTAAGATTTCCCAGTTTTATGTTTTCAAAAAAAATAGTAACTTTAAAGGAATTCCACCCATTTCATATAACTTTGATTTAATTTACCTTGACTATGGATAAATTGGAATGCTTGATGATTCATATATAAGACAAACTCCTTTAATAGCAAGTAGTGTCTCCACTTTTTAAGAGTTTACATAATTGCATAGAAATCTTTATCATACATAGATTATTTATTCTTTGCATCATATAAATTCTCACTAAAATAAGCTACATGCAACATTCTTGACTCAAAACAAACCTATCATCACCCCACTAGTATCAAAATAAACTTGTAGCGCCTTATTGAAATCTGGTAATGCTAACATTGACTATATGGTTACCATTTCCTCAAAATTTCAAATCTCATCTCAACTACAATTGTCTATTTGAACTTATTTTTGTCACTTTTCATGGTTTCAATATTGGTAATTGGTACAAAAATTATATTGAAATTTTTAATGAATTACAAGTAGAAACTAGCTAATCCATGAAAACTTCTAGATTCAAACATACTCTTTGATGTTGGCCACTCTATGATAATCTTCACTTTCTCTAGATGCATCTACAATACATTCTGAAATACCAAAAAACACAAGTAAACCAACAAATTTTTCATGAAGTTTAACTTTTTTAGGTTCACAAGTAGTTCTTCCTATTCTATATATGCAACACTTGTATGAAATGCATTATATGTTCTTATTTTTTCCCACTAAATATAATAACATCATGAAAATACACTTTTAAATAGTTACACCAATATGGCATAACTAGTTATTCATACAAACCTTATTTTGTTTTGAATGTGGTCTTCCACTCATCACCTTCATAGATTTTGATTTGATGATACCCACTCTTCAAATCAATATTTTTCTCCACTCAAATAATCCACTAGATTATCCATCTCATATAATGGAAACATATACTTCATTGTTATCTTGTTGATTTCTCAAGATTCAATGAACATTCACCATTAATCACCATTCTTTGGTGCTAACACTATTGGAAGTGTACATGGCTCAAGCTTTCTCTTATTAGCTTTCTCCTATTTACCTCTTCATTTTATATGGTTTCAATCCATATGTTTCCTTGTTTGGAAGAGTAGCTCCTAGGACCAAATCCATGTGATTATTAATACTTGTTACTGGTAGTAATCCTTCCAGTCGATCATTGGATATGATTTCATCAGATTCCTTCAAAAATACCTTCACTTCACTTAGAATTTCATTTGAATTATCTGATGTCCCAAATTCAATTAGTTTGGGAATGAAATAAAAGTATGATTTCTATTTCTTTATCACATTTATAAACCATTTTCTAGAGATTAACAAGAGTTTGTTGTTGTTTTCACTCCTTTCTTATTTTTCTTTCAATGGTCTCAAAGTAAAGTTCTTATCATTATTTTAAAAAGTATATGTGTCTTCTTTACCATCATTTAGATCTTTTAGATCAAATTTTTATAGTCTACCCAACAAGACATTAACACACAACCATAGGCACAACATCACACCAAACCTCATCTTTATATGACCCAATATGAAAATAAACCAAACATTATTCATTTACCCACATTTGATTACTTTTCTCAATCCATGGCACCTTATAGAGATTTTCTTGTGATACTATTTTTGAATTAAGTGTATCTACCTTTTTATTTGACACTATATTATTTTTACTACCACTATCAATAATGGCTTTCCATCACTTACCTCTTGATTTGCAAATAGTTTTGAAGAGACTCTTCCTTTGTAATGGCTCACTATCCTTCTTTATTGGTTTTAACAAGACCTTATTCATCATTAGAGCTTCTCCATGTTTTGATTATTCAATATGTTTGAGTAATGTAATTGATTCTTCATCCACTTAGACAACATGAGTATTGGTCTCATTTCTCTTATGGCCATCCTTGTGTGCATGTATCAATGAAACCTATTTCTCTTCCTCTACCATGTTATCCTCTTTCTCTTCAAGGGTATGATCTTCCTTTTTGTGAATGGTTATGATTATGAGAAGTGTTAAATTCTCCTTCATGGTAATTTTGTCCTCTTCTAACATTTGGCTGACTTCTTCTATAAAAAAATTCCCTCTATCTCTTGATATTTTTTGTTGTCATCTGGTCAATTCTCATCTTTTAGTGAAAATTGATAAGGTTCTTCCATGGTATGTAACTATACCATTCTCAACTCATATTTAATTTGTATTCTTGGACCATTTGTGTATCTAACCTCTTTTTCTTGGTCTACCTTACTATTACCAAACTAAATGGTAATCTTGTAGAACTACTCAGTGTAATCTTTAACATTGAAATTTTTTTAGGTCAAGTTATACAATTTATTTAACAAGTCTAATTGGTAGTCAACATGCATAAATATACCTTCCAACTTAGCCCATTACATCCCATTAGATGATCTTATCTTTACCTATTTTATTCCTCTTAGTTTGTACTTATTTTCACCATAGAGTTGCATAACCTTTCAACATGGTTTGATACACCTTCACTATTCTTGGATCACTGGCATCATCAAACATAAAGTATTATTCTATCTCTATGAGATAATATATCAATTCATGAGGGTTCAATTTTCCTCAAAAGATTGGAAGTTCCATCTTATTCATATTCTGAATTTTTAGATAGCTCTAATGAGTTTATCCTTTCCTACTTCTAACTATTGTTTAATTTATTGCTCTTGTTCTTTTCCTTATACCCTTGGCTCTACTTTAGCATAACTCACATCTATTCTTGGTGCAAAATGTAGACACCTAAATCTAGCCACCAATAACCTCAAACTAGGGTTTTGACCAATTTCCACCTAAAACACATATTCTGGCCTAAAAACACTAAAACACACTAACTGATGTGAAATTGACATATTCAAGTGCCAATTTTGTCCAAGGTATCACTAAATGGGGTAATGCAATTTATGAGCTAGATAACTTTGATCAGATCATTTCGAGTCAAAATGCCAAATTTACACCTAAGTGCTCTGGATTGCTCTTTCCTATCAAATATTTTGCACAAGACACATGTCTTTGTTATTTATTTTTGGTAACATCCTAAATGAGAATACGGTTCCCACCCATCTGACATCACCTTCCAATTTCAATCTAGTCGAATTTTGGACCAATAATAAGGCATTTTGATTAATTTGAGAAATTTGTGCACAAAGTGCTTATTCATGCTTAAAAGCTAATTAACCCAAATTAAGGCTTGATTAAGAATTCCATGAAAACTTGTTCAATACTTACTTTAGGAAATGAATATTTAATATCTGCATCATCAGGTGACCTCATTTATTGGGAAGATAATTCTAGGCTGTAAATGCCACAAATATCAAGATTCATGCCCTCCATGCCTCATCAAAGGCTTCCATGATGCCCTCCATGCCTCTTAATTGCTTCTCTATTCCAAATATTTATGAGCCTATTTATCAATTTTAATAGCAAAATTAGATTAATCCTTAACCACACATCTCAATCCTAATATGGACGGTTCAAGTTGATTTTGATCAATCTCAAAAATCTATAAATAGGATGCCTTACCACATCATTTCTAAGACATAATAATGCAAATTTATAATTCACAAATGGTTTCAAAAGTTTCAAGTAATTAGTATTACCATGCTAAATTGATTCCAATCCATGCCAAGCCACAAGCCAAAGGTGTCAAGGAGAGATGGAGGTAGTCAAGCTTCCATTGTCAAGGACTTCATGAGCACAAGCTGAGCAAGCCACCACTATAAAGGCATTTGAAGCATCCAAGGAAGGTGAAGGAATTTTTGTGTTTTATTCCTTACTTTTTAGTTCTGTTTGTCATTTATTTTTTTTAACTAAACTCTCCCTATGTCTAGGCCTAGAGATGTTATGTTATTAGTGTGTTTATTTTATTTTGTTTTCATTATGAAACTAACACCATACTAAACATCCACTCTTGATTCAAAACCTAGATCACATAATGGCATGCCTAGTGGGACTAAATGCATCTCACACCTGAAGAAGATCATTTTACAACTCTAAAATATTTATTTGGACCCTTAAAACTCTTACAAACTGATTTTTTAACTTTATTTTGCCATTTTTTCTTTGCCATAGTTTTACATGGTAATCGACGTCAATAAGTAACACTGACATCGGTTACATATCTTAACTGACCTAAATTAGTAAAATTGACATTATTTATATACCTATCGAGATCGTCACAGTCGTATAATAGATGTCAATTAGATAACCAACATCGGTTATCCAAAGTAACCATCGTCGGTTGTATATAACTGATTTCGGTCACTATGTTTTTCTTAAAACACAGACCCAAGAGCTATTTTTCCAAAGTTCATTATTTCAAACTAAAAAGATCTTCAAAAATAAAAAACATGCTATTACTACAATACCAAGCTTGATGTTTGCTATAAAAATGTTTTAAATCACCTTTGCATGCCTAAAAATCAATTCAAAACCTTGTTTTGGTGTTTAATAAAGAATTTTTTTTAGATGCTTATGGTGAATGTTTTCAAAGTTTGAAAATAAGACCAAGGGGTCAAATGAACACCACCAAATCTTTTATTTGGGATTAAAATTGAACACAGTTATCAATTCTTGTTTTCAATAGTTGATTAGACTAAAAAAAAATTGGTAAAAAGAGGAATGTTGCATGTATGCTCTTCCATTTGTCCCCTATAGGGAACCCTCGAAATCAAAAATGTCATTCCTATTGCAAATAGCCTATTCCAAGGATTAGAAAGAAAGTCACCTAAATCACTCCCCAAAAACTCATCAAATTTTGGGTGACCTTGAAAATGACCCTAAAGTCTTTCTACTTTCATGGTTTCTTTATTTTTATGCATCTTGGCTTGTGAGGAGGACTTCATCACCTCCCGTAAGTTCTTTAGGGAAGTTTTGACATGTGGTTTCATATATTATCATTGACTTCATTTGGCTCCTTTAGAGTTACACATAGGATATAGTGGCACTTTGGACATCACACTACACTGAGTGAATAGCAAGATGTAGTGGTTGTAAAAAGGACTAAACCTTTTTACAACAAGCCAAGTGATATAGACCCAAAATCCATGCTTTTCTTTTACATTATTTGATGTGAAATTCATTGTGTAATTGATTCCCCTAGATCATTCAAAATATTGTTAGATCTTAGATAAATCTCTACTTGTTATGGAAGTATTGTTGGTGCAAGATACACCTCAAGGTCCATGTCATAGTTCTACCATTTGAGAGAAGGGGGGGTGTAAAAACCCTATTATATAATATGCATTTACTTTTGGATAAACATTTAAAAACCTCTTAAATGATGTATATTGATGGATTCCAACAATACCAAGAAACTTTCTCAGTTTAGGATCTAAGGGCGATTAATTAGTTGGTCTTGTCCTAGATTAAAGTCTTGTTTGGATTCAAAACTTGGTATAAACAAACAATCCAAACCAAACACATAGTCCAAATTTTCATTTAAACAAAGATGCATTATGTTTCCCATGTGAGATCATCAATTTTCCTTGTTCAGAAGTTCATCAAAAGCTTGAGAGTCATATCATCCACTTTGGCATAGTTATGTTGCCCAATTGAGTCTAGACCTTTACCAAAATTGTTTAAAGTCCTTCACTTATAATCTAAATTCAGAATTACACCTTTACAAGTTCACATGGTTGATGTGTTAAGTGGGTTCGCCATTTTCACTAAACTTGAGGGAACCTAGGTTTAGTTTCCAATTTGGGTTGAAGGTCGTTTAAGACTCATAATCATTGTCATCAATTGATAGACTTAAGCCATTTTATGCTAAACACTTTCACTTTGAGTCTATGTACCATAACATTTTGAGTCAAGAAAAGTAGTGTTATGCTTTTGGGAAATTAGCTTTGTCTTAGAGAGTTTTTAAAACAAACTTTTTTGTCACACCTTTTGGGTAGTATAGCATCATTACGCTACCCAAAACATTTCAAATATTTTTTCATAGACCCTCTCACATAGAGTTCTAAATTTGTTCCTATATTTTTAGACTAATCTGAGTATGCTTTTGTGATCCTTTATCTAAAGTATAGCTATACCACTCACTTTTATCTATCTTATTTATCAAAAGAACCAAGTTTTATACCATTATTTGTGAGAAAATAAACTATTCTTAAAGGGCCTTTTGTTTCATACCTTATACCTAGTTGATCAAGTTCATGTCCAAGAATCAAATTCTTAGTTTTTGTTAGAAGTGTTTCAAATTTTTTAGTTTAAAACTTTAATCTATTTCAAAGTCTAGCTTTTGACATTGTTTGGCCAAGAGTCCTAACACATGCCTTGTTTGAGCCCTGCTTTTGATGCTAAGTTTGGCCAAAAGACCTAGCAACTTTTAAATTTCTAAATTAGACTGATTTGAAACACTTCAACCTTAGAGTTTGGAATTTTGATTATCAGTCCATTTCTTGCTTATCTTTGTGTGAATAGTGACATGATAGATACTTTACTCTAGCTTGTTTTCTCACAAATATTTGCATAAACCTTTTGATCCTCTTGACAAATCTAGACCAAGTTGAAACATCATTTGTTTTAGATTTTATCTTTTTTAGAGTTTGTAATTTTTTTTGAATTTTTATCACAAAGCATTGATTATGGATCCAAACATGTATTCCTACACTCATAGTGGACTCATGTATAATCTAGGGTTTAGTAATGTAATTGTGCAGGAAAAAATGGTACAAGACCTCTATGCGGATAATATTGCTTATGAGATGGATTCTTACCCCTCATATAATACTCAATCAAGGGCACAAAGCCAAGATCCATTAGCTAAGTATTTGATTAACACACCACCTTATCTAGAACAAGACCAAGAACAAACCATGCAATACCTAGCTACAATACCCATAGTGGATGAGCTAGTTCTTCAACAGTCATATACGGCTTCCACGTATGATCCATTTTTGTTTGAGTGACATTTATTAAAGAATAAAGATGATATTTTGGTTAGATCCATAAAGGTAGGGGCCAAGTTTCTAGTATACTTTTGTCATAAAAATTTACCTAGTATACTGAGAGTGCCCCACAATATCATTTATGATCAATGGGATTCTTCTAGCAATCCTATGGCTCTAGTCTAAACAACGTATCAAGACCCTAATATATCCAATCAAGGCAAAAACATCATAGAAGATCACTTTAACCAAATGCAGATAGCATATCAAACCTACCTAAATTTAGCACATGATTTCAATCAAATGAACATGGTGAGTAAGCCTCTTATTAACCTAGTTCCTTTAATAGGAGTGTTGATAGAGCTAACTGGACAAGACAATATGAGTTCTAAACCATTTATACAAACTACTTCGATAGATAACTTGATGTATATGCCCATTATTGAAGAAGTATCTTTAACCTCTACATAGAATAGTGAGGCAAATGTAGTAGACAATGTGTAAACAACATCCAATCTCGATCAAAGTGGTACTAATGCACAAATAGCTAGCCAACAGCATGTGCCTATAGTTAATCCCATGAGTAGATTTTCATACCATGGAATAATATTTTTTACACCCCAACCTCAACCAACTACTTCCTCAAGTGTAAAACATATGAGATTAGGTAATCAAACAACAACTAATGTCATGCCTCAATGACAGAATGTGATGAATCCTACTCCTCTTCAATAAGTAGCAAGTAGTATTCCACACTAGTAGACACAATCTAGTGTATCAAAATAAAAGAGGACAAATACATTTCCACCTCAATCAGGGATAACTAATATTCCACCTCACCTGGTAACAATGAACATACCTCTGCAATCAAAGACTAATTGTCAATTTAAAACCAAGCAATGACTAGTCAATAGCATGCAAATATTGGTCAGTAATAGATACCAAATCTATAACCTCATTTCATTTTTCTATAGGGATTCATGCAACAAATAGGTCCACATGGTTCTCAAATACCTACTAGACAACTGTTGGTTTAAAATATGTCACAAATTTAGAGACAGGGTCTTGGTCCACAATTTCCCACTCAATAGTAAGGTTTAATTAGTCGATAGCATGTCCCTTTTCAACCAAATAAGGAATATTATAGTTATATCCCTCCATCCCAACCACAAAATCCTCCAAGTCAAACCTTTATCACTAACCCAAACCAAAATATCATGCAACCAATTATGCAATTTCATGTACATCCCAATCCACATATGTGTATTCCTGGTCCATTTCCTAACCCAACCAATATACCTCAACAAGTATCTCCATCATACCCTGGTCAAATTGTCCCACTTGTGACAACCCAAACCAATATTCTCCATCAAACCAATGTTCCTTCTAGTTTCCTATCCCAAGAATTACAACAGATGAAGGATGCAATTACTATCATTCAAGCGGGTAAATAGATTAAAAAGTTCAAATTAGATGACATTTGTTCCTATCCATTCAACATGGAGTATTTATAGATACCATTTCCTCTAGGATATGAACCACCAAAATTTGATAAATACAAAGGGAAAGGTGACCCTAAGGCTTATTTGACCAAATTCTTTGTCACATGTTAACTAGTAGCATATAGCGACATATACCCTTTGTTGTTGTTTCCAAGGAGCTTGGCTGGACAAGCCTTGGAGTGGTTTTTAAAGTTTCCCAAGAATTTAGAAATGGATTTTGATGATCTTTCTGATAAGTTTATGCATCACTTTTCCTATAATCTCAAGCATGAGATTTCATTAGTGGACTTAATGCAAGCAAAGTAAAAAGTTGGTGAGAGTTTTACAAGTTATTTATAATGATGGAGAGCCCTTACAAGCCATTTAACCTATAGTTTACCAAATGAACAATTATCTGTTGTGTTTACTAAAAATTTGCATAGTGAGATAGCTTACCATCTAGAATTACAATGTGCACATACATTCAAAGAGATCTGATCAATAAAGGAGTCATCAAGCTTAATTCAACTAATCAAAATCAAGGTACCAATTAGGGAAATGGCTAACATCAACATCATATTCGAGCGCAAGCAATGCAATCGGCATAGGCCAATAACCAAAAAAGACCCAAGCAATTCAACCATAATAAGAATGTTGTGGAAAATAAAGTTATTAAATCTCGTCATGTCCAAACTATGAAAACATCATACGCACCACTTTTTTAGCTTACTCTTACATAGAAACCTCTCCAACCAATGTTTTAGGCATAACAAAAAAACCTGCACAACAAACACAACTTTTACAATTGCAAACCCCTCCTCATAGGAGAACCATGCCTACACGTCATGTCTTTAGTGACCTAGGAGAACCTATTAAATCTATATTTTGTAAGCTTGTTTTCACTAATCTGATTATTTGGCCTATACCAAAGCATTGTCTACAAGGCATTTCTTATCTTGATTGGTAGTGTGAAAATGAATTATGTGACTATCATCGGGTCAACAGGCATAATCTACAAAGATGTGTCCAAATCAAGCATTTAATTAAGAATATGTTGGAGAATGGGGAAATAACATTAGATAATGGTACTTCCACTTCCAATAAAACTCTTGGGATTTATCAAAACCCCTTTCCCTGACATAATAATTAGTAGTAGTAAAATAATTAGTAATAACAATAGCAATGGCCAATGCAGTAACAAAATCAATAGTATCAAAATCAAAGGTTGAACTAGCAAAATCAATAAAATTAGTAGCAAAACCTATAATGATAGAACAATGGACAAAACCAAGGTCAAAATGGTAACAACCAACAAACTTACCATGTAGTTGCACATGACTACAATAGGGTTGTAGATCATATTGTAGGGGGTAGCATTAATACCATCTCCATTAATCCTAGACCAAATACTAATCAACCTAGACCATTGCTAAATAATAATATTCAGCCAAATTACATGGATAATACTTCTTTGACTTGGGAGTGTATATAGGCAAACCAAAAAACTAGGACTTCCCCTTTTGGACCTTATATTGACAACTCATTCTTGCCACGTGACCACATATAAATGCACTGGCAATCAAGAGTTGTCCTATCTAGTCCCACACCATTCCCAACATCGACTAGCAATAATAGTCCAATATTTAATATAAATTATGTAATCACAATTCATAGGTTAAAGATTACTATCCTAGGCCCACAACCATCTGCCACTTTGCCTATAATCCAACCAACCATTCAGCCTCAAAATAAACCATTCACTACAAACCAAGATAAAAAGTTTGATATTGTGGAACAATTGTAGAAAAAAACAACACAAATTTATATTTTAGATTTGCTATGAATTTAAATAATCCACAAGATCATCTTGAATGAGTTTTTGTCCCAATCCACTATTGTTAGTGACATATCCCTTGATAAGTTTCAATCTTTGGTTAGACACCTAGCTCTAGCCCAACAAGTCACATTTAAACAAAGTGATTTGTCTTCCCTTGGCCTGCTCCATAATAATCCATTATACATAGAAGTTTAGATAAGATGGTATAAAGTGAAATGTGTCCTTATAGACAATGGATTTAGCCTCAACATAGTGTCCCTAAAGCTCATCAAGATTCTTGGGTACAAAATGGTAGATCTCTAACCAAAAATAATAACTATCAAAGCCTATGATAATCAAGAAAGAGAATCATAAGGAACCATTAGTTTTCCAATTATCATTGGTCTTTTAACCCATAATACACTTTCCCATGTGATTGATCTTGAAATATCATTTAATAGACTTCTAGGCAGACCTTGGTTACATGAGATTCATGTAGTCCCATCAATGTTGAACCAATGTATCAAGTTTTCTCACTTAAGGATGGAGGTGAATATTCCAAGAGATTTACACCCATATGAACATTGAAAGCATCTTGAGGCCGAATTTTAAAGCTATAATTATCAGTATGGCATGAGTCCAAGTTCCAAGCAGGATAAAGGAAAAGCTATACTTATTGATCCTTCATCAGATAATTGCATAGACCCTAATACCTTGGAATTTTTTTCCTACATTCCACCTCTTGAAGCTTCCAATCATTTTAACATTTTAGATAATAGATTGAGAGAGTATGTGACCCATGATACATTTCATATTGCCAATCTTCCTCAAAATTTGAAAACATTTGGGTGACCTAAAGTCACCCCACATCTGCATTGGTAACAAAAGAGCAAAGATAAGGGACCTATAACATTTGTATCAGCATCTAACCTAGAACCTAACCCTCTTAAAGGGGATGAATCATGGTTATACAATGACAACCAAGCTAATTTTTATAAAAATACAAAGTATCATATTCCTAATAAGATCATGGAGCATCACAAATATGAAGGATGAGGCCTCAGATCAAATCAACAAGGAACCATCAAGCCAATTTCCATGACTAAATATGAAAGACCTTATGGATTTAGATTTAAACCACCTAGGGGTGACCCCACATATCTTATTCAAACTCCATTATTAATGACTAGTGATGGTTATACCAACAACAAAGTAGAATCTGATCATAGCCTCACCTTTGATAACCTAGCTAAAACTAACATGTTTGATAACAATGCCATTTGTACCCTTACCCTGACCATTCATCACAACCTTTTTCCATTATATTGTCTCCAACTGATAGATTAGGACCAACAAGAATTTAGTCCATTGACTAATGAGTTCTAGAATGATGAGGCATTCTATGATTTCTTAGGCCTGAGAGACAACATTCTATTGGGAGATCACAAAATAGGATTCTCAATCATATTGGATCCTGCAGCTTATTTTAAAGAATGAGTGAACACCCTTAGACAAAAAAAATAAGTAAAGCATTGAGGTTCTAAAGTGAAAACCTCTTTGAGGTGCTTTCTAACAAGGAATAAAGTAAAGATAAAAGCTAGTCTAGTGGTGAAAATGTGTTATAAGTACCATTAGATGGAGGTGTTCATTCTTCTTTGAATTTAGACTAGGAGACCACCAATGACAAACTTACTGGTAGAGCCAAATTTAAATTTGAACAATAACAAGTATTTGATCAAATTCTGTAAGAATTAATGACTATATTTGTCACATGGCAAGATCTCCCATTAAGGTATTTAGATTCATCATGCCTAAGACAAGTTGAGGAGCAAGTCCTCATAGAGGATCCTAACATAATTCAACAGTTCAAGTCATTGCCTACTATCCTAGAAGACATTTTGACCCTTTTAGTTAAAGATATAATAGAGGTAAATATCAAGACTCCATTAGACCTAAAATGGATAAAATTAGGTGCATCCCTCACTAAAGAGGAACATGATGTCTTTACAGCTCTATTGAGAGAATTTGTAGATATCTTTGCATGGGCATATTCTGACATGCCAAGCTTAGACCCTACCTTGGTTTTGTACCACCTTGTGGTTAATCCTGATGCCAAATTGGTAAAATAAAAGCTATGTAAGATGCATCTTCACATTGTTATATTGGTAAAAAAAGAGTTGGAAAAACTCTTAGAAGTAGGATGTATCTAATCCATTGACTATTCAGAATGGATCTCTAATGTGGTACTTATTAGTAAAAAGCCTGAAGGGATCAAAATTTGTATTTATTTTTGAGACATCAACAAAGCTTGTCCTAAAGATGATTTTTCCTTGCCTAATATCAACATGATCATCAAATTCATGATCAGTTATGAAATGATTTCACTCATGGATGGATTCTCAGGATACAACCAAATCAAAATAGCACCAAAAGACCAACATAAAACTATGTTCACCACACCATGGGGAATATTTTGTTATTAGGTAATGTCATTTAGCCTTAAAAATATTAGAGCTACATATAAAAGGGCCATTACTATCATATTTCATGATATGATACATGATATTATTGAATACTATGTCGATGACATATTAGGAAAATCTAAAACTAGGGCTGACCATCTAGTAGTGTTGGGTAAGATATTTGAAATATTACAAGAGTACAAAGTCAAACTCAATCCAAAGAAATGTGTATTTAGTATAAATTCAAGAAAATTACTTCGCTTCATCATGTCTCATAGAGGTATTGAATTTGATCTAGCTAAAGTCCATGCCATAATTGAGATGTCACCACTAACTAATTTAAAGCAACTCCATAGTTTGTAGGGTAAGATCCAATCAATCGACATTTCATCTCTTAGTTAGTAGACAAGTTCCATCTATTTATACACCTTTTGAAGAAGGAAGTTGTATTTCACAGGGATGATCACTATCAAATAGATTTTCAACAACTCAAAGACTATCTTGTTAATCCACCTATTTTATTACCTCTTATACCAAGAAAGTCATTCTTGTTATACCTATCAGCTACCAACCATGCTCTAGGGGCACTCTTGGATCAACATGATGATAATGGAAAGGAACATGCTATATACTACCTAAGTCATACCTTAGTTACATATGAACATAACTATGCACCTGTTGAAAAATCTTGTCTCGTCATGGTCTTTACAGCTCAAAAATTGCATCATTACATGTTGAATAATAAGACCATGGTCATTTCAAAAGTAGATTCACTCAAGTATCTACTATCTAAAATAGCTTTGCAAGGTAGAATGGCTAAATGGATCATGCTTCTTAGTGAGTTTGGCATATATTATGTCAATCAAAAGGCAATAAAGGGACAAGTTCTTACAGATCAACTTACTAAAACACCTCTCATAGACACATAGTCACTCGCATTTCAATTATTTGATGAATTCATCATGACCGCCATTGACACATCCCTTGAGGAGTAGCCTTGAAAGATATATTTTGATGGTTCATTTACTACACATGGATTGAGGGTAAGCCTATTGTTTATTACACCATAGGGGGATTTAATCCCTAAATCATTCAGAATCAACTTTCTTTGTACAAATAACATGGCTGAGTATGAAGCAATTGTTGTAGGTCTCTGATAAGAATGTAGTGGAATATATCTCATCTCTAAGTTTATGGTGATTCTTAGTTAATAATCAATCAAGTTACAGATCATTTCCAGACCAAAGATGGCAAGTTGGTTCCATATAAATCCATGGTTGACACTCTAAAACCATAAATTACCAACATTCAATTTGAGCACATACCAAGGTTTAGTAATAGAACTATAAATTCCATGGCTACTATTGGCTCTCTGATTCAACAAATAGATAAATATAGAGAGTATCAATTCCTCATTGAGAATTTGTTAGCACCAGCTCATGAACCTTTAATTATTATCATGATTTATGATATTGTTGGACCTACTTCTATCTGGAACTTAGAACTTTACAACTACCTTCATGACCAAGTTCTACCACATAACCTATCTCAAAAACAAACCAAAGCCTTCATTCATCATTCCACTCATTATACTCTACTTGGATCCACCTTTTATCATCATAGTTTTGATGGAACTCTGCTTCGTTGTTTAATTTTAGTAGAGTCTACACTAGAGTTAAGAGAAGTTCATAAAGGAGTATGTGGAGCTCATCTAGTGAGGTAATCCTGTCCAAAAATATATTGTGTATTGGTTATTATTGTCCCATAATGGATGCAAATGCCACTATATATGTAAAAAAGTATGATAAATGTCAATGACATGTTAATCTGACTCATGTCCTAGAAAAAACTTTGAAACTGATGTTGACACCATGGCCATTTTCTACATAGGGACTCGACAAATAGATAAATCTAGAAAGTATCAATTTCTCATCAAGAATTTGTCAGCATCAGCTCATGAACCTTCAATCATTGCCATGATTTATGATATTATTGGTCCTAATTCTATCTAGTACTCAGACCTTTACAACTACCTTTATGACTAAGTACTACCACCTAACCTATCTCAAAAACAAACCAAAGCCTTCATTCATCATTATGCTCATTATATTCTATTTGGATCCACCCTTTACCATCATATTTTTTATGTAACTCTGCTTCATTGTTTAACTTCAGCAAAGTCTATACTAGCGTTAAGAGAAATTCATGGAGTGTGTGGAGTTCATTCTAGTATGCTAGTCCTATCCAAAAATCTCTTGCATACTGTTTATTATTGGCCTATAATGGATGTGAATACCACTGCATATGAAATAAGTGTGACAAATGTCAATGGCATGCTAATTTGATTCATGCCCCAGTAAAAACTTTTAAATTGATGTTGACACCATGGCAATTTTCCATATGGAGATTTGATGTCATTAATAATATCAACCTCACTTCATCTGATGGCCATAAGCATATCCTTACCACCACTAAATATTTCACTAAGTGGGTTAAAGCTATATCCCTCATTTACATGACTAAAAAGCAAATTTCCAAATTCATCTTCAACTGTCTCATTTGTCACTATAGTATTTCCTCTAACATTATATCTGATAATGGAGGATCATTCAAGAATAAGGATTTATACTAGATATATACTAAATATAACATCACATAACATTTTTCTATAGCATATTACCCTCAAGGTAATGTCCAAGCCAAGGCATCTAACAAAACCATTATCATTATCTTCAAAAATATTGTCAATAATGCCAGTCATGATTGGCACCTCTAGATATTTCTTTCGCTTTACGCATCCCATACCAATCATCATACCCCCACAAGAACCATTCTATACTCACTTATTTATCATACTAAATCCATCCTTCCCATTGAGGTTGAATTGCCTTCACTATGCATCTCTTTCAAGCATGTCCTAGATGATCATGACTATCGAGTAGTTCACCTACAAGAGCTAGACGTACTTGATGAGAAATGCGTAGTCATGCTCAACAATATTCAAGCATATTAGAACTAATTCAAAGGCCACTATAATCAACATGTTAAGTATAGAACATTTGAACTTGTTGATCTTGTTCTTAAACAAAACCAAAAGAATACCATCACTAAGAAGAAACATAAAGGGAAATTCAAACCAAACTGGATAGGGCCTTTCATCATTACTATAGATTATGGATCAGGAGCATACAATCTTGCCACATCAGATAGAGATGAACCTCTTAATTTGATGAATATTATTCATCTCAAGTGGTACTATGCTTGAGCATTAAGGTGTATTGTCTGTAAGGACCATTTTAGTTATGTCATTTTATCACTTTTTACTTTTGACCTATCAGCTCAGTGTGTTCTAAAACCTAACTTGTTTGACCTTCATTTTTTCCATTCATTACACATTTTTAGCATCAAGATATCTGATTAGTTTCATCAATTGGTTCAATAAATTTAGATAGAGATCATATTTTGGGATAGTGCGATAGAAGTTTTAGTAGTTGCATCCTTCATTTGTTACTCGTTTCTTACCACTGATCTTGTTACTAATTATAACCATCTTTAGACAAATTAGTACCTTTGATCTATGTCATTATGTCTTAGTTATAACCACCTATGGGAAAACTAAGGGCAATACTAAGCCTTGATGTACCAACTTGTTACTTCATATGTCATACTATGTCTTTTTACCAACTATGCCTATTTTGTTTGAATTGACAACTACACTAGTCAAATTTCCCCATTATAAGGGTAGAACTACAGTGTCTTGAGGTCCTACTCTTAGACTATGTAGGCAATGCTCAATACTTGTTGAGGTTAGCTCAGTCACCCTTTTCCCCATACTCTTGCCATTTTATGAGCAACATAAGCCATGCTCTCACCATTTTGCGAGCTTGCACCATTTAGTGTCTCATCATTCTTGATTGAGTTGAGACACTCCAAAATAATTTCAAAAATATTTGAAAAATCATTAGAAAAGAACAAAAACATTGACCACTTATTTGCCTTAAGGATTCTAGGAAACCTCACTAAATTACAAGTAAATCAATTATCACTTAATTTCCCCATCTTTTTTGTCTTTTCTCTCATGCACTTGTTATTTTACAAGACCATTTTTATTCTTCTATCATATCCATTCTATTTGTTTTCATCAGTTATCACATTTTACCTATTCCCTGAGAGAATTATATTTGGCCTAAAGTTTTTTATTGGATATTACATCCATGGAACTATGTAGGCAACATCCACTTTCCTAGTGCATATGGAGATAGCTTGACCACCCCCTTCCTTTTATTATATTACTACATTTTGTTCATTTGTTAATTTGTCACCTATTTTCTAGGGGTGATATTCATAGGGTTTTTATTACATTATTTGTTTGTTTATTTTTGCGTATTTTATTTATTTGTTTATCTATTTGTTTTCTATCAGCATTGTTGTCTTGATTCATTTTATGTGTGTTTATTAGGTGATTCCTGCCCACACTTATACTTGAATCCATCTATATTCATATTTTTACCTTATCATCATGGTTTTTATCATTGGTGCATTATTTTCTATTGACTATTGGATTACAGGAGTCAATCCTCATGCATATTTTAGCCAAGTATTTATGATGTTCTATCATAAAACCTACCATCACATGCTACAACAAACCTCAGCTTCAATAAGTCTATTTAGCAATGGTGGCATATCTTAAGCACTAACATCCTGATTCCATCCTAATCATATCCTAAACAAAGTAATTCAACATGAAAAAAATTCAACCTTTATTAGTTTGAACGTGCATCTCCATATTAGTAGGTTATTCCAATTTAGAATTACCCTCTAAGTTAATTTATCATCATCCTTGGCCAAGTTTATCATGTTTTCCATAATCAGGGTCTAATGATTATAACCACCTTATTGGCAAATCATTACACACCATCCCACCTACATTTCTCAATTATCATAACCACCTTTGGGCAAATCATTGTGTTGTCACCACTTTACTTTTTCTACCCATACAAGGGCATGTTATTACTTTGTTTGTCTATCCTAACTAGGGTAACTCCTTCTTAATGATTATAACCACCTTTGGGCAAATCATTATGTTATCATACCACATTTCCACTATTGGGGTACAATGTTTATAACCATCTTTGGGAAAATAATTGTGCACCATCCCACTTGCATTCTCAATGATTTTGACTACTTTTATAGTATCATTGTGTTTTCACCCCATCATCTTTCCTTTCTTTGGTCCCCTTGTTTCACTTCTTTCTTTTTGAGGGACCGTTTGCCAACCTACTTATGCCAACCATTTCCTCAAGGGGGCAACATATAGTTAATTCATCATCATTACATTTGTAAGCATACAGGACCTTTTCATTATTTAAGAAGATGTTACTATACTTATAGCTCACAATGCCTTCCCAAATAGGTGCAAACTGTACACACCTAAATCTTGCCAACAATAACCTCCAACCAGGATTTTGACCTATTTGCACCTAAAATGAATAATTTGACCTAAAAACATGCTAAATGATGTGAAACTGACATATTCAAGTGCTGATTTTAGCCAAGGTATCACTAAATTAGGTAATGTAATTTATGGGCCAGCTAACTTCAATCAGATCATTTCAAGTCAAAATGCCAAATTTGTACTTGGGTGCTCTAATTGATCTTTCCTATCAAATATTTTGCATAAGACATGTGCCTTTGTTATTTGTTGTTAGTAACATCCTAAATGGGAATACAGTTCTAGTGCATTTGACATCACCTTTCAATTTTAATTCAATCAAATTTTGGACCAATAACAAGGTATTCTGATCAATTTGAGTAATTTGTGCACAAAGTGCTTAATCATGATTAAAAGCTAATTAACCCAAATCAAGGCTTAATTAATAATTCCATGGAAACTTGTTGAATACTTATTTTTGGAAATAAATATTGAATATATGTATCATCAGGTGACCTCATTTCTTGGGAAGACATTCTTAGGCCATAAATGCGACAAATATCAAGATTCATGCTCTATATGCCTCATCACTACCTTCCATGATGCCCTCCATGCCTCTTAGTTTCTCCTCTATTCCAAATATTGATGAGCTTATTTGTCAATTTTAATTTCAAAATTAGATTAATCCTTAGCCACACATCTCAATCCTGAGATGGATGGTTTAGGTTGATTCTGATCAATCTCAAAAATCTATAAATAGGAGGCTTTACCAAATTCTTTCTAAGACATACGAATGCAAATTTATAATGTAAAAATGGTTCCAAAAGTTTTAATCAATTAGTGTTACCATGCCAAATTGATTCCAAACCAAGCCAAGCCACAAGCCAAAGGTGCCAAGGAAAGATGGAGGTAGTCAAGCTTCCATTGCCAAGGACTTCATGAGCACAAGCTAAGCAAGCCACCACTACAAAGGCATTTAGAGCATCCAAGGAAGGTTAAAGAATTCTTGTGTTTTATTCCTTACTTTTTAGTTGTGTTTGTCATTTATTTATTTTAACTAAGCTTTCCCTAGTGTCTAGGCCTTGAGATGTTATGTTATTAGTGTGTTTATTTCATTTTGTTTTCATCTTGGAAATAACACCATACTAACCATCCTCTCTTGAGTCAAATTCATAGATCACACAAAACCTTTTCTTAGTGTAAAAAATATGCTTCTATCTCCTTCAAAAACATCCAACCATGTTTACATAACTCTCAACAATTCTAAATTTTCATCATGCCTTCATGCCATGTTGGTAGCAATTGTTCCACCTCTAGCTATCATTCTCGGCATATTAACACTCTTGATCAATCAGAACATACTACTATAATTTATGTAATCACAGTCCTATGTAGGTAATGCCTACACCCTCAAACTATATTCAAACAAGATTTGATACCAAATGGTGTAGCCAATAAAAAAGGGTATGTGGAACTATCTTTCCTTGTAGCTAAGAACAAACTTAAATTTTACTCAAAATAATATAGATACATGTTCTTTCCATTATTGAGATGTTCACTCACACTTATTTATAGATTTATAGGTATAATTATTTTTCCAAAACATATGAGGGAGATATATGCCAAATTTATCTCCTAAAAAAGTTTAAGTTTCATTAAGTATAAGATGCAAAATCCCATATGACTATTTTCAAATGTTTATCAATATTTTACCATATTTTGAAGAATCGATACACTAAAATTGAAGTTATGAGGCCCAAAAATCACTACCATATTACTACTTAGTATTTATTAATCAACTAATTATTTTGATATCCATAGTCTTTGGACCTATATTATGTTGATAAATTCACTTTTTATATAGATAATGTATATGCATGTTGTTTTGGTTTAAATGTGTTATTCTTATTTAAACTAATATTATTTAATGATTTAAATACTTTTGGTATTTCTAATGGTGGATAAGATGCAATACTTCCATCCTTAGACTATTATCTTGATGAATGTTTCAAATCCATAACTATTGTAGAGGTGTCACATGTAGCCACTAGTGCTACACCAATTAAATATATAATGATTCACCACAAGAAGCACCATTCATGTTTAGAAAATAGTTAAGTCATCTCATAGCAATAATCATTGTCAATGATTGTTTACTAGATATATGTGGTTAATACAACTGCTAATTTTTGTATACAAGTGCAATAATACATATCTACAACTTATTCTCCTTATTAATATCCAATCTCAAAGAAGATAATCAACTAGAAATCTGCTTAGAAATACTTTTTTATATCATGATCATGACCAAGAATGGTTTCGCTAAACTTATACTAAGAGATCTCTTATCACACAATGGTAAAAGATGGGTTTCCAAGGCCTCTAGTCAAATGTCATTTTATGATAACTCTAGCTTGGTCTTATGATTGTAATACAAGTAAGCAAGATAATCTACTAAATAAGCATGCAAGCTAGTCTATTACATAAATATGAAAGCTAATCTAGTGCTCACCAAAATTTATGGCACAAATTGGGAAGATAATAAATAAGCAAAGAAAATTTTATAATATAGAAGTAATTTAAGCAATAAAAATTACAACTCAATTCATTAATTATACATCTACTTATTGAAATATGAATGGCTAGAATTATACTTATCTTTGTTGAAGTTAACTCATCATGCCTTAATCTCTCCTTTGGCCAATCATGCTTTGTAAAAATTCGTTGTGGTTTTTAAGGATCACAAGGATAAATAAGCTATAGGCTATAAGACTTCTCCTATGCATCCAAGACCTCCAAAATATAAGTGATACTTCTCCAATATGCTAAACCTAAGTAATGAAACCTCTTATTGATAATATAATTAGGTTTGTGAGCTATAATGATACACAATTAAATGATCCTCTCTTTAGAAATGAATCTGAGGGGGTACATATAGATAAGAATTAACCCTAAACATTCTAATAAACTTAACCGATAAGGTTGATTGGGTTAACCTTATTTGTTGGAAAAAAGAGTCGTTAGGCCTTAAACTACATTGGCTTGGGCCAATGGAGTTTTGTAACATGCACTAAATTCACAGCAAGGTCGACCAGGTTGACATAGTAGAAAAATTGGGTAAAAGGGGTTTTTGCTTAGGTAGGGGTTATTTTGGGCAGTGAATTTCTTAGGGGAGTGTATAAGTGGGTTTTTATTATTTAGTAAATTGGATAGGAGATTCTTGTAGTGATTTTAAGTAGTGGTATAGGGGCCAATAACCATGTAAAGAACCAAAGGTCTTCCAACCCTTTACTAGTGCACCCTTTAAGGAATTCACTCAAATAAATTGAGATTTGATCGATTCCTACAAGATAAAAAACATTAGTGTTTTTAAAATTTTATAAATATTTCATGTATGCATATGCCCCACTCAAATCTCATCATGTATCCTATAGTTGTAACATGGGATGGTGCTTTGAGAAAGAACATAACAACACATAGCATTGAACTAATAAATTATAGTAAAAATAATAAATTAAAATGATAATAAGGAATTATTGAAATAACTAAAACTATCATATATGTAACTTGACTTACTTGTTGAAGGTTTGTCAATGATGTCTCCAAGGTGACCAAGGATGTTAATAAAGTGTCATGTGTGTTAGGATGACAATGACAAAGTGTACTTTAATGAGCTTCAATGTTCTTTCATGGTTCTTCAGTGTTTAACTTAGTGAGATAATTGATGGATGGTATTGATTTTATGTACATGTTATAGAGACCTTATGGGGTGTTATGAGAGCTTGGGTCACTTATGGAAGTGAAATGAATTCATCAGAACAATCATATGAGTGTCTATGTTCAAGTAGTCATCTTGATAGATAACATTGAGTGGGCATATGTGTCAAATTTTTAAGAATAGTTTTAATGTATGGATTCCTCTATGTGAGGAGATCATATAGTTCAAGTTTTGGGTCTAGACATGGAGCATAGCAAAAGTTATTAAGGTGCAAAGTTGGCTTCTCAGACAAATTTCAATGAAGTTCATAAGTTCCCATAATTAGCCAAATTTGCATTATCAAAGATATACAATGAGAATTTAATCAGATGATAGATCTAATGGTGAGAATTTAATCTAATTAGATAAGTATCTAAAAAATTACATGATCTTATTAGACAGTGATCAATGGTGCATATTAAGTCAATATGTCAAAGGATGCTCAGAAGGCATGCATTAGTAACATGTGTCACAATCATGAAGGTTGAATAATAGATCTAATGGTGAGTGTGAAACCTTTCAAAATAATATTAAATAGATCACATGATCTTTTCAAAAAATATCAATGGTGCATTTTAAGTCAATAAGTCAATAGGATGCTCAGAGGGTGCAAGGGGCTACCAAGTGGCACAATCACGAAAGTGAGGATCTAAGATTAACGGTGAGCATTGATAGATAAAAAACAGGATTATCATAAGAAGATAGATGGAGCACATTTTTTAAAAAAATTCATGGAGCACATGATGATGTTAAAGTGTCTAATGTTTAGCATTAACACAGTGACCATTGGAATTTGAATTTTTAAATTAACAAAGAAAAACTAGTCTATAATTTTTGAGCTATATATTTTGATCCAGAATAAATTTCTTGATGAAGTAAAAATAAAATTTGAAGAGGACATCAAGGTTAATATAGATAATCTGATTATAATATTTTAATGTTTTTACATTTTTAGATATTTTGCTTCAAATTTTAATATGTGTTTGACCATGCTCTAAAAGTGACTCAAGAAGGATAATTGAGTTATTCTTGATAGTGTATTGATATTTAAAGATGAAATAACTATTGGAAAGTGTTATATACTCAATATGGACCATTTATATGTATTTTTTAGGTTTGACCAATCTAGCTTCGGTGTGAATAATTCTTATAAGTTGATTGTGTTTGTTGAATGCACTAGCAGTTTGAGTGACCATGTTGCAAGAGTGAATTGAAGGTGTTTTGAGTAGAACTGAAGAATAAAATGAGTATGTGGATGTTATATGATTATATAAAGCTTATTATAAAGTATTAGATGTATTATTTTTTCTTTGATCAAATATGGATATTCAAAATAGTATAGCTATATTTTGATTGTGTGTGACCAATCTAAGTGGTCATTTTGAGAGAGTTGAATTGGGTGTTTAGAGCCTGTGTTGAAGTGTCTAAAGCACATGGAGGTGTATCATAGGTCTTGAATGGTTCACCCATGTGATCTAATCATATTTCTATATGAAATATTTGATTATTTTATTCATAATTATGATAATATGGTTTATATGTTTAAAGACCTAAAGAGCAAGGAGACTTAATTGGTAGGGTCAAGTGTTGAGTTGGTGTTCCGAGTGGCATGGACCCATGAGGAAGTTATCAAGGGTATATTGGAAATTGTTTTGATGTGTTTTAATCATTATTAAAGGATGAATGTGGTCTAAGTAGTCTCACATGTAACGTGTGAGTATGAAGGCCTAATTGTTTTAGGTCTCACCAAGACCTAATGATGGTTTGGGGATAATGAGGCAATATCCAACCTATGAGAATGAATTTATGATATATTTTAGCATGATATAATTATTAATTATTAATTAAATTCTTTTTTCTAACCAAGAAGTTGATATTCATGAAGACTCTATAAAGAGTGAAAGCAAAGGCGATGGTTTCTATACTTGAGTGTGTAGAGTTGAGCAGTTATGAAAGAGCAAATTCAAGAAAAAAAGAGAACCTTTGAAAGAGAAGGTAAAGGTCAGAAAGGACCATAAGATTGAAATAAAGATCAAACATTTTTATCTAATCAATTTGATGTAGGAGGACATGTGTTATTGGACCTAATGAGCTTAGAAGAGGTAGTTTGAGAGAATTAGTCCTACAGGCAATTTGAGGGAGAAGAGTGTAAACAAAGTGATCATCATCAGGTGAAGAGTAGAAATAGGTGTTAAAGGTGATTTTTTCAAGGTAAATGAGTGATTTCTTGGTTACCTATGGGTTTGGTCCCTCTTTGTAAGTTAAGGATTGCTAAATCTTTAGTTGTTGTGGCTGCTCATCTAAACAGGGGTAGTAGCTCCTTGTGGGATTGGTGTCTCACTAAACTAAGGGATGGGTGTTCCTTGATCGATTGGTGTTGGTCTAAATGTTAGATCTTGTTTTATAAGAATGTAGACCATATTGAAGGGTTTAGTAGGTTTTATCCCCTAAGAGGGGTTCCCACATATATGATGTGTTCATCTGATTTATGCTCTTATATATGTTTTGGATGTATGTTCTTTCATGTTTATGTTACTTGATCAAGTTGATGTATGATGAATGTTTAAGAGTTGGGAATTGAATTGGATTATCTAGAATCACTAATTCACCCCCCCTCTCAATGATTGTACCTCTAATAATTGGTATCAGAACAAGACCTTCATTACAAGTTTAACCACTTGAAGGTGATCTAAGGTACAAAGATGGCTAAACAATTGAGGAAATAAAATTTGGAGTTAAGGTCATTGGTCAATGATCTTGAAAAATAAGCCAAGGTATTTAATTACATCAAGATAAAAGGTAATTCTTTTTCAAACCAAGGTTGAAGGACTATGTGAAATAGTCAAATAAGATAAGATGACCATTCTAGATCTTAAGGATCAATTAAGGATTACAAAGATAATTATGAGTTCAAAAGATAAAAAATGTATACATCTCAAGACTCAATTAGAAGAGACAAATGCCAATTTGAGTTCAAATCAAGGTTATAATGATGAGTTGAAGTCCAATCTTGATTTTATAAAGATCATGGAAGAGCAAGCTTGTAGATTGAAAGATGATATTTCCAAAAGGGCTAAGGAGGATAAGGAGACAATCCAAGATCTCATAAATTAGTTAGAGGCTACAAGTTCAAGTATGAGAGCTAAATAGGATGAGATAATTTAATTGAAAACCAAGATAGATTTATTGAATGATGAGCATGAAAAATTTGTTGTTAAGGTAAATAAGAATAAGAAAGAACAAGAGAGGTCATCTCAAGACAAGAAAGATGCAAGCACCAAGATCAAAAAGAAAATATCCATTAGGTATCCAAGTGCCACGAGGTATGAAAGATATTTTAATGTTCATTATTTTTCTTATCACATGTATGGTCATAAGGTAAGAAACTCTAGAAGGAAGAGCAACTGGTCAACTAGAGGTATTGATAATGTACTCTACTATAATTGCCATGACATGGGACATATTTCTAGATTCTACCCTAGAATGCATGGGAAAAGAATAACATAGGTATGGAGACCTAAGACATACAAGCTTGAAAATAATGAACCTAAGAGACAAGATGGTATGTTTATTGAGATTCAGAATATTCATCAAGAAGAAGGTATGAATGATGTTATTTGTTTTTGTTGTTATCAAGTTGGTCATATGGAAAGATATTGTAAAAGTGATATCTCAAGTCATAAGAAGGTACATGGACATCCTAGAGTGATCAATAAAGGTAAATCTTGCTATGAAAGCCTAAGGAAGTGAAGACCAATAAAATTAATTTAGTTAAGCTAAAATATCAAGGTGGAATACCTACTAAATAAAAAGAGGAATTAAATATGAAGAAGGTTAAATAATCTCAAGAGAATATATCATCTATCTAGATAGAAAAAGATAATCAAAAGTCAGTTCAAGTAAATCTCAAAGAAAAGACCAAAGTGCTAATTGAAGCTAGTTCTGAGGTATGTATGGATCCAAGAGAACATCATGTTATTGTTGAGAAAGTTTCATGCAAATAACATTAGTTATCAATGCCCATTGATGAAGTTCTTTCTTTAGTTAAAAGGGTATGTCATGAATCTTTATTGTCTCCATATGTCGTCAATCCAATCTTAGAATAAAAGGAGAATATTTTAGTGGATGATAGTGTTGCTTTTTTTAAGTGTAAGAAGAAGAATAAGAAGAACTATTAGTATCAGATGACCAAAGAGGAGAAAGAATATGAGGAGTTGTGAGAAACTCTTGGCTTCACATTGTTCTAAAATATTATGGGTCAAGGTGTCTCTATATAGGCTTCAAGGAGACACTTGACAGCAAGAAGAAGCATGGTGGATGCTAGTTGAGCTTTGGTTAATGTTGCAAGACAAGAAAGATCTTTTAAAAATGTGCTTGGCTAAGGGGCGCAATGAGTTTTATGAATCTACTCTAAAGTATTGTAATGGAATGATTCAAAAGATATGTTCAGGGATAGTGATCCTAAAGTCAATTTTTTGTTCAAATTTCTTAAGAATGGTCTAGTTGGTCAAAGTGGTGAAAAATGAAGCTATGTGTGCAAGATCTATAGGTAGTAAATGAATATTTATAGATATCTAATCAAGGATGGTGAGTTGTCAAAATATTTTATTGCATATAAAGGTATTTTGATCCTATTCTAGTGTGCTCAATGTGTGTTCAAGGTTTTTGGTCCTAAAGAAAAGAACATGTCAATTTCTATTACTTAAAATTGATTGGTCAAAATGATGAAGACTAAAGGCAAGGTTGGTATATAGTATGAGGAAAATGTGTTTTCATATTTTTAGTATCATGAAGAAGGTCTTAGAGTTATGTATATGACAAGTTGTGTTTGTCACAGAGTTCATTGTGTTCTAAATATGGGGTAGTTCCATGAGAGTGCTTTGAAAAGGTTATAAAACATGATGACTTGTAGAGGATAACAGGGCAATTATTTTGAGATCTATACGAGAGTTATTAATGATGTTTCCATAAGAGTTTTGACTGAAGTATGGGTAGTGTTGAAGAGTTGTTGGTAGACCTAGCTTATTCAGAAGACTTTTTGAATATGTCATGATCTAGGTGAAGCATGGAGTTAGGGGGAGCTGACTTAAATAGTTTGAAAGGCTTGAAGAAGTGTGCCTAATGTGAGGGGGATCATATGTGACACATTCTAATCATGGTGGAGATATGAATAAGTCTATTATATATGTGAACTTAAGCATGTTGATATGATGACTTGATCAACCAATTCAGATGTTTTGACAATGTATTGAATCCTTATGCATAAACAAAGGGGGAGATTTATAAATGGTCAGGTCCTAGGATCAGAGGATTGTGTAGTTGAATTTGAGAGAGAAGGCATGGAGGTAATTATGTTGTTTCTTCATGTTTGAAAATGGTTTAAAGGTGCTCAAAGGGTGCTTAAGCTCAGGTGACTTAGGGGGAGTCCTTATTGTTTTTAAGGCAAGTTCATTCAATTTTTGATGTTCATGTATGTTTTATCTTCATAGAAGCTATGTATGATCAAAGAAGAGCATAGTCATGGAGAATGTTTAAGAAGCTCAAGGTAAGCAGAGGTATGCATAATGTTAGGAGGATTATGTATCATCTCTTATAGGTGTTCCTTTCCCATTATTGGTCCTTGAAGTCTTTTCAGGTCCATAGGATCAAGAGTTGAGCCCACTTTGTCATTGTGTCAAAGGAGGATAAAGTGATTAAAGAGAAATATAGAGTCTAAACATAAGTTTTGTATTGGTGTTTGATATCAATGAAAAAGGGGGATATTTTTTTAGGTTTTTTTATGATATCTCCAAGGTGGCCAAGGATGTTGATGAGGTGTCATGTGTGTTAGGATGACAATGACAAAGTGTGCTTTAATGAGCTTCAGTGTTCTTTCATGATTCTTCAGTGTTTGACTTAGTGAGGTAATTAATGGATGATATTAATGGTATGGACATGTTTTATAGAACCTATGGGGTGTTATGAGGGCTTGGATCACTTATGGAATTGAAAATAATTCATCAGAAGAGTCATATGAGTGTCTATGTTCAAGTAGTCATCTTGATATATAAAGTTGAGTGAACAGATTGATGACATCATATTTCACACATGTGAAAATTTTAAGAGTATTTTTATACATGGATGGATTTCCCTATGTGATTAAATCATATGATTCAATTTTTAGGTCTAGACATGGAGTGTATCAAAAGTTATTAAGGTGCAAAGTTGGATTCTCAAATAGATTTCAATAGAGTTCAATAAGTCCCCATACTTAGCCAAATTTGCATTATCAAAGATCTATGATGAGAATTTAATAAAATCATATATCTAATGGTGAGAATTTAATTTGGATAGATAAGGAACTAATATATCACGTGATCTTGTTAGACAGTGATTAATGGTGCATATTAAGTCAATATGTCAAAGGATGCTTAGAAGGTGCACACTAGTTACATGTGTCACAATCACAAAGGTTGAATAGTAGATCTAATGATGATAATGAAACTTATTATATTAAAATCCAACATATTTAATGATCTTTTTAGATTAATATCAATGGTATGTATTAAGTCAATAGGATGCTTAGAGGGTACACAACGTTGCCAAGTGGCATAATCACATAAGGGAGGATCTAAGATCAAAGGTGAGCATTACAAGATAAAGGCTAGGATTATCCCATAGAAATAGATGGATTGAATTTGTTAAAAAAAATTATAAATCATGATATGATGTTCAAGTATTCAATGTTGAGCACTAACACATTAACCGTTGGAATTTGAATTTTTAAATTAACAAGAGAAAAGCAGTCTATAATTTTTATGCTATATATTTTGATCCAAGATATATTTATTGATGAAATAAAAAAGTAATTTGAATAGGAATTTAAGGAAAATATATATAATCTAATTAAAATATTTTAATGTTTGTACAGTTACAGATATTGAGCTTCAAAGTTGACTATGTGTTTGACCATGCTCTATACGTGACTCGAGAAGGATAATTCAGTTGTTCTTGATAGTGTCTAGATGTTTTAAGATGAACTAAATATTGGAGAGTGTTATATACTCCATGAGGGCCATCTGTGTCAATTTTTTAGGTTTGACCAATCTATAGTTAATGTAAAAAATTGCTTATAAGTTGACTATGTTTGTTGAATGCACTCATAGTTTGAGTGACCATGTTGCAGGAGTGAGTTAAAGGTGTTATGAGCAGAATTGAAGAAGAAAATGAGTATGGATATGTTATATAAGTCTATAATTATTATGATAATGTATTTAATGTCTTATTTTTCCCTTTATAAAATATAGAGAGTTAAAATATTATAATTGTACTTTGACTGTGTGTGACCAGTCTAAGTGATCATTTTGAGAGAGTTGAATTGAGTGCTTAGAGATTGTGTTAAAGTATCTAAATGACATGGAGGTCTAAAAAATGTCCTAAAGGTTTCAACCATGTGAGATAATCATATGCCTATGTAAAATATTTGAGTATTTGCTTCAAAAGTTTGAGACTATGTTTCCTATGTTTAAAGACCTAAAGAGCAAAGAGACCTAATGGGTAGGGTTAAGTGTTGAGTTGGTGTTCCAAGTGGCATTGACCCATGAATAAGTTATAAAGGGGATATTGGAAATATTTTTGATGTGTTTCAATCATTTTTAAATTATTAATGTGGCACAAGTAGTCTCACATGTAACATGTGAGTATGAAGGCCTACTTGTTTTAGGTCTCACTACGACCTAATTGTGGTTTAGGGTTGATGAGGTAATAGTTGACCTATGAGAATAGATTTTTGATATGTATTAACATGATATAATTTATAAGGGTTAATGGAAGTCTTTTGATTGACCAAAAATATAATATTCATGAAGACTCTATAAAGAGTGAAAGCAAAGGTGATTATTTCTAGACTTCAGTGTGTAGAGTTAAGTAATTGTGCAAGAGAAAATTCAAGAAAAGAAGAGAAAATTTTAAAGAGAAGGTACAGATTAGTAAGGACCATCAAATTTTGAGGAATATCAAACATTTTTATCTTTATATTTGATGTAAGACACACAGGTCATTGGACCTAATGAGCCTAGAAGAGGCAGTTTGAGCAAGTTAGCCCTAGAGGTAGTTTGAGAGAGAAGAGAGAAAACAAAGGTGATCATCATCAGTTGAAAAATAATAATAGGTTTTCAAGGTGATATTTTTAAGGTAGATAAGTGGGTTTTTGGTTGCTAGGGGGTTGGCTCTTCCTTTCAAGGTAAAGCTTGCTAAAGGTCTAATTGTTATGGGTGCTCAGTTAGATAGGGGTAGTAGCTCCACATGGGATTAGTGTCTCATTAAACTAAGGGATGGGTGTTCCTTGATTAGTTGGTGTTGGTCTAAATGTTGGATCTTTTTTTATAGGATTGTATTCCATCTTACAAGGTTCAGTGGATTTTATCCCCTAAGAGGGTTTCCCACATATATGATATGTCTATGTGATGTATACTCTTATATATACTTTGGATGTACGTGCTTTCATGTTTATGTTGTTTGATCAAGTTGGTGTATGATGAATGTTTAAGAGTTGTAAATTTAATTGGATTATCTAACATCACTTATTTACCCCCGCCCTCTCAATGATTGTAACTCTAACATTACCTTTATTATTGAATGGTTGGTTTTGTATTTGTAGTCTTGATCATAGAGCGCACATTTAGATGTTTTGGACAAACCCTATGGATACAAATCTAAAGGTAAAAAATAAATAATCACATGGAAATCAAAATAAATGAACTTAACATAACTAAATAAATCACTTATATAATTAGCAATCTAGGATGATAAATACTAAGTTGGAACCAAAACATTAAGAAAAAATGGATAAAAAGAGATTAAATCAAGTAACTTAAAATCCAAGGCTTTTAAATGATCAAAAAAATCAAAAAAATGTACCTTAAGTAAGAAAAGTAACAAACCAGATCAAACCAAGGACACATGAAACTAAAATAATAGATCCAACATCGATATACAAACCATTCTTAGAAAAAGATGGAAAAATAGCATAATGTAAAACAACATTGATGTGTGAGAAATAACAATCCAAACTCTAACAATAGAAAAAATGAAATAGAGAAATGAAACAAGATTATCTGCAAAAAGATTAAATAAATAATTTTTATATTTTTTCATATGAAACCAAGGAAATCCTAGAAGGATAAAGCAATGGTGTAAAGAAGTAATGCATAGTCACTCAAAAATATAATTTTTTGTTCTTAAGATAGATTATACCAAAACAAAACTATTAATATCATGTAATTTAAGAATATGTGAAGAATATGGAATATAGAAGTTGGAAAATAGATTTAGAAACAAACTTGTCTATCAAGGGAGAAATGAAATGGGTGGTGGGGGAAATATAGGTGGTATCAAGGTAGAAAAGTCTTTATCAAAATCAAGACACTCAAATTAAGTTGTCAAAATGAGAAGATGTTTGACATTAAGGACTCTAGAGAACTTTCCTTAGCCACACAAAATTGGGTTATCTTATTAAGTATAAATATCATCTTATGAAGGCTATATACATGAGAAATAAAATCACAGTGTGTTCCCCATTCCATAGGACCTTTTAAAAAGGCTTCAATCTACTATGAATATTGGGTACTTGTGTGAAAAAGTAGGTAGCACTATAAATGATTTTTAAATCTCGTATCATATTCAACTAGCCTAATACACCTTAATAGACCTCAGCTCTATCATAAAGTCAACAATGGAGTTTGAGCTTCAACTAGAATAGAAGATGTGCTTAATAATCACGTCTTTTGGTGTGATTTTGAATTTTGATTTCTATAAATGTATTTTTATCATTGGATTTTTTTATAAATGATTTTACTTTTAACTTTTTGGTGGCTCTTTTTATTCCTCCTCCATACGAATTCAGAAAACCAAACATAGGTGTTAAAAAAGACTATCACTAGAAAACTTAGACTTGATAGCTAAGGAAAAGAACTTAGAAAGCATGGTATCTAGGAGTCTTGTAATGTTATGTTAAATAATAATTCTATATTTAAATTAGACTTGGTGTGCCCAAATTGGAATGACCATTATGAGAGTAAACATGAAGCAATTGAGTTACCTCAAATCGCAAAAAATGTGAAAATGTAAAAAGGATACAATGACTGGTAAGCATGATTTCATATCATACGAAATATTGTAAATGTAGGGAAACATGCAAAAAATAATTTTTTTAAAGTTATTACCACAAGAAACATAACTGATTTTGAGAGTATGAAATCACAATCTTTAACCATTGCCTTAATTTCTAAAGAAAACACTTAGTTTGAAGATAATTTTAAGAAATTTGTATATTTTATGTGGAAATATTGGTCTTATGCAAGATATTAAACTACAACTCATAAAATATAAACAAAATTAGGTGAAAATATGAAAAAAAAAATCATGAAGGCCTGGTCCTATCCAAGGTCTTATAATTCAACTCACAAAAAGAAAATGCAAATGAAAACCAGATTAATTAATAAAATATGTTTGTGAGGATGGTCGAGTCCTATCCATGTTCTTATGATGTAACTCATGAATAAAATAAAAATAATAAAGTTAATCCAAAGGACCCATTCTAGGAACTAAGGCTACTAAGAGTAATATAAATTTGCATATTGTGGATATTTATAGAAAACCTGCAAAAGTGCTAATATGTACAATATATGAAATTATGTGAGAAATAATAAATAATTTAAAATATTTATTTAGAAATTGAACATTAGTGGTTTCTTTGAAAATATGTCCTTCATTATTTTTTAATCTATAAGTACTAGGACCAAGGACATATTTGACAAGTTAAAGACCTCACCATTTTTGGGCATACTTACCTTCTTTGTCATGTGTATAATCCAATTTGAGGACTAGATCACCAATATTAAAATCTTGGACTTTGACTTTTTTATTATGTTATATAACAATGTGATCCTTTTATAAATGATTATGTTGTAAATCAACCACACGTTGTTCATCAAGGAAATATAAAGCATCGAGACAAACTTCATGTAATTCCTCATCAGGAATAATACCATGAAAAGAGATGCGTAAGGATGGTAACTCAACTTATAAGGTAAAACAAATTTAGTATTGGATGAGATATGAATGATATATACATCATGATTGAAGCAATGTATTTTTCTTAATGTCTTTTGATAACTTTGTATATCTAGATCTTGTGATTGGGCTTGGGCCATGATATAATTATCATCATCAGTGTGATAAATAGTGCCTGCATCGATTTTCATGGGAGGATCTATGGTTAAAACACATGTATTACTAAATTTATGAGGAGACATAGTTAAAAGTTCTTGAAAAAAAATTGTCACTCCATATTCATTACATGTGAAATCATCTTCTATGTAATAATATTCATATGCATTGCATGGAGGGGGAGTATCAGTAGTATCATTGATTAGAGGAATGGTAAATTATGTGGGAGTAAAGAAGGAGGAAGCCATTTCACTATATATGGAGGTATTCAAGTGGTATTGTAAGTGTTTTTCAATCCATTTGGTTCATCGTTGTTTAAATTGACAAGATTGGCATGTAAGTCAAGATGCATGTTAACAAATTTAGGAAGAAGTGGACTATTGATGTGAGTTATAGTAGGAATGTGATATTAAGATTTTGGATTTGGTAGTTGGATAATCCATGGATTAGGATAAACTTTGTGTTTGTAACATTTACAATTATGTATGAATTTAATACACTAACTACCTGAAGAGGTAATAACATGCATACATTGTGTCCATGGGCAACCAAGAAGCATGTTGTAAGATAAGGGAAGATCAAGAACCATGAGTTTAGTGTGAATTGTCTTGGGCCCTATGGTAATTGGGAGTGGGAGCTAAATGCAACCAAGTGGTTTTTGATTAATTTTATCAAATCTTCTACATGTGAGATGCATATGTGTGATATTTTATTTGGTGTATCAGATTTGTTGAATTAACCAAAGAGAGGTGATGTTAATTCTTGATCCTTCATCTACTAGGACCTTTTGAATAAGGGTGTAATTGATCACAATTTTAATAAAGAGGGCATATCATCTAATCAAAAAAGAATTTAGTTATTAATCATATCCTCTTTAATAAATTATATGGATGGTTTTGAGGATGTGGAAATGGTTTCAATTGTATGTGCTTATGTGAGTGAAGGATTGTTAGAAGGGATTTTCAAATAATGAGATTGTGGTTCATTGATATTTTGTAATTTTTGAATAAGGAACTTATGATGATAGGGAGAAGTATGAACCAAATCCATAAAGGGAATTTTACAGGGCATTAAATAAATTTATTTTTAAAAAATTCAATATGATTTAGAGGATGAATCACTAGTATGAGGTTTATGAGATTCAACATTTTTCATAGGAATATGAGAACTAAGTTGGGATTGTGGTTATGGAAGTCATTACTCATTTGGTTTGGAAGATATAGGGGTAGTAGTTGTATTATCTTTAACTAGTTGTTCATTAGTAGAGGGTTTCTTAGGTTTAGTGACAGGGCCTTTGTGAGAAAGTTTTCATTTATAGTTAACTTTTGTTGCATTCACATATTGAGATTTGGTATAATATTGATCATAATCAACATCAATTACACACATATTATCAATTAAATTTAGTGTGTTATAAGTAGAAGAGGATTTTTGAGGTTTAGAAGGTATTGTTTTAGTAGCCTATTTTTTTAGGGAAGCTTTAATATAATCATGATGATGTATTTTAATCTTGGAATTATGGTCAAATGTATCCCCTAACATGAAAAAATTAGTAAATTTGACAATCCCATGACGTATTTCATGATAAACCAACCAAATTTATTAGAATCATACCATGAAGGTGGAGTGTTATTATAGGTGAAAGGTTTGGATGGAGATAATAATTGCTTCATTTTTGGTATCATTAATGGTGGGTGGAAAGCAAGTTGATTATATATTTATAATACTTCTGCTTTCTTTTAAGGATTATCACTTGTAATTACATTAGTTGAAGTTTGAAAATATTCCTTGGTCAAGCTATGAGTTGGCTCGAATTGTTTTATAAGTAAATCTTGTCTTTAATTTGGTCAAATGCTTCATTTAAGGTTCATGGAGAAAAAAAAAATTATATTGAAGGGAAGGTGTGAGAGTAGTGATAAATAATTTAAAGAGATTATCATTATTCATGTTGTCATATGCTTTATGAGCTAATGATTTCCAATGTTTGATGAAAACATGAGCTAATTTTGAGGGTGATTGCTTAACATTGATAAAATGACTAAAACATTTTTTTAGAAGATCATTTTGTTGAAATTATTTAACCAAAGCATTGACCAAATATTCTAATTATGAGATGAAATGTTGATGTAATTGATTATACCATTCTAAAACATCTCATGTGAATTTTTTGACTAAAAGTTTGGTATTTGCAAAGGTATTCATTTGGACCCATTCCTTTTAGAGATTACCAAATTATTTAAGAAAAGACGTAGTGTCTTTACTTCCATCATATTTAATAGTTGGATATATGTTTCCAATATCAATGGACACTATGAAAGGAGCCAAAAGTTCATTTTTAAGGTTTTGAAACATCTTGTTATGCATAAGAGGTGGAGGAATGATATTTATGTTTGCATCTCTAAGAGGAAGAGGGATAAAATTTGGATTATTTTGAGGTAAGATAAGAGGAGGTTGATTAGTCATTTATGATATATAATGTTGAATTAGAATTATTTGTGAAATTTTTATTTTTTGCATAACATTGATTTTTTCGATTATTTGTGCAAGAAATTGAGTGGTATCAATCAATTATTGCATTTTGGTTGCTAGTGTTAGCAGTTAGAATTTTATTATTGGTAGGAGGTGAAATGTTAGTGTTGGTAAGAAGAGAATTCCCTGTAGGATTATTTTTTAAGTTGGTATCTATTATTCCAATGGTGTTGTAAGGAAGTTTAGATAGGGTAGTATCCTAAAATATGTGAAGTGGGTTAGAGCCATCTAGATCATTATTTTTGGTGATTTGAACCATGTTGCAATCAATAGAATTAATGGGAGGATGGGAATAAGTGCACCATGAGATATTATCCTCTTAGGTGATTAGGTTAGGTAAGAGAGAGACCTTTTGTATATTTTAAAGGGGTTAAGGTTATCATAAATATTTTAATAGGTGATTTCATATGGTAAATAAGTTTAAAATGTGCAAGTTTTATGTAAAAAGATTTTATGGGAGTAAAACTAGATCAACCAAAAACTTGATGAGATCAGCCAAAGAAGTTTCAAGTTTGATAAAGAATTGTGTTGGCCAGCCAATACACCATTAAGTATGTCGATGCTTCTGACATGGGAAAATCCCAAACTAAAGATAAACTATGTCGGCCATAATGTATGGAGTCAAGTAGGTTGATGTAGTTAGATTAGTAAGATAACAAATAAATTTGCAATAAAACTAGGTCGAGTTAGTCAATGAAGTTAAATAATTAGGAAAACAAAATAACATGTGGTAGACTGAGTTGAATTAGTTGACTAAATAGTAAAATTAAGTAAATAGAGTAATTTATGCCTAGACTTTGTTGAGCAAGCCGACCAAGTAGGAAAAATAGGAAAACAAGGAAATTTATGCCTAGATTATGTCAAAGAAGTTGACCAAGTAGGAAAAATAAGATAACAGATCAATTTGTGCCTAAACTATGTCGAACAGGTTAACTAAGTAAGGAAATCAGACAAACAAATTAATATGTGCCCAGACCATGTTGAGTAAGTCGATTGAGTAGGGAAATTAGACAAATAGAATAGTCTATAATAGACTTAGTAGAGCTAGTCAATGTAGTTCTAAAGTTTAGAGAATTTTAAAATGGTCTAAATCAAGATGATTAAGGTGTAAATTTAGAAAAGAAAGCTCTTAGGTTGAGCTAGTCGATCTAGTTGCAGCACACAGCATAAACCTTGTATCAATGCTAGATAATACAAGTTTTTTAATACAACATAGAATACCAAAAAAAAGCAATAATAATTTAATTTAGAAGCTAATTATTGGTTTGAAAAATAAGATCAAGAAATTGTACTAAATGTTTTGATTAAAAGTGTAGGTTTCCAAAGATACTTATTTGTCCATTGGATAGCGTCAGCCCAATGTTTTAGATCACTGACTATGGAGGAAATACAATTCACATAGCCCACTAAACTTGAAACCAAGGGTAAGATGCAAGTAGCTTCTTGATGCTAACTACTAACTGATATACCACACAATCAAATAAATGACTAGATTTTGAAGGTTCAATAAAGAAAGAAGACGTGGGCATTCCCTAAATACTATGAGGTACATGGAAACTAAAGACTGTATTTAGATATTTACTATAGTTTATGAGTATTAGAACAAGCTGTCACACATTAATATTTATAAACGATAGATAATGACCATAAATAGATTATCACATAGCCCTTCACAATAATAACTAAGTAGTTTTAAAATTATCAGTACACAATTTTTAGGGAAGGTCAAACCAAGTGAAAAATAAAAGAAAAAGTCAATATTTTGGAAGCTAAATTACAATTTTTTGAAAAGTAAATAAACAAGTAGTCAACTGAAAAGTAAAGTGATTTTAATTAATTCAATTTAGGTTAATTTATTTTTCTTTAACTAGGAAGTAAAATAAATAGAACAAAGTTGAGCTAGTCGACCAAGTTTAACAAATAGAACATAATGGATTTGAGCTATTTGACTAAGTCTATTATAAAAGATAGGCCAGAACAAACAAAGTCAAATAAGTCGACATAGTTTTCTAGGTAGAAAATAGACACAAAACTAGGTTGAACCAGTCGACCTAGTTGACTGTATAGGTACAGTTTTATAGAACTTAAAAATAGGTAAAAATAGTACATAAATTTAAATTTTGACTAAAAAGTGGGAAAATAAATTTACCTAAAATTTAAGAAAGTGAAAGTACTGAGTTGATTAGAGTGAACCTAGTAAATATGACACAATCAACTAGGTTGATGCAATAGTTTTCCTAAATATATTGAATTATTAATTTGGACTGGGTCATTCAGATGAATGTTTGAATTTACAAAGGCAAAAATAGGATTATTAAATAGAGTTGAGTTAGTTGATCAATTATAAATAAAACTATAAAATATAAAATAAATAAAACTAAGTCAATCAGATTGATGTAGTTATAAAAATAAGATATAGAAAGGAAAAGAATCAAGTGGGTCAATTTGGTTAAATGTATAAAATATCAAAGAAAGGTCGATCAGTTTGATCCAGTTATCTGAGACTATAAATTTCATGTGTAAAAGGCAAAATTAGGTTGACATGTTCATCCTAGTTGGAGAACTTGCAAACATCTAGTCAAACTATGTCAACAGGGTTAACGAAGTTGAAATACTTGCACATAGACTATAAAACTAGGTTAAAAGGATTGATGGAATAAGAAAACCTAAACACACAGAGCTAAACTAGGTCAAAAATCTTGACATAGTTTAAAAACCTACATATATAATATTCAATTAGGTCGACAAAGTCAATATAGTTGATTATAAATAAAAATTAAAAATATGCAAATGTTAGATTCACATCAAATTCACTAGAATATATATAATTGAAATAAGATAAATTTAAAAAAATTCATACTTAGTAATATCCAAGCTCAGAGAAGGCAGGTAACTAACAATTTGCTTAGTAATACTTTATTATATCAGGGTCATGACCAATAAGGTATCCACTAAACCTATACTAAGGGATCTCTTATCACACAATGGCAAAGGAGATGTTTCCAATGCCTCTAGTCAAATACCATTTCGTAATAACCTTAGTTAGGTCTTATGATTGCAATACAAGTGTTGTAGACTTAGGTTGCACCCTAGATGAAAGAAAATTTGTTCAAGTCCTACTCTCAAAATTGGTCCAACATGGGAATGACCATAGGCTGTGGGTTACCTTTATTTGGTTCAGATCTCTAGGGTTTTTAATGAGGCTATCTCCTCAGATAAGATAATTTAGATCTCACTTTCTAAAACCTAAGCAAGTTGGGGTGAAAAGAGTAAAAAAAATGTTGTATAAAATGAGACCTATTCTAACATGTGGTGATTCACCATGAATTTGTCATATCCACTCATAATCTTGAACCCTTAACACACTAATGGACCATGAATAAAACAAATACAATGCTTGATGTGATTTCTAAGAAACAATATTTCACATAGAGGTCAATTTGATACACTAATACTGGAGGACAATGAAGATAAGGTCTAGTTGAAGACACTTATAGATATAATTCCATCCTATCCTTGAGGTATCAATGCTATGACACACTATATGACCTAAAAATAAGATTGTTAGAATTCAAGTTGAGCTCGTACCTACAAAGGAAAGATTAGACCACTTTAAATATCAAGCAAACATTGAATACTAAGCACAGATTGATAAACACTATAGAATATCTTTCTCATTACCCCAAGAGGTGAAAAATATAAATTTGATAGAATCTAGTCATACTAGCCTGAAGGATGATCATCAAGTCTTAGAAGTTTGAATGTATATAATAATGGGATGAGAGAGAGGAAGTTTTTTGATGTTGAAGGGGTCATTATTGAGTTTAAATCCATTCTCAACCACAGTTACAATTACCTTGTATTTATATTCCTTTAAAGCAATAAATTGGTCATAAACACCTCAACAAATGGTTGCAATAGTCACTCATTCCTTCTCCCACTTCTTTTTTTAATGATGCTCTTTTTGGTTACAATGGTAGGATCAATTCATTTTCAAGTTGAGTGTCAGTATTGATTTGTTATGATCTTATTTTGGTATTAATTACACATTACTAGTTTATTTGTCATGAGAGAGTGGTGAAAAATATCATAATTATGGCATTTGCTTCAGCAATGAACCTTGACATATCTACCTTCATGACCTTGTTTTGCAACCTAAAATTGGGTCCACCATAGACAAAACCAATTTATATCGATTTTTCTATAATATTGACACTTCTACTTGTCAACCTTTACCTTATATTAGGTCCATAAGACCCTTTTAATATTTCATGGATTCCTAAAGGTGGCTCTTGACCCTACAGGGTCCATTCTGGTCCTTCTTGGATAATGATTGAGCTTGGCACCTTTCTATATTAACTTGCCCAAGTCAAAAACTTGCATCTTTGACTTTCATCAAAAATTTTGAGCTTACCTTTACTTTATTGGCCATGAAAATCTAACTTTGGTCATTTATTTATTGAATTCCTCTTGCATCATCAATCTCAAGTTGCATGAATTCCCACTAATCATTGATCTTGAACTATAGCTAGCATAATATTGACATTTGGCACCTTTGCATTTGTATGCAAGATTTACTGACCCCATTGACTTAATCGTGTGTCACCGATCTCTTTGATATGATTAAATGCACTCCATAAATCTTCTAGAGACCTATTTACATTGTTATATTATCCTTGCACCATTGGATCTAGATGTATGACTTAATACAAACCATTGGATCAGCTTAGATTTAAAAATAAATAGTTATTTACCAGGTCTTAAATTTGATGTTCACATAAATGTCATTTCACATCCCCATGGACATATTTGAAATCCTGCAGACCATCAAACTTAAGATTTAATGGATTTTTGCAGTGGCTTAAAGTTGATGTTTATGTGAACGTATCCCATTATTTGACCAACTTTGAATATTTATATTTTGAAGTGAAACAATTATGGATGGACTAAATTTGTTGGAGATGTTCCTGAGACCAAAAACATTATACCCACTTGATCTACTAGAACTAGGAGCTTTCTAAGTGTGTTTACAAAATGTTTAAGTGATCTCACCTATACAATTATGTACGATGTCTATGTCCCTATCATGGTCAAAAATGGCTATGGAAAGTTAGCAAATGAGAGGCCAACTTTGAACACTCATATCTTCTATTGTGCTTGGACACATGGATTAAAATTTGGTGTGTAGCAACTTGGGACTAATGTAACTAAAACTGTATGACCAATTCTCCATAACTCATCCACACATGGCAATGATAATGTCAGCAAGCTGCCTACTTAGAATTTTTGCCACTAGACCCAAAATGTCAAGAACCAGATGAATACCATGCACTTCCATACTCATTATAAGCACTCTTGACACCCCATGGGGTCTCTAAAACTTTATTCCTATCCTTATAAATTGATAAATTACACTTTAAGTGAACTTAGATTGTTTCAAAAGCTTTGCAAGCTACATGATCCCTTAGGTCAACTCATTCAATCCATAACTTGTTCAACGCTTCCTCTATTTTTTTGATCTTTAGAACACTACAATACATCCAAGAAAAAGCTTGATATATGGGCCAAAATGGCCAACATTTATAGTGACTCAACTGACTTGGCCAGCCTGTTAGTCATGGAACCTAGACATTGATCAAGCTTGCTTATGATGGTTAAATGAATAAAGAATGCTTGTAAAATGACTTTGCTTGATTCCTAAAAAAAAATTGGAATAATGGGACACCAAAAAATAAAGAAGCATTGAAATAGACCAAAAAACTAACAAAAAAACAAATGATCCATGTGCCAAATCACTTGGAGGAAAGATAGACCTATCTAACTATGTACAAAGATAAGGAGTTACAACTAGTAATAGAACTTGAGATACCTCCCATTGATAGGGATGGGAAGGCTTTTTCCATTCAATTTGGCAAGCTCAAAGGCTTTTTTCTCCTTGTAACTTGTTTTGACATAAGGTCCACTCCAAGGACTGTCAAACTTGGAGTGTTTTCCTAGTTTTACACAGTCCTCATCCCATTTGAGGTCTATATCACCTTGCTGGAAATTCCTTGAGGAAGATCTCTTGTCAAATGACTTATTTACTTGGTGTTGATTGAACCACATGGTATGCATAGTAGTCTCTTATTTCTTCCAGTTATCTCATTTCATTTAGCCTCACCTAAATAGTATCATCTTCAAAGAGTTCAAGCTGACGTGCAAGATCTAATGCAATAATATTAAGAGATATAGGGAGCTTGGATATTTTCCCATAAATAAGAAGATATGGGAAGTGTCAATTAGCTTTCCTGGGTGTCACTATATCTACCCATAGGTCAGTCCTTAATTTAGTGTGTAACTCCCTTTAGCTATCCTCCATAGTCCTCTTGATGATCTTCAACAAGTTTTTATTTGTGGATTATGCTAGTTTGTTTCCCTATGGGTAATATTTGGAGGATGCTTTGAGATAAATTGATGAAAACTGATCTTACACTGTTATGATACCAAATGATGAGATGTCCTCAATCTGTAATTCATCTTCATACAAATCAAACTTAACTTGCAGATTTTGTAGTTTCTTAAAAGCTTTGAAAAATGGAGAATTTAATGCTCTGATATCAAAATTATGAAACTGTCTTTGACTACTCTTACCAAATGATGCACTGAAATTGGTGCTCTATCATTTTGCATCAAACAGGGAATTAAAACACCCAAAGAATCTCCAGCAAGTAAAAACAAAATACACACTACTCCAAGGTCATCACAACGACTCCCAGAAATGCAAGTTCAAATATAGATTCAATTGGATTGTACACAAGTTTGGACGATGTGCTCTAGCCCTGCATAGGCTTACTGCTAAGTTTCAATGCACAAGCTTCTTTGGTTCTGTTCATTACAGGCTTGAATATTTGATCAGCGCTTGCCTTGCCTTGGCTTGAATGCAATAGATGCCATCCACACGTTGGACAGACTTGGACTCGGTTCGACCAATTTTTGGTCTTAACAGACAAAGACTGTAATACACAAGTGATCCTGGCTAAAAGAAACATGAACTGGGCTAGCATTACTTTATCGCCAGGAGCTATGACTCATCTCTCAGCCGTTCAACGTACTCCTTAGTATGGGGATAAATGCATTACAAGATTTTGAAAAGTTCATTATCAATTCATTCAAGAAAAGCAATAATATTACCTCACACTCGGATGGTTCCCTGATGGTCCATCCCTTTTTGAGTCTTATTTGCATCAGGCTCTACAGAATCATCAATGGCGGTTCTATCATCAATGGCGGCTCTGTCACCGGATCATCGGTACTCAAAAATCTACCTTCGTGAGTTCACAATAATCTTTCCCCTCTCTGCATTCATATTTGTGCGGGAAGTTGAAATTTCACATTGGGGAAATAATAAAAAACATTTCCATCTTATTCATGTGCTATCTATTACATAGCCACGCCCTTATCTGAATATAATACAATAGGAACTTGTCTGAAAGCGGCCCTTGTCTACCTTGGCACTACTTTGATTAAGCTTGTCTGCCTTGCAACATTCCTCCAAGTATCAGATGATGACAATTTTGATCCATACCAGGAACTGCTGAAGGCATTCATAGGATTCATAGATGTGACTGGTTTGTATTTTACACTCACAAAATTAACACACAAAAATATTTCGCAGAATCACAAATTCAAATGATTGGTCTTGGGTGGGCATTTGCAGATTCACTATTACATAGATGATGGCTGTATAAATTGTTTCTACAAGAAGAGTGTGAAGATTAAATATTTTATCTACATTCAGATTAGCCCTCCTGCAACTTGCTTACTAATGCACCATAATCATTATCTCCCTTATTTTGTTTTCCTCTTCGTCCCTCTTCATCCTCTAGCATGGATTTGTCTTTTTTTTTTCTCTCTCTATCCTTCCTCTCTCTTCTATGCCACCTTCCTCTCATCCTCCTCTATATTTAATTTTCTTATTTTTTTGCTCTTGTTAAGATTCTTCCTTTCTAACTTCTATGCCCAATTTTGGGCTGGAGGTAAAACAGAAATAGTTTGCAATTTTTAACAATTTACTAAGGTTGAAACCATTTCAACCATTCCTCCATTATTCCCTCAACAACGCAGCAATTACCTTTTTACTTTTACTTTTTACATTTATTCCTCCTTAGATAACATTTGAGAGGTAAAATACAATAATTTGAAATTCGTTGCAGATGCTCCTGCATCATACTCTCCCTCTAGAAAAGATTTGAACCTTAGTTCAAATGAACTGTTGCCTCCATGTACTAGTTTCCACTATATGCCTGGATCCCAAGGTCTTGTTGTAAATGCCAATACCATTGTTTGTCTTTGATATTCTTTGTCCTTCAGCTTCTTGATTTTCTTCTTCTTCTGGTATGTTCTCCTCATTTCTTTCTCAGCTGCTATGTCCAATCTCCATGCTTCATCATCTTCATACATGTCTTCAAAATCTTCATCTTCCATACCTGCATTCAAAACATCAAAAGCAACCTTAGTAGAAAAACATTGAGGCCATGAAGCCTCTTGGCTGCCTCCATGCTCTTGTTTCTTAACTAAAACTGCCTTGGCCTCTTCACTCTTCTATTCTTTTCTTGCTTCACTCTTCCTAATGGTGTCTTCACCATGGCTTGTACCTTCTTTCATCTCTCTTGAATTACCAAACAACTCTTCTAACATCTTCAACTCTTCACTCAACACAAGCTCATCCAAATCTTCATGTCCTATATCAAACTTAGGACCAGATTGTCTTTTATCCTCTATATATACATTCATCCACTCTATGGTTTCTTCATACAAATCAGCTTCTTCATCAACATCCATATACTTATCAAATACAATTGAAACACCCTTACCTTGTGTCTCCTTGTTCTTTTCAATCTCTGCTTGAATCCATCTTGTCTGTTCTTGTCTCAATTCATTTTCCATCCTCTTGGAACTCTCTCCTTGTTGTAAATTAGTTTTCATAGACATTTTCCATTCCTCATTTTCCATAAAAAGATCCTTAGATGATTCAAAAACTTCATCATAAACAATTTGTTTACCTTTCCATGTACTTGTGTCAGCCTTCACCTTCCTCCATTGATTTCTTGGTGTTGCTATCTCAACACTCACATCTTCTCTCTTTGCCTTCTTAGGCACCCATACTTGTTTCTCCTTCTTAACATTTCTCTGCTCAAGCCTTGTAGGCATCCTGCATCCTTGCTCTTGTACCAGTACTTCCTCTTGCTTGGGAGTTTGCTTCATCCACCATTTAGGCATCACATATCCATGGTTAATTGGAAACTTCACCTTTCTCTTTGCTTCTTTAACATGCATATCAACAATTCCATGCTTATAAGACAAATCAGTTTTTGAACACACCTTTACCTCCTTAATGGGATGCTCCATTAATTCTTTGACTTGCATAACTTCTTGATTATTTGTGCTTTCTTATTTCTTTATGCTTGGCTGCTCTATTTCTTCTTCTTAGCCTTCAATGGCATCATGGAATTCAGCTTCATCTTCCATCTCTTCTCTTGCTTGTATGGAATCATCAACACCTTTCTTATGCACTAACCAATGCATCTCTTCTTCTTTATCAACAACAGCAAACTCTCTTCTCTTTCTTGCACATTCACTTGTGTACTTGGTGTCTTCTCTTGTACCAATCTCTTCACTTTCCAAGGCCCTTCTCTTGAACTTCATAAGGCTGCTCATACCTGCAATTACCCACTCAAAGACAATATTAGAAATAAAAACAAGAGACCACAAGGTCCCTATGAGTGATATCTTCACCAACACTCTCATCTTTTCAAGTGCTCTTCCTGGCACTTCATCTTTTCTTTCTTCTCTCTTGTTCTCCTCAATGAGAACCTTCTTCTCAACTTCTTCCTCTTGCTGCTCACTTGGCAACCTTCTTATCTTCTTCAAGCCTCTATGGGCTTCTCTCTTCCTGGCAATCTCATTTTTCCTTCTTCTCCTTTTCACTAGGAGATCTATTGGCCACTTCAACCTCTTCTTTATTGGCCATACCCATGCTTGCTTATCCATCTGCATCCAAGACTCATATTCATCTTTAATCTTAGCTAACTCTTTCTTCAAATTAGCAATCTCTTTATTAAGTACAAAACTGTTCATACCTTTGATGCTTGCTTTCTTCTTGGTGCCCTCATATACCTTGTTGCTCTGCAGTGCCTTCAACAATGCTTCCATCTCTGAGATCCTCACCCAAGTCTTTTCCACCTTGGTCTCTTGATCCCTTGTCTCACCCAAGCCTTTTCTCCTTGACTGGTCTTTTGACAATCTCCTTGATCTCACCTAGGCCTTTTGCATCCTAGTCTTTTGATCCTTTTCACAATCCTGCAGCAACTCTTATACAACACTTCATCAAATACAAATCATAAATCCAAGCTAACCTTGCTTTGGATCTTCTTATTGAGCATCCACTGTGCTCTCTTACTTTTGAGCTCTCTAAGCTTCAAACTCCATCCTTTACCTCACCTAAGTCTATTTCACCTTAGTCTTTTGGCAAGCTATCCAATCTTCTTCTTGGATCTTCACTAAGCCTTCCTTGGCTTCTTCTTCTTTTAAGCCTCAATGGCTTGGTTGCCTTGAACCTGCAACTTCTTCACTTGATTTCTTCTCAACACAATACACTTAACTCAAGGAGCAAAGATTACTCATACCTTTTCTCCCCAGGGTCTCCTAGCACTTTGTCCTGTCGATCCTCTTGCCAAATCCTGTAACAACTCATTAGAAATCACAACCAACAACAAGTTACCAATTCCCAAGAGCTTCAATCTCTAATACCAAATGATGAAAACTGATCTTACACTGCTCTAATACCAAATGATGAGCTATCCTCAATCTGTAATTCATCTTCATATAAATCAAACTTAACTTGTAAAGTCTGTAGTTTCTTAAAAGCTTTGAAAAATGGAGAATTTAATGCTCTGATATCAAAATTATGAAACTATCTTTGACTACTCTTACCAAATGATGCACTGAAATTGGTGCTCTATCATTTTGCATCAAATAGGGAATTAAAACACCCAAAGAATCTCCAGCAAGTAAAAACAAAATACACACTACTTCAAGGTCATCACAACGACTCCCAAAAATGCAAGTTCAAATATAGATTCAATTGGATTGTACACAAGTTTGGATGATGTGTTGTAGCCCTGCATAGGCTTACTGCTAAGTTTCAATGCACAAGCTTCTTTGGTTCTGGTTGTTACAGGCTTGAATATTCGATTAGCTCTTGCCTTGCCTTGGCTTGAATGCAATAGATGCCGTCCACACATTGGACAGACTTAGACTCGGTTTGACCAATTTTTGGTCTTAACAAACAAAGACTGTAATACACAAGTGATCCTGGCTAAAAGAAACATGAACTGGGCTAGCATTACTTTATGGCCAGGAGCTACGGCTTGTCTCTCAGCCGTTCAACGTACTCCTTAGTATGGGGATCAATACATTTCAAGCTTTTGAAAAGTTCATTATCAATTCGTTCAAGAAAAGCAATAATATTACCTCACACTCGGATGGTTCCCTGATGATTCATCCCTTTCTGAGTCTTATTTGCGTCAGGCTCTATAGAATCATCAATGGCAGTTCTGTCATCAATGGCGGCTCTGTCACCGGATCATCGGTACTCAAAAATCTACCTTCGCGAGTTCACAATAATCTTTCCCCTCTCTGCATTCGTATTTGTGCAGGAAATTGAAATTTCACATTGGGGAAATAATAACAGAACATTTCCATCTTATTCATGTGCTGTCTATTACACAGCCACGCCCTTATCTGAATATGATACAATAGAAACTTGTCTGAAAGTGGCCCTTGTCTACCTTGGCACTACTTTGATTAAGCTTGTCTGCCTTGCAACATTCCTCCAAGTATCAGATGATGATAATTTTGATCCATACCAGGAACTGCTGAAGGCATTCATAGGATTCATAGATGTGACTGGTTTGTATTTTGCACTCACACAATTAACACACAGAAATATTTCACAGAATCACAAATTCCAAGTGATTGGTCTTGGGTGGGCATTTGCAGATTCACTATTACATAGACGCTGGCTGTATAAATTGTTTCTACAGGAAGAGTGTGAAGATTAAATATTTTATCTACATTTAGATTATCCCTCCTGCAACTTGCTTACTAATGCACCATAATCATTATGTCCCCTGTTTTGTTTTCCTCTTCGTCCCTCTTCATCCTCTGGCATGGATTTGTCCTCTTTTTTTTTCCTCTGTCCTTCCTCTCTCTTCTACGCCACCTTCCTCTCATCCTCCTCTATATTTAATTTTCTTATTTTTTTGCTCTTGTTAAGATTCTTCCTTTCTAACTTCTATGCCCAATTTTGGGCTGGAGGTAAAACAGAAATAGTTTGCAATTTTTAACAATTTACTAAGGTTGAAACCATTTCAACCATTCCTCCATTATTCCCTCAACAACCCAGCAATTACCTTTTTAATTTTACTTTTTACATTTATTCCTCCTTAGATAACATTTGAGAGGTAAAATACAATAATTTGAAATTCGTTACAGATGCTCCTGCATCATAAATCCCATGTGAAATATCCCACTCACACACCTTGTTACTACTAAAAGCCAATGCATTGTCAGAAATGATTATAGAAGGCACACCAAATCTAGTTACAAGACTATCATAAAAGTCTAAAATAGAAACTTCATTGGCCTCCTTGAGGATAGCTACTTCAACCCATCTTGTAAAGTAGTTTTTAGTTGTAATGATCTAATTTTGCCCTTTTATTGAAGGGGGTGTATCATCCTTATGAAATCCAAACCTCATTGCATGAAAGGCTTCTCTACTTGTATTGATTGCAAGGGGAGGGTAGCTAATCTCTATTTGCCAACAAACATTGCACATTTTTTGCATTTCCTTACCCAAGAGTATGCATCTCTAAACATAGTAGGCAAAAATCACCTAGCTCTAATGATATTGGATATTATGGTCTTGGTATCAAAGTTACCACCAACTAGATTATCATGGAACTATTTAAGTAATTTGTCTATCTAACCCGATTCCACACACCTCAAACGCATGCCTCCAATGTCCCTATTGAAAATTACTCCATCTATTAGGACATAAGGTATACTTTTAAACCTTAAATATCTTCTATTGGCTCTATCTAGCCCCATAAGACATTGACCTGACTCAAGAAACCTAATTAAGTCAGTTGTCCATCTGAAAGGTGTGTTGTATGTAGTTACTTATTGGCTATTATAGACCACCAACACCTAATCTTTATTATGATTTACCTCAGCTGTAAGGTGTTCACATAATCCTCTTCCTTTTACAATCTTTATAACTCTAACATTAATGTCATACTCCATGCACTTTTTCATCCAACTAACTCTTTTCTCATTGAGGTCCCTATTGAGTATGAACTCTTTAACACTTTCATATGCCACCATGAGTATGATCTTGCTATTGGAGACCATGTACCTAAAATTATTTAGGCCTCTTACTAATACAAGCATGTGCTTCTCTACAAAGATATATATTTCTTCATATCCCTCTAAGGCCTAACTAAATAAAGCAATAGGCTATTCTAGACCTTGGTCATTATACTGCATCAACATGATAGAAATTGCATCCAATGTAGAGAAGGCATACAAATAGAAATCCTTGTTAAAATTAGGATTATGCAATGTGGGGGCATGAGAGATGTCCTCCTTGATGACTTCAAAGCATCTCTTACCTTATCTAGTCCATGTAAAATCTGTGTGCTTCCTCAACATATGAGTAAGAGGCTTAACCATCTCTGCAAAGCCTAGAATGAACCTCCTTATGAAATTGATCTTTCCCAAAAAAATTGTAGATCTTTCATGCTTGGGCAAGGTTAAGGACAAGAAGGACTCAAATATTTCAGGGTCTATGAAAATACCACCTTTAGACACTACATAACCCAGTAATCTACCTTCATGAACACCAAATATACATTGTTTAGGATTCAAAGACACACCAAATTTTTGCATTTTTTAAAGACTAACTGCAAGTGAACAATATGATCAACTGGGTCCTCTGAGAAAATAGTGATGTCATCTAGGTATATAAGCACCATGTCATTTATCAAACCTTCAAAGGTAATATCCATTTCCCTTTGGAAAGTTTCCCTAGCATTGGATATTCCAAAGGGCATCTTCATATATGAATAAGTACCCCACTTTATGGTGAAGGTAGTCTTATGTATATCTTATTTTTTTACCATAATTTGATTGTAGCTAGAGTAGCCATCAAGCAGTTAGAACCTTTGAGAACTTTCCAACTTTTTAAGAAGCTAATCCATTGAGGGCAGTGAGTAGTGATCCTTTAGGAACACCTTATTAAGGTCCCTGAAGTCAACACATAAATGAATCTCTCTATTATTTTCCTCATTGGCATAATATTTTCCACCCATGAGGAATTCTTAATTTAAAATATTATCTTTGGTTCAATTAATTTAAAAAATTTCCTTCTCATTAGGTCCTCCACTTTTGGATTGACAGGCCTTTATTTTTGCCTGACTAGCTTGCATTTCCTTCTAGCTCAATGGTGTGTTGTGCAATTTTGGGATCAAAACCCTTCAAATATTTGTACTCCCATCAAACATGTCAAAAATTCTTGGCACAAGGCAATAAATATAGTTCTCTCTTATGTTGTGTTGACCTTTCCTAACTTCAACAACTTATCCTTGAAGATCTCTATCCTTTCATAATGTTCTTCTTTATCTGAGATACATGTTTTGCCCTTCTTCACTTGGTAATATTCATTAAATATGTTCTCTAATGTCACCAGCCCTTTAGTAATCTTATTAGATCTTATTTATACTATCTAATCATCATATTGATGTTGGATTTTGTTTTGATTCTTATGGAATAATTCTGCCTCTCGCATCAAAAAACATATAATTTAATCATCATTGTCAAACACTTGCCAACTTACCTTATTCTTAGGTATAGTTGGCCTACATATGACCTTGATCTTACCTCAACTTTTGTTTTCTTTGAATCTTTATATGATCTCATATTGGGCACCAATGACTGCAAGCCTATCTATATGTTGGTTTGTTTCTTTTGGTATGGATTGGATGTTGAATGACAAGAAGTCATCTATGAGGTCTCATACATGATGCTTGTAAGATTTCAAATGATGGTAATTTATTGCACTTATTCCTCTCACTTTTTACGCTAAAATTTTATTGTCCCTCCTAACTTGGAGGATCTTTACACCTCTCCTTCTTGTTTCTTGCAAACCATGCAAAATAACTTCATATTCAATTGTATTTGAGGTGCAACTGAATTGGAGTCTTGCAATTAAATGGTACTTTAGAATTGAGGGTGAAATTAGCATGGCTCCCACTCCACTTCCATTATATTACCTTGATCCATCAAACAACAAAGTTCATATACCATCCTCTTCTTGAACAGTGTTAGTTAAGCAACGTATAGCAACACCCTCCTTATGCATGCAGTACACTCCTAAGTCTACCTCTTCAATGTTTCTATAAGTATCAAGTCCATGATTATTAGCTACCCATTCATATAATTAAAAATTTAAGATGCCTTCAATATGATCATGTGGTTCTTTTTCATTACCCTCTTTAACCTCTTCAAATATGGCACACTTGGTATTTGCAATGTTAGGCATATAGGGTTCTAAATGGAACCTAGAAATAAGTTTTGACCTAATAGTGACTTTAGTTTTGTATCTGGTTTTGAAAACCATGTATGACCAGTCAGAGGATAAATAGACCCCAATTTTTGTATTACATTCTATGGATAGTCATAGGGATAAATATGGAGGTAGGTCTAAAATTATTACATCCTGAGTTATGACATAATTTGGGCAAGCTGCCAATGTGATATTAAGGTTTTTCACTATGCCTATTATTTTAGTGGGGGAACCATCCAACTAGAGAACCCCTTTTTCATTAGGTACATACTTAAGCTCAAGATTATTTTTTATGGCCTTAAACATAACTGAGGTTGAAGCTCTTGAATCTATCATACAATTATGTACCAAGCAATCTCCTATGATGGCTGACAAATATAATAGAGGGGGATTGACAAACTTGGGGGAATGAATAACATTCTAAGCTTTACTTTGATTAGGCACTTGGTTAAAAAATTGACTAGGATTAGGTTGATTAATATTTATAAAAATAGTGTTAACCCTATCAAATGTTTCATTCATATGGGAAGGCTTGGAGAGATCTTGATGAAGAATTTTTTTTGTCCTAGAAAATATAAGGCATCATACATAAACATAGTAACATTAGCCTTCTTCATATAATCTAAAATATTGAAAGGAGGATTAGTACCTTTGGGTTGCATCCTAGAAGTATAAACATCACTTGGCACTTGTGTGACATGAAGAACACAAAAGGAGATTTCTATTGTTACCCATAATGTTGAGGTACTTGTTGAGTTGTAGGGGCTTTAAAAGGTACATTTGAAGTGGTATATTATTGATTGACTTGTGGAGACACTAAAGAGGCCATATGTTACCCCACTTTGTCATCCATCATCCTCCTCTTATCACTCATGTTGGTTGAAATTAGTCCATTTGATCTTTGCATAGTATGCACCATGTTTATTGTTGTATGCTCTCCTTCTTGAAATTTTATGCACATAGTATCAACTGGTACCTTACCCATGTTCCCTTGCTATTGAATTTGAGCTTCTAATTGTTTCATGGCAGGCATATTACCTTGATTCATTAGAGGGCCTTATGGTGGAGGAGGCATTGTGTCATAGCCATAGAATGGAGGAGCATGTTGCCAAATAGGGTCCTGATACATTTTTCCACTTGTAGCCATTACCATCTCATTGGACTATCCTATTGACTACTATTGACCCTCTTGTGCAAGATTGCTTTATGTGGGGACCAAGGCTCTTGAGCTACTAGCATCTGTGGGGATGTAGTTATTATGAGATCTCCCTTGAGTAATTTGGCCTTGGGTTGGTTGATTTGGTGGATAAGGGGGTCTATTGTAGGATTGATTAAGATATTGGGTTTGGAAGGGACCTTGGTATGGCTTATATGAAGTCTATTATTGTCTCTCTAGGTCTACTAGCTTGTTGTTTTGAGCCTTTAACAAGCTTTCAATCCTTGGAAATTTATCCTCTTGACCATCAACAAGTTGGTCTTGGTTGTTTGGGGTGGGCAATGGAGTAATAGTTGGTGGAGTTGGCTAAATCTTGGGGAAAAGTGGCATTATATGTCTTGGCATAAGCTTCCCTACTTGTATCAAATAGTTTTTTGCCCTCATAGATATTTCATAAGCTCCTAACAGGGTTGTGCCACCTATAGATTGGATCATGAATGCAATGTCTGAATTCAATGCTCTTAAATAGTAAAGGAAGACATAATTAGGTGTGGGTTTAATGATGATGGGGATCCTATCCCAAGTCTTCTAGGATATATAGTTCAAATCAACCATAGATTCTTGAGGTGCCCTCTTGATTGAGGTGAGTTGCTCAACAAGTGACACATGATCACTTTTATCTTCAAAATGTTTACATAGACATTCATAAAACTCATCCCAATTATTGATCAAGGTATGAGCCAAACCTCTATACCATTATAAGGCTTTGCCTTTCAAGGATGTGGCTAATAGCCTCATGGCTACATTTTCTTGTGTAATATGATGTACTAAACAAATATTTGCAATGTCAGCAATGTGATTTATAGGGGTGGTGGAGTTTTCTCTTGTAAAGTATGGTAGACTCTTCAATGAGGCAGTAGGGATGTCATCATATTGCTTAATGTTAAGAAGGCTACCACCATTGAAGGGTATGAAAGGTTGAAATCTAGGTTGTGACATTTATATGATGGGCATTATATTGCTTAAAATAATAGCGTGGCCAAGAGATGAATATTGCTTTTGGGGATAAGGGTCTATCCTATTGGATCTTTCTATTTTATATGAATAAGGAGGTAACTCATCAAATTCAAAGGGAATTCCCTTACTAACTAACATTCTAGTGACCTTTGGCATAAGAGGTGTTATCTAGAAGATGCTATGAACTCTACAGCTTGGAGAATCTTTAGCCTTTGATGATGACAAGTGTCCTTATCTAATCCAAATACTTCTCCTTAGCTCTTGATTTTGGTTATACCAAAGAGAAAGGGTCCTACTAGGCATGCCAAAACTATTGTAGACTTAGGTTGCACCCTAGTTGAAAGTAAAGATGTTCAAGTCCTACTCTCAAAACTAGTCTAACATGGGAATGACCTTGGGTTGTGGGTTACCTATATTTTGTTCAAACCTTTAGGGTTTCTAATGAGGCAAGCTCCTCAGATAGGATAATATGGATCTCACTTTATAAAACCTAATCAAGTTGGGATGAAAAGAGTTAAAAAAGGTGCATAAAATGAGACCTATTCTAACATGTGGTGATACACCATGAATTTTTCATATCCACTCATAAGCTTTAACCCTTAACACATTAATGGACCATGAATAAAACTAATGTGCTTTCAAAGGAATAGTATTTCACATAGAGTTCAATTTGATATACTAAGATAGGAGGACAATGAAGATAAGGTCTAGTTGAAGACACATATAGAAAGCAGTCCATCCTATCTTTGAGGTATCAATGTTATGACACACTATATGACCTATGAAGAACATTGTTAGCATTCAAGTTGAGCTTAGACCTATAAAGGGAAGATTAGACCACATTCCATATCAATAAAACACAACATACTAAGCATAGATTGATAAACATTGTACAATATCTTTCTCATTACTCCAAGAGGTGAAGAATACAAATTTGGTAGAGTCTATTCATACCAGCCTGAGGGATGATCATAAAGGCTTAGAAGCCTAATTATATATAACAATAGAATGAGATAGAAAGTTTTTTGGCACTAAAGGGGTCATTATTGTCTTAACTCCATTCTCAATCATAGTTATAACTACCCTACATTTATATTCCTTCAAAGTGCTCAATTAGTCATAGTCATCTCAATAAATGATTACAAAACTCACTCATTCATTCTCCCACTTCTTTTTGTAATGATTCTCTTTTGGTTACAATGGTGGGATCAAGTCATTTTCAAGTTGAGTGTCGGCATTGATGCAGTTACAATAGCTAGATCAATTTTTGTGCTCCTATTCTGGTACTAATTTCCCCTTATTAGTTTGTATGTCATGAGAGAGTTGAGAAAAGGGTCATAATTAATTTTTGTCTTTGGCAATGAACCTTGACATTTCTACCTTTGTGGCCTTATTTTTGAAACTTAAAACTAGCTCCACCATAGACAAAACCAATTTATATCAATTTTTCTATAATCTGAACATTTCTACTTGTCAACCTTTACCTTATATTAGGTTTACAAGACCTTTTTAGTATTTTATAGATTCCTAAAGGTGACCCTCAACCCTATAGGGTCCATTCTGGTCCTTCTTGGATCATCATTGAGTTTGGCACCTTTTTGAATTAACTTGCCTAAGTTAAAAACTTGCATCTTTGACTTTCATCAAAAGTTTTGAACTTGCCTTTGCTTGATTGGTCATTAAAAGCTGACTTAGGTCATTAAATTATTGACTTACTCTCACACCATCTATCTCAATTTTCATGAATGTCCATTGATCATTGATCTTGAACTTGAGCTAGTGAGGTATTGACACTTGGCACCTTTACATTTACACTTAGGATTCACTGACCCCTTTGACTTGATTGTGTTTCATCAATTTATTTAGTATGATTAAATTTGCTCCATTGATCTTTTAGGGACCCATTAACACTATCAAATCATCCTCACACCATCAAATTTGGATGTATATCTCAACTCCAACCATTGGATCAACTTAGATTTAAAAACAAATGGTTATTTATCAAGTCTTAAATTTGATGTTCACATGAACATCATTTGACATCCCTGTGGATGTATTTGATATCCCATAGACTATTAAACTTAACCTCTAATATATTCTTTTAGTGGCTTAAATTTGATGTTTGCATGAATGTATCCCATTATTTGACCAATTTTGAAGATTTATATTTTGAAGCGCAAGAATCATGGAGGGACCAAATTTGCTAGAGATGTTCCCGAGACCAAAAAACTTGTACCCACTTGATCTACTAACTCAGAGATCTTTCTATGTATGTTTAATAATTTTTTAAGAGATCTCACCTATGAAATTTTACATGACATCTACATGCCTATCATGGTTGAAAATGGCTAAGTATGGGAACTTAGCAAATTTTTCTTGAGAAGCCAACTTTGAACACTCATATATTCTACCGCATTTGGATACATGGCCTAAAATTTGGTACGTAATAACTTGGGACTAATGTGACCACAACCATATGACCAATTATCCCTAACTCATCCACATGTAGTAATGATAATGTCAACAAGCTACCTACTCAGAATTTCTACTAGACCTAAAATGTCAAGATGAACATAATGAAGAACCAAATGAATGCCCTACACTTACATACTCATTCTAATAACTCCTGACACCCCATGGGGTCTCTAAAACTCTATTCTTATCCTTAAAATTTGATAAATTACACTTTAAGTGAACTTAAAGTGTTTCAAAGGCTTTGCAAATTGCATGATCCCATAAGTACACTCATTCCATCCAAAACTTGTTCAGCTCTTACTCCATTTTTTTATCTTCAAAACAATGCACTGCATTTAGGCAAAAACTCAGTATGTGGGCCAAAATTGCCAATAACAAGTAAGCAAGTTAATCTACTAAATAAACATGCAATATAATCTAGTAAATGAATATGCAATCTAATCTAGTGTTTACCAAATCTTGTAGCACAAATAGGGAAAATTATAAACAAGCAAAGATAATTCTATAATATATCATTAATCTAAGAAAGGAGAGATACAATTCAATCCATTAATTTTACAACATTTACTTATTGAAATATGAAGGGCTATGACTATACTTACCTTTGTTGAAGTAAACATGTCATACCTCAATCTCTCCCTTGGCCAATGGTTCTTTGTAAGAGGTTATTGTGGCTTGTGAGGATCACAAGGATAAATCATCTCTGGGCTACAAGACTACTCCTATGCATCCAAGACCTCCATAAGACAAGTGCTACTTCTCCAAGGCAAAAACCTAAGTAATGAAACCTCTTATTGATAGTATATGTAGATTTATGAATTCTAATGATGTGTAGTTAAATTATTCTCTCTTTAGAAATGAATTTGAGGGGGTATTTATAGCCAAGGATTGACCCTAAACCCTCTTGAGAATTTAGCTGACAAGATCAGCTAGGTCAGCATTGTTTGTTGGGAAAAAACTTATTAGACCTCAAACTATGTTAGCTTAGGCCAACAGAGTTATATAATATGCATTGAATTCCCAACAAGGTTGACCAAGTTGACATAGTATAAAAAGAGGGCAAAATGGATTTTTGTTTAGGGAGGGGATATTTTAGGCTATGAATTGCTTAGGCGAGTGTATAAGCGAGTTTTTATTTCCTAGGGGATTGGATAAGAGTAGTTTGTAGTGATTTTAGGCAGTGGTATATGGTCCAATAATCTTTCAAAGCACTAAGTATTTGTCAACCTCTTTTTCGATGCACCCTTTAAGGCATGCACTCAAAAATATTGAGATTTGATGGGTTCCTGTAAGAGAGAAAACATTAGTAATTGATAAAGTTTTAAAATATTGTGTATACACAGTCTACCCTTCAACTTCTACAAAAAAAACACAACGATCTATTACCAACAAAGTACAAAGGATTATTTACTAGCTAGAATTTGTTATATAACTTCAATGATAACCTCTTAATTCCATTGGACATCTCATTATTTTTATAAATTATGACATGGTTATAATTGTTCTTTCATCATTAGTATTATTTATTATTCTTTCTCTTATTCTCAGCTTTGTCATGGATCTCCTTTTGTAAATATCAATTCTTAGGTAGCTAATAAAAACCTTGCCTTCTCTATATAAGGGAAATTTTTCAAACTATAGATTACTTGGAACTAAAGCATGTAATTATGAGGACTTATTATGGAGACTCTAACCCATTTTCAAACTAAATCATGTGAGTATTTATTTTAGAGTCGATTTCTTCAAGTGTGAATATCAATTCCACTACTACATTGCATTGATACCATTGTTAACTTGAATGTTTTCCTAATTACATGATTTAGTTCCCTTCAACAAGAGTGAGTGTGAATTTTTATAATGCAAAGTGTGATTCAACATTACATAAGAAGGTTCAAATCTTAGTTAACATTTCATTTCAAATCATAGTTAGCATTTCCTTTACAGGCACTTAGTATAGTCTTTCATTTCTAGCAAGTGTGTTTATTTTTAGCAAGAGTGCCTTCAATTCATTGCAAAAATGGGTTAATCCTAGCTTCAATTCCATTTTTTCAATGTTAATTTCATATTTATTCAAAGATACTTTGCACATACATTATTTAACCCTTGCCAAATTATACCTCTGTGGATTGACATATTAAATGTATTCACCAACAATTTTAGTTTTGTGTTGGGGATAGGCATTGAGTACTAGGTACTAAAAAAATTAAGATAGTTACATGATTTCTAGATAACTTTAATTAATTTTAATAGATCAATAAAAATCTAAAAGGAAAATATTATTTTCAAATTAACCATATCAAGACAAAGCAGAGCATTTAAAAGAGGGACTTGATTAATTGCATGCAGTGTGAAAGAAATCACTTAGGTAAAAATTTTGTCTAAGAGATTGAAATTTTATGAAATTATAGAGTTTGAGATACCACTTGTAGCCACTAAAATAAATAAAAGGATATTTTTTATCATCTCCATCAAACACCATCTAAATAATTGTTATAAGAGGTTAAAGTTGAGTAATTATTGGTAGAATTTATGAAACAATCTGAGTTCAGAGAATAAGAAAATCATACCACTCCTAAAATAAAGTTCTTACCTTTTTTCAAAGAGTGAATATTTTGCCACCCTATACCCAAGAATCTAGATTTCAATCCCTCTCACCCTCACCCAAGCTCATTTTTAAGAGAACATATTATGTCCTACTATCCCCAAAAAGGAAATTTAGACCAACTAAATTAGTAGAGTATACAACATGAGTAAAACCAACATAACCAGATGATATAATAGTTGAGTTCCAAAAATAAATAAAAATAGAGTTAAATCCATATTTTCCATCTTGAAGATCCTATTTTACCAAATAAAAATCAAGAACCCTAATTCATTACTCCCATTGGTCCAAAAGTATTGACAAGGAATTTGAGAGATGGGTTGAAAAAGTTACTAGAAAAAGAGTAGTTTATAACATCATGGGTGACTTTCAAACAAAAAACACTATCAATGAATCTTCCACTTTTGACTTCCCCATCAACACCCTAGTAGGAGTTTCCCTTGTGAATAATATCCCTCCATAAGCATTGCCTAACTTCAGAGGGATGGGCATTGAGGAAATTAACACCTTACTTTTTGAGTTTGATGTCTCATGACAAAGTTATGACTACAATCAGGGCATTCAAAGTATGAAATTATTCCCATCCACTCTTAAATATGCATCTCTCAAATGGTTAATGGGCTTGGGAAATCATGTTGATAGTTAGAAAGACATGAAAGATAAATTACTTAGTAACTATCAGGACTATTACAAGGGTAGAGATCCTCACGGAGATGACATTTCTAGAATGTCACAAAAGGAGGAGGAACCACTAGAAGATTACATGTAAATATTTCAATTTAGTTTGTAAATATCTCAATAGAGTAAGTTGAAACATGAGTCCCTTAAGTTGGTATTATTGAAATGCATAAGTGATGAATGCATAGAAACCTTGGATCTCATCAAAGGAGGGGATATATCATAATTTCCATATTAGGACATTGGTTTTATTTGTATAAATTATTTGAGATCATTAATGAATAATGATAGCAGCAATCAAGTAATACACTCATCATCAACATTATCCAGTGGAGTCTCTCAACTAGAAATGAGAAACCTGTTGCAAGATATGAAGTTGGCTATTATTAACCACATGGATACACATTTATTGACATTGTTTAAAAAGAGGAAACAAGAAGAGGTAGGAATTTTTTTAGAGATTTATTGTGTTGATTTCTAAATGAATAAATATGAGTAAATATTCCAATATACTCGAACAAATATGGAAAGCATAATGGAATAAAAACTTGGTACAATATAACATCAAGCAGATGATGATGAAATTGGGCAAGTCTTTTTTGTTGCATAAAGATGACCTTGGTAACTGATATAGGAGCATCATCACATGCAATGTAAATTTGGTTTAGTTTGGTCATGAGGGGATTTATAAGGTCCCCATTAGTCATTTTAGAGGTATTCTAGTAGTTAGATTTTCAAAAAATCTGTCATTTTAACATAATTTTGAGTTTTTATGCCAAAATGGCAAGTTCACAAATTTGAATTGGTTGTAAAACATTTAGTATTCTGATATGTTGTATAAGACTTGACCCTCATGGAAGGGGTCAAGAGGTCCTATAAGGTGTTTATAATATGTTTGAAATCAAAATTCATGTTAAACTTATCTTAAGGTCAAGTACAAGTAGGAGCATGTGCAACGTAGGAAAAGGCTAAGTTAAGTATGTTTGAATGAGTTTCAAGGTCATTAAGAGATGTTTGGTGCATGAATAAAAAATAAAACCAATTTTAGAATGTTTTTTTAAGTGATATGTATGAGCCATGAGGAAAATATGAGTAAATAAAGTTAAAAAGCCTTTGTAGGTAATATTTGCTTAAGGATTGTGTATGTATTGAAAAGAAAATAATGAAAAGATACTTCCTTCAAGAAATGGCTCATTATTTTATCTTTATAATTATGTAAGTGGATATTTTTAGATGTGTTTCAAGCTTTATGAATTCCTTGTGTTGGTTTTTCAGTGAGAATTCAGGATTTTACACAGTCAAAAAAAGTGTGATTTTAGAGTTTTGAAGGTTTACTCAAAGGTAAATAAGGTTGGACAGAGTTTTTAGAAGATGTGTGGAACTTATTTTTTCCATGATAATATCTATAAACCTCCCTCATATGTTTGTTGATTTTTAAACTCAAGTTGTAGGACTAGATTACAAGGTACTCAGAATTTGTAAGTGGAAACAATCATATTTTATAGTTTTTAACATTATATGAGAAGATATGAAGATTGTTAAAGGTCTATAAGGTTGGGGCAGACATAAAACAATCATTATTTTACTTTGAAATCTTAAAAACTGAATTTGTTAGCTCTCAGCTTCACACAGTCCAAATTAGGACATAAAGGACTAAAAATTCATTTATAGCAAATCTAACCAGCTAAAAATTAGAAAAATTGGTGAGCATGTGTAGTTAGGTGTTTATAAATTGTTAAATAATTTTTGAGTTCAATTGGTTCAGTATAGAAAAAATTATCTCAAAAACATAGTTTGTGTAAGAAGGGGAATTAAGCCTATAACCCTACAAAATCCTCTTGGGTGAGTTTGGAGGTCAAACAAATGATGAGACCATTTGTATTATGTGTGATAAATGAAATGTGATGATACAAGTACCAATAGTTATTAATAACAATATTTTTATGAAGAATTAACTCAAGGAGGTCAATTAGGCCTAGTAGCTTTGTTTTGACAAAAGTGCAGTTTGGGTAGAAATAGAGTGTTGTAACCTCTATGAAGAGTTGTTTTACATTAATTATGATATAAAGTAGTGAGAAAAACCATGTGGATGATTTTCTTAACCCTAATTTATAAAAAGATTCTTAAGGCTTAGTTATGGGTCTAGTAGCCTTTTTAAGGTATTATGCTCTTAAGATTTCTCAAGAATGGGTAATCCCTTGAATTAAGTTGTATTACATCAAATCAGTGATGAAAAATCCCTATGTTGCCATAAAATTCAAAGTAAACCTATCTTATTTTTAGTAAGGATTATAATCCATGTCAAGAATACCTTGCATGAAGCTTGTTTGGTATATGGATGAAGTTTCAAACATGAGAAAGGGATGTATTATTGTATTGAGAGTGTAGTGTCATCAAAACAAGACTAAGGAAACCTTTGGAGCTTAGTATTCATTGGAAAGAGTATATTCCCTTGGGTAGCCTTGATAACATTGTGAGAAGGCTTATTGAAAAACTTTAATTCATTTGTAGGTTCATATATAAAACCTCAAGGAGGTCTAGAAGACCTAGTAGAGGTCTAATAACATCAAAATTGTATCCAGAGCAATAAATCTCTTTAGGAAAAAGTGAAAAAAATTGGTGGTATAGATATCCCTCAATAGTAAAGAGAAAGAGCTCATTGAATCTTAAAGAATTACAAGGTGAGATAAACTTGGATATAGATTCAATAGACCAAAGTGAAAAATATTTGGGTGAGGCTAAAAGAAGAGTGAATAGGTGCCAAAAGACCAAATGAAACCTAAGATGAGGTACAAATAAAGGTCCTAAAGAGAAAAGGATATTGAGAAAGAAAGTAAGATGCAAGGGTATACTAAAAGATACAATAAGAAAGAAAACATAGTGATTGATGCAGACCCTATGGGTTACAAACTTTATACTCTTTAACTTGGATTTGCCTTCTCTAAATTTTTTCTTTCCTCTGACCTCTAATCTTTTTTTTTTTTTCTTGTACTTGTGTTTTCTTAAACTCTCTTTTTCTAATCCCTCTCTTCACTAGGTTCAATAGCCTTATTTTATACATAGTCTTCTTTACTCTCTCTTAAGAGCCATGATCCTATCTTAGCATTCTATCAACATCATCCTTTCATTTAATACTTCCATTCTTAATTCATGTTGCATATTCCAACCTTGACATTCTCCCATACAAGCTCCTAGGCCTACTAGACACATGTATGATCTTTAAGAATTTTGACCTTTCACAATGGACTATATAGCCATACACCTGTCCCTATTATTTCTTATAAGCATACAATCATTCTATATTATATTCAATATAAACCTTTCAAACATACCTTTCTTCATTCATTCTTCACTAGCTCCTTGAGACTTGTCTACACCCTTCCTTGGTTAATTATCCCAAATCTCCAATATCACTCTATAAAATCTCCACTCACCATGAATGACCTCTCATAATCATATTAGACTAGAAATAACTCACTTTGATCAAAACTAGACTCTCCAATAGCCTTAACGTACCTAATACTTATATAAATGTACCATTCCTTGTAACCCTCAAAATGTGTAAATCTCCTTGGTTGAAACACCCTATAACACTTCAATATAAACTACCCACACTTTTGAGTACCCATTAACCTCATACAACTTCACAAATAGTTTCATGATCCAACTCTCACTGCACACCTATTAACGTACCCTATATTTCTTGAATTAGGTTTTTCTAAGCCTAATATGAACACACATGTATGTAAATCATACAGTACAGTCTTACATCAATATAAAACCTCATGAATATTCTTAAGAACATAAAAACACATTAGATCCCATTATTTCATCAGCTTTGTACAGATAGAACATGAGATATACAAATTTCCAATCTCAAACCCTAAGTTTTGTTTTGTCAGGCCTATGACAAGGCCAAGAGGCTATAAAAAGGTAAAATTTGAGATTTATACACTTTCAAGAGATATCAAATGCAATTTAAAGTCTGCCCCAACTTTCCTAACCTTATCCCACCATTATTTACTCATGAACAATCAAGAAACACCTCTAACATGAGGATTCTCAGAATTTTGGAAACATACATGGACTTTGTATTAAACTCTTGCACCTCCAATGGTCATCTAATCTTGAAAAAAGAATAATATCCTCATAAAAACACTCCTTAGAATATTTATACTCTAACACTTCATGACTACATCCACAATCACCTACCATGTTCATTCACGTATTAATTGAGATTGATGCAAACACTAAATTACTCTTGACTGGGATTGTCAATGGTCTGTATAGGTTTATACTGAAGACTAAATTCAATTCTAACCTAAAAAATCATTCTTTAGGGCATATGATTATCACTAAAAATAGTGAAATTTTCTTATATTCTCTCAACACCTCAACTCTCTGAATGAAACTCACAAACACTCTTCATAAGCCTTCCTTTATGACTGTGTAAAATAGAGCACTCAAGCTAGTACTCTTTAATCTGAGTATAAATAAAAAATAGTCTACACCATTATTATAAAAATAATAATAATAATGATCATACACCATGAAATACATGAGAATTCATAACACTCTCTCAATGCATTCTTTTATTCATTTACCAAACATAAATATGTACATAATTTATTTAATAGGTATTCTTACAAAATTTGTTATTTCATGACACTCTACCTCTATTATTTGATGTTATCCAATTATTATCCTCTTACTACTACTCTCCTTGTATGCATATCATCTCTCTACATATAGTTATCAACTTAATATTTTCAAAACATGCAAGAATAAAAAATTTCAAGACTCTTGACACATAGGTGGCACTTATACATGTTCATTTTTCTTGATTTACATTATTCTCTCTATGTTGTGCATGTTATAAATCTTAATGCACCACCTAGGAACTTATAACACTTTACCTAATCATCTACTAACATTTACATAATGAGTAAGATCCAAACATCACTCTAGGCTTAGTATCAAAATTCAAATTTTAAACTTGGGATTTTGGCAGTAAAGCTCAAAAGTCCCAAAACACATTAATTCAAAGACTCTCTTAAGACTCTAACATATTCTAAGGGTCCCTAAATTACCTATAACACCAATTTAAGACCAAAATGGTCAAAATTAACTCATAAATAAATTACTATGTTGAATGACTTAGGGATGCCCTGCATCATACTTCCCTTGCAAGAAAAGATTTGAGCTCCTACTCAAATGTAATGTTCTCTTCTTCTTTCTCATCTTCCAATTCTTGTCTCTTGGAACTTTTTCCTCTTCTTCCATTCCTTATTTCTCCCACTATTATTCATTTGGCCTTTGTATTACATTATTTTGTTTGCCTCTTTCAAATACAACTCTGGTTCTTTTCTTCCATTTCTTACTTATATCAACTAGCACTTGATGTGCTTGCATACTCTAATCTTTTCCTTTATCATATGGGTAGTTTATCCCCCAAAATTTTTTTGATACACTTGGACTCTTATCTTTTCATGTCTTCATCTTCATATCTCTTCTAAAAATAATGACAATTTCTTACGTCATTGTCACCTTGATATAATCCATACCTCTTTGTGACTTTCTGTACTCTTGCTCCTTCATTGATTCTATCCATGATTCTTATTCATGTCCTTTATCCTTAAACATGATAATTTCCATTTCTATAGTATACATCCAATTCCTAACACCATTCGTATTAAAATTGTCAATCTTACTTGAATTGCACTCAAATGCACATTTTTGGTCAAAATCTATAAAAAGTCCTAAATGGTTCAAACTTGTCACTTACAAGTGCCAGTTTAGGTCAAATATCCCTAAATATGGAAATACATTTTATGGGCCAACTAACTTTGATTAGATTATTTTGAATCAAAATGACCATTTCACCATTTAGTGCTCTAGATCACTCTTGTCTTCTAATTCATTGGTACACATCATGTACGTTTGTTATTTGTTGTTGGCAACATCTTAAATGAGAATATAGTTCCAACACATCTAAAGTCACCTTATAATTCCCCTCTAGTCAAATTATGACACAATAATATGACTTTTTGACCATTTTGATTAATTGAGGGCCAATTTTCAAATAATTGCATAAATGTTGGTTAACTTTGTTTAAGGCTAATTAATCCAAATCAAGAGCTTAAGTGGATTTTCCATGAGAGTTGTTGAATATTTATTTTTGAAAATTAATTCTTATTATCTACATCATCTATGGGGTAGCATCCATCAAGCCATAAGTGCATAAAATATTAGGATTATGGGTCACCCATGCCTAGTTAATGCCTCCCATGCCTCTTTTATGCTTATTTATCTTGAGGATATTTATGGATTTAATTCCAAATATTAGGATTATCCAAACCACACATCTTCATCTCAAGATGGATGGTCATGATTTATCCTAAGAAATCTCAAAAATATATAAATAGAGAGGCCATGAACATCATTTATAAGCTATTTTGGTGCAAGGTTATTATGCTCAAATATCTTCAAAGTTTGAACATTGCAAAGTTATAATGCTAAATTGTTTCCACAGAGCTTCATTGATAGGATAGTTTAGTAGTTTACAATCAAGAGCCTAGGTTTTTATGGAGTGTTCTTGAGGCATTGGAGGGGCTTACCACCATATTTTAAAAAGACAAGGATACTTGATCAAGGGAGAACATGTTTTTGAGCTACATAGGTATGGTGAATTCATTTGGGAAGGTAATATGGCGTTTTCTTATTTCTTTTGTTTTTTGATATTCTTTTTAATTCCCATAAGAATAGATAGGCTTGGTTAGTTAGTTATTTATGCATGTTTTGTTATTTATGGACTAATGCTTGACTAACTTGCTTTGTAATCCTCTCTAGATCTTGGCATGCCTGGTGGGACAAGACACATCCTACACCTAAATAAGATCACTTTATAACTCTAAAATATCCATTTAGACTCTTAAAACTTTTACAAATTGATTTTCTAACTCTATTTTTCCATTTTTGGTTGCCACAATTTTTACATAGTAATCGACGTCGATAGAAATACTGATATTAGCTACCTGCTTAATCGACATAGATCAGCAAAACCAACATCGGTTAGATCTCAGTTAACCATAACTAATGTTGGTGGTATTAATTTATGTTAGTCACTATGTTTTTCAAAAAACATAAACCTGAGACCTACTTTTCCAAAGTCTATTGTTTCAAACTCAAAAGAACTTCAAAGCTAAAGGGCATGCTAACAATTTTGTTGTAGGACCAAGTTTAAAATTTTCTCAAAACATGTTTAAATCACCTTTGCATGCTTAAAAAAATTGATTAGGAACCTTGTTTTGATGTTTAACAAAGAATTTAGGTGTTTTTGGTGAATGTTTTCAAAGTTTACAACTAAGACCAAGGGGTCAAATGAACACCACCAAATATTTCATTTGGGTTTAAAATTGAACACACTTGTCAATTTTTGTTTACAATAGTTGATTAAAATAATCTTATTTGGAAAAAAGAGGAATGTTGCATGTATGTTCTTCCATTTTTCCCTTATAGCGAACCCTTGAAATCAAAAGTGTCATTCCTATTGCAAATAGCCTAGTCCAAGGCTTAGAAAGAATGTCATCTAAAGCACTCCCAAAAAACTTGCTAAAGTTTGGGTGATCTTGAAAATGACCCTAAAGTCTTTCTATTTTATGCTTTCTTTATTTTCATGCAAACTTGGCTTGTGAGGGGGAATTCATCACCTCCCATAATTTTTTTGGGAAGCTTTGACCCAGAGTTTCATCTCCCAACATTGACTTCATTTGACTCCTTTGGAGTTACACACAGGATGTAGTGGCACTTTGGACATCGCACTACACTGAGCGAATAATAATATGTAATGGTTGCATAAAAGACTAGACTTTTTTGTAATAAACTAAGTGATATAGACCCAAAATCTATGCTTTTCTTTTACATTATTTGGCATGAAAGTCATTGTGTAATTGATTCCCCTAGAATGATCAAAATATTGCTAGTTTAGTAGACCCCACTTTGCCATAACTTATCAGTTTAGACTTAAGATGTTTATTTTTTGTCATTAGCTTACTTGGTCTTAATTTGTGTCTAAAATTTCTTGTTAACTCAATGAACTTAACCAAAACACATTGTCCTCAATTTTTTTGAGCAAGGGAGGCGTTACGTTGTCTAAATATAAAATTCATCTTTTCCTTATTCAATTTGCTATCAAAAGCTTTGTGTCATGACATCCACTTTGGTGTAGTCATGATGCCCAATTGAGTCTAGAACTTTTACCAAATTTGTTTAAATCCTTCATTTATAATCCACATTTAAAATTGAACCTTTCTGAGTTCTAAGGGTTGGTGTGTCAAAGTGGTTCTCCATTTGTACACTAAGCTTGTTTTAACTTGGGTTCAATTTTCTATTTGGATTAAAGGTAATTTATTAAGACTTAAAATCACATTATCATCGTGGTGGACTCAGTCATCTTGCATATTGCTCACTCTTTGGGTCCTAGAACATATTTTATCCTACTAGAATCATGTGGTGACATTGTGCTACATATTTGGTCCTAGATTTATACTTAGTGATTCACATATGTCTTTACATCTTGAGTTGCTTAGTTCATTTTATCTTTTTCATAATCCAGAGAGATTTCCTCTAAACTTCTAGGGTCAACTTATTGAATTTTAAACTAGTTTTTGTAGTGTGGGTGTATCACAAAGATCTAGGCTTTGGTGCACTAGTTTTCACCTTGGGTCTTTGAGTTACCTTACTCTCTTCCAATCTTTATGATTTCAACTTTACCAAAGGTTCATTAATTTCATGAGCCAAATCTTCTACATTGTGCATGGTTTCAAACCACCCTCCCTTATAGTCTCATTGGTACCTTGGTTATTTGTTAAAAAAGAGAGCCAAAACATACTTTGATTGGTTATCAAACATTGGTCCAAAGTTAGTCAAACACACAAAACAACTCTCGACATGACTCAAAGGTTCACTCATAATGGGGCCTCTTACGGCATTAGTTATGAGGATGAGTAATTTTATGATGGTCAAGATAACCCTATTGTTTTTTATGATATCCCTATAATAGTAGGATTTGAAGATAATTACAATGAATATCAACCCCAAGAATATCAAGATTAAGCCCTTCTTAGATTGATATAATCAAGTGCTAGACCACCTTCTAAATTTCCTATAGAATAAATGCATATGTTAGTTAGAGAAGGAGAACAAAGATGGCAAGAGCAAGATTTTGCATAAATAGGCATACCTTTTTCTTCTAACAAATAAAAGGAAATACAAATAGAGTCAAAACCCAAAAATCTAGATCTTCTAGCTAAGATCAAGATAATAAGTCAATGATATGTAGATCAACTTATCGTAGACTTAACTGACTCCCTAGTTGCCACTTCAATTCACAATAATGCTTCTAAAGAACATGAAGATATGGTGGATAGTACGCAAAAAATATTGGATGAGAACATTACCATAGTGGATCAAGGTAATCTAAATGAACAGTTAAAGTCATAGGAGACCTTAAAAGATATTTCATTTGACATGAAACATACATTCTTCAATCATCAAGAACCTCTTGTTACTTTACAAAATCAAAAACCTAAACATTCAGTTAAAATTGAGGAAATCCCTCAAACAAACCAAAGATTGGTAAATAAACATAGACATTTCCAAAATCAACAAAGTGCGAAATAGTCAAATTCATAGAATGTTTTACAATCCAGGAATCAATAGCCTATATTTTCAACTCAAGTAGTAAATCAAAACCAAATCATAGATCAAAAGGTATACGCTTCCTATAGATCCATACAAAATTAGGGGCACATTCCACCCCAATAGCAATAAAACTAGGGGCACATTCCACCCCAATAGCATATTATCCAATCCACAAATGTACTAAACATGCAAGAATGGAATTCTATGAAGGAAATTGTCCAAAGATTGGAGATGAATAATAGAGTCAAAAAGTATAAATTCAATGAGATATGCCCATATCCATTTGACTTATCTATTCTTTAAAACCCCTTTCCACCTCACTTTAAGGCACCCAAATTTGATAAATATAAAGGGAAAGGAAATCCACATGAACACATACAAGCATTCTTCATCTTGTGTCAAGAGGTTGCTTATAGTATCGAGTACTTACTAAGACTATTTTGATGAAATTTAATGAGACAAGCTCTTGATTGGCTACTTAAACTACCCATGGGATCAATTATGGATTGGAACAACTTATCATAAAAGTTTGTTAACCATTTTTCATACAACATAGAACATGAATTTATTTTTGTTGACTTATGCAAAGCCAAACAATGTGATGGTGAAAGTTTTACTACATATCTACAAAGGTGGAGAGCATTGGCAGGCCACTTTCAACACAGTTTATGAGACAAATAGTTGGCTGATATCTTTGAACAAAATTTGCATCCTAAAGTTGTGCATAATCTATGATTAGCTTGTGCTAACTCATTTGAATAAATTATTGACAAAGGATTGTAGATTGAGAAGGATCTTATTACTAAGGGCCTTATTAAGAGCTTTGTACAAGGACAAACATCAAATCAAACTAAATCAATGGCTCCTCAAAAAGTTACACAAGATAAGTTTAAAGGCTTTCACAAAAATAAAAACATGGTTGGAAATGGGGTGAAAAAAATAAGACATGTACAAATGGTATAGGCTATGCCTCCTCCAAATGTACAATTAACTTCCTCAAATTCGCTACCTACTTTATAAAGACAATCTCCATGAAGGACATTTCATAATAATTTTAGAGTCTTTAGCAAGTTAGGAGAATCAGTTGAAGTAGTATTACAAAAACTCATTGTAGATAACTTAATTATATGGCCAGTATTAAGGCCATTTCCTCAAGATTAGCCAAAACCAGACTGATACAAAGAGAATGAATGGTGTAACTTTCATCGTGTTGCTAATCATGGTGCATATCATTGCATTCAATTGTGACATATTATTGAGGACTTTATTGAAAATGGTGAGATGGAAACTAAGTTGGCCCCTAATCAGGACACAAATCAGGATATAGGAATCTACAAAGACCCCTTTCCTTGACAGATATACCACCACCAAGAAACAATAAAAATGGTCACAATCAAGGACAGAGGTAGAATCAAAACCAACAATAAGGTCAAAATCATAATGAGCATAATTGAGATCATGATCCTTGCACTAATCATATGGCTTATAACAATATACCTTACAACTATAATAACACTATGGGATGCATTTTTGCAACCCACATTACCACTATTACGTGACGTTGCATGGCCAATCTTGTGTTCTTCATAATAGGAGACCCATCATTATAGGGTCAGAACCCTCTCCCCCTAGTAATACCATGTCAAGTTTGTATCATCATGTTGCTACTCTGTTTGCACAGGTTACTAATCTTGAACAATAGTACCATTCTTGTAAAGGCTCCTCGCTAACCCAAAATTATAGCAACATAATTAATCACCCATGAATCACCATCCAAGTCCCTTTGCCTTGCTCTTCTAATTATAATGATTCCTTACCACCTCTAGGTTGTGTAATTACAATTAGACATCTATGAGTTACCATTTATGTCCCTTTGCCCACTTCTTTCCATAAACCTGATGAGAACATTGTGCCAATGGTTCCAAAGCTGAATATTGTCCTAATAAAGACTAAACTAGTTCAATCCACAATTCAAAGGCCTTATAGTATAATGGATAATCTAGATAAAACCTCTATGCAAATTTCCATATTAGAACTCTTACAGACATCCGATGTTCATAGAACCATCTTCAACAAAATTTTATAAGAGTCTATTATGCCTAATGATATAAGCCTTGATCAGGTCTAGAACCTAATTGGACATTCATCTTCATTTTGGCAAATCACATTTGATAAAAAGGACATGTCCACCCTTGGCCCAAACCAAAATAACCCACTATACATCGAGATAATCATTGCAGCTCATAAGATCAAGTAGGTTCTTATAGATAATTTTTCAGGGTTGAACATTATATCTCTTAAATTGGTGTGATTATTGGGTTACATGGACAAAGACATCCAGCCAGAGACTATTATAATTAAGGCTTATGACAATGCCGAGAGGGAGTCATCCGATACAATTTGGTCGCCAGTCATGGTTGGGTATATTTCTCATCACATGTTATTCCATATTGTGGATATTGAGCTTCCTTATAACATACTTCGTAGTCATCCTTTGATTCATGAAGTATATGCAGTTCCATCTATTCTTCACCAATGCCTTAAGTTTCCCCATGATGGGGTCGAGGTTACTATTCCCACTTATCAACAGCCATATCAATACTACAAACATCTTGAAGCAGAGTTTAATAATTATAACTATTACCCAGGTTTTGAATTCATTATAAAGAAGAACAAAGCCATCATTTCTCATCCATCTCCATCTAATTATATAGACCCTAATGATCTATCCTCCACTTCAATTGATCCATTTCTTGTAGCTCTAGTCAAGCAAGTGATTATTAAAGATGTAGGCATTTCTATGTATCATCTGAAGGATGTCCTCCATATTGCAAAATTACAAAAATCCCTTAAAACATTTGGTAAGCCTAAAACTTCCCATACTTGATCAAATTTGGTAACCAAAGAAGAAGCAACCAAAACCTCATGTGGTTTTTATACTTGCAATTACACCAAGTAAATATCAAGAAGCTTTTACTGAGGGAAATTGGTTATATTCTGAGGGCCTTACGGATTATTTTTAGAATCCAAATTATCCTATCCCTAATAGGATAATATATCATCTTGACTATATACGTAAAGGCCTTGGCCCCTAGGTGCAAGGAATTTTAGAGCCCTTATCAGTTGGAGTTGTAATGGGAATCATGGTCTCAGATTTAAACAATCAGAGGATAACCCTTAACATTTAGTAGTGATTCTTCCAAAGTGACTGGTAACGAGACTCCTAGTAGTGATGCAACATCCCATTATAGCCTTTTTGATGAGCTTGTTGATTCAAATTTATTTGATTCAAATGCCATATTGACCATAACACCTATTGGAGCTTCCTGTCCTGAAGCAACATTTTGTCCTATTAAAGCTTCCCATCCTGAAGCAAAAACCCATCCTAGTGGTGCTTCCCTTCTTGAAGTAGGACATTATATCTTTACTATTGGTGTTTCCCATCTTAAAGCAAACCTTCACTGTAACCTATGCCTTTACCATCCTAAACTCATAGATTGGGATCAGTAAAATTTGGTCATATGCCTCGATGAGTTTCAAAATAAAGAATCAATTACATAATACATAGGCCTACAAGATGCATTCCCTATTAGTGATCATAAATAGGGTTTTGATTTTTTATTGAATTCTTCTACCTACTTTGGAGAGTAGGAAAAAAAATTGATCATAATAAATAACAAACATCAAGATCTTCAAGTGAAAACTTCTTTGAGACACTTGTTGATCAGGGAAAAAGTAAAGAAAAAGACAAGCCTTTGAGTGAAAACTTGTTTCAAGCACTCCCAAGTGGGAATGTTTGCTCATCCCCTCAGGATGTAAAAAGTCCATCTAGCCTAAGTTATATATATAGTACAAGCATCTCTTCAGAATAACATCAAATATTTGAGCATCTTGCTCTTGAGTTTCTAGAGGTCTTTGCTAATTGGCCTTTACCTGAGAAGGCAGATTTTGATTCTTTATATTATCTAGATCTTTGGGAGGAATAAAAAGAAGATATAGTAGAATAAGATGATCATGACCATACATTGCTTACAATTCTAGAAGATGGATCCACACCCCTTATGGAGAGCATAACAAAAGTGAATTTGGGAACCTATGAAGATCCCAAAAATGTTTATCTTGGAGATTCCCTTACTGAAGCAGAATGTGAACATATTATATCCATTTTTAAGAATTATATATACATCTTTGCATGGGCATATTCTGACATGCTAGGCCTGGATCTAGATTTAGTTGTGCATCATCTAGTAGTTCACCCTGATGCTAAACCAATCAAGCAAAAGTTAAAAAAAAATGTATTCAAGAATCACCCTTTTGGTTATGGCCAAGTTGGAAAAGTTGTTAGGAGCCAATTTTATCAGACCATTAGACTACTTTGAATGGATTTCTAACATAGTACCAGTAATTAAAAAGACCCCAAGCATACATGTTTATACTAATTTTCATGATATTAATAAGACATGTCCCAAAGATGACTTTCCTCTGCCCAACATCAACATGATTATCGACTCAATTTCCAGGTATGAGATGTCATCTTTAATGGATATATTTTTTGGTTACAATCAGATCAAGATAGCCCCTGAAGATCAGCATAAGACCGCATTCACCACTCTGTGGGGGACATTTTATTACCAAGTCATGCAATTTAGTTTGAAGAATGTTGGAGCCATATATTAGCATGCAATGACTATCATCTTCCATGACATGATGCATGACATTATCAAGGACTATGTTGATGATATACTAGCAAAACCAAGAATAAGAGCTAGACACACTGACATTCTATGAAGAATATTTGAGAGGCTTTGTGTATATAAAGTTTGCTCAAATCCTAAGAAATGTGTCTTTGGAGTCACATAAAAAAAATTAATAGGGTTCATTATATCACAATAAGGTATTGAAGTTGACCCTATGAAAGTCACCACTATTATGGAAATGCCTCCACCCAACAATCTTAAACAGTTGCAAGGTCTACAAGGTCCAGTCTATAAGCAGGGTCATTTCTCAACTGGGAGATAAGTTCCACCCATTTACCCGTCTCTTAAAGAAAGGGGTGAAATTTTAGTGGGATGAAGACTGTCAGATAGAATATGCAAATATTAAAACATACTTGGTCAATCCACCAGTCTTATGACCTCCAACACAAGGAAAGCCACTGCTTCTTTACATATCAGCCATAAAATATGCACTGGGAGCACTTTTGGCTCAGCATGATGATCATGGTAAGCAACACACAATTTATTATTTAAGCCACATATTGGTAGCCTATGAACATAATTATATGCCTATTGAGAAGGCATGTTTAGCTATGGTGTTCACCACTCAAAAATTGTGACATTATATGCTAAATAATAAAACTATTTTTATCACTAAGGTAGATTCTCTCAAGTTCCTCTTATCTAAAGTAGCTCTCCAAGGATGCATGGCTAAATGGATTACGCTCCTCAGTGAGTTTGATATTGAATACCAGAATTAGAAGGCAATCAAAGGGAAGATTCTTATGGACCAACTTATAGAAGCTCCTATTACAGCATTCAAACTCTCAACTTTGACCTTCCAAATGATTCTATCATGATGATAGAACAAACATCATAAGAACCTGAATAATAGACACTCTATTTTGATAGATCCTTTACATCCTAAGGATCTAGATTTGGCATATTGTTGATAACCCCACAAGGAGATTTGATCCCCAAAGCCTTCCATATATAATTTTAGTGTATAAACAATATGGTTTAATATGAGGCATTGGTTTTAGGGCTTTGTCTTGCCAACAATGGGATAGTCAAAGCTTAAAGGTCTATGGATATTCTTAGCTATTTATAAATTAGACAAGTGATCAGTATCAAACAAGAGATGATAAGCTTGTCCCTTACAAGCAAATTATTGATAACTTTAAAAGACATTTCAAATCTTTATAGTTTGAACAAATTTCATGAGTCGACAATAGGTCTGTTGAGCATGACAGTACTAAAGAGTATCAGTTCTTGATTGAAAATTTTCTTCAACCAACACATATTTTATCATATTTAGAGAGTATATGTACCATTTTTGATCCTATTCTCTCACTTGAGCTACCATGGTACCAAGATTTGTATAACTATTTCCATAGCCATGTCTTTTCTGCCAACCTTTCCAATAACCAACAAAAACTTTTCCTTCATCGCCTAACATGTTATATCCTCAGAAAAATGCTTTATTGAAAAGGCTATGATGGAATGCTTCTTCATTATTTATATTTGGGATAATCCAAGCTGGCACTAAAGGAGGTCCATAAAGGAATGTGTGGGGCCCATACCAATGGTGCAGTCCTAGCAAAGAAACTTCTCAAAATAGGCTATTATTCGCCCAAAATGGAGATAGATGCTTGTAATTATGTCAAGAAGTGTGTTCCTTATTAGTAGCATGGAAACTTGATATATGCACCTTCCTTACCATTGTATCCAATTACAACACCATGGCCATTCTCCACATGGGGTCTTGATCTCATTGGGAAAATTAACCCACCATCTTCAGATGGCCATAAGCACATTTTGACTGCAATCGAGTACTTTACCAAATAGATTGAGACCATTCCTCTCACTTATGTTACTGGGAAACAAATATCCAAATTCATTCATTACCATATCATCTATCGATATGGCATCCTAGCTCATATTATATCTGATCATGGTAGATCCTTTGTAAACAAAGATATGAAATCTCTTTGAGTAAAATTTAAGATCATGCACAAGAAATCCACTCCATATAACCCATAAGGCAATGGACAAGTTGAGGCATCAAATAAAACCATTCTAGCCATATTAAAAAATATTATCAATGATGTTAGCCATAATTGGCACTTTCAACTCTTTCCTGCCCTCTATGCTTATAGAACCAATCATCGCACCCCAACTAAAACTACTCCATACTCCCTTATTTTTGGCACTGAAGCTGTCATCCTGATCAAGATTGAGATCCTATCATTAAGAATATCACTAGAGCACATCGAAGATGATGAAGACTATAGAGCCTCACAACTGCAAGAACTAGAACTTGATGGTAAGCATTTGGTTGTCTTAAAAAACTTGAAGGCCTATCAAAATAGATTATGGAGGAGCTATAAAAAATGTATTCTCCCTCAAGAATTTGATATTGGTGACTTAGTTTTGAAAGAGAACCAAAATAACACAAATATTAAACTCAAAAAAGAAAAGCAAGTTTTAGCCTAATTGGTTAAGACCATACATTGTCATAGCAAACTATGGATTAGGAGCATATCAATTGGTTAAACCTAATGGTGAAAAACTTTTAGAGCCCATGAACATTGTACACCTTAAGAGGTTCTATGTATAAACAACTTTAAACCATTGTATATAAGACCCCTAACTTGGGGGTAACTTGTGCTATCATAATTTTATCCCACCCTTTTATCTTACCTTGAATGCATTTTATACTACCCCGGTCCACTTTTCATGAATCCTGATGGTAAAGGCTTTAAACTCTTGGCACTCTAAACACATTCTTCATCCCATTCTAGATTGCTCTCTTCAAGATGTATATTCTTTGTTATGTCTAGGACATGTTATAAACTTGAACATTTTTTGTCCCTTGACCAATTATGATCTCAATTATGTCTCAGAAGAATTATGAACATCTTTAGTAGCAATTTTATAAAGTAGTTCAGCTAGGACAATCTTGTGTAGCTTTCGATAAGTGAACATCTACATCTTCTCAGTATAAGTATTTTGTTACTTTCTTGTTTTATCAAGAACCTTGCTCTCATTGATTTGTGAGCATGGGTCATTGTAGCCATCTTAGCTAACTTATTGGAACCTCTACTCTCAGGACATGCATCTCCTCGACTAGATGGTCCCACTTTGAGCATATTTTATCCTTAAAAAACCAAAAACATTAGAAATACTTTTAAAATACTAAAAACATTAGAACATGATCCACAAAAGAACAAAAAAACATTGTCTCATGCTTCTATATATTTGTACATTCCCATTCCACCATCCCATCCTCTCATTATTTTATGATCCATTGTTAAGTTTGAACACTCTCACTGTTTTATGAGCAACTGTTAAGTTTGAATGCTCTTGCCATTTTGCAAGCATAGGAGCACCAATTCATCTCATCTTGTCCCATGCACTTGCCATTTTGCAAGATCATTCTTTCTCATCTCATCATTTTCTTGTTTTCCATACCATTCTTATTTGTTTGTTGTATCTTCCATATTCTTCTATAACATTAATCATGTTGGTCTGATCATCATTTTCTTTCCATCCTAATTCTTTGGAGAAATACATTTGACCTAAAGTTCATGTTGGAACATGCATCCATGAAACTATGTAGGCAACATCCACTTATCTTATACATCTGGAGTCAACTCAGTCAACCCCTTTCTTCTCTTCCTCCATTTTTTCTATCATTGTTCCTCTTTAATTAGGTAATAATTATCGTGTCATTTTCATTTGTTATGATGGGGTGGAAAGTAATGCCTCTACCACACATGCATGAACATTTATCCTTAAATTGCACTAAATTGGTTATGTATTTTTGTGTGTTTATTTGAGTTTCTTGGAGTTTTGTTGTGTTTTCTTGATGTTTTGTTGTGCTTTCACACCTCTCCTTTTATTTCTTCTCCTTTTCTTTTTTTATTCCTTTTTGTCTCATTCTTGGTCTTCTGTTTATTTGTCTTGATTTTCTATTTGAATTTGCTTTTTTCTTTTGTGTTCAAGAATGCCTTGATGGTCCACATGGATCTTGATTATTCATATCTTGGTCTCATGTCGTTAAGGTGTTCTTGCCTTCTATTTTTAAATATTTTTGATCCTACTTAAGTCTTGATAGATCATATCTTGATTTCAAGTTCGGTTCATTTATGTCTATCTTTTTCTTCATTTTTTCTTTTTTGTTTAAATATAAATCATTGTAACTCTAGTTTTGGTCATTGTTTTACCATTATCCTTAATTATAGATTTTCAAATATGAACTGGCTCAGCACAATTAGAATCTTATGTCATTATAAGTTATTCATAATTATGATTCTTAATTTTTTTCCTATAGCAAGCACTTTGTGCTCAAGTCTTAACGTCAACATCAGCTTTGATGAACAATTCTCAAGAATACTCTATAAAACGTACACTCATGATATGGAATTAGGCATCTAGATAGCATGCATTTCAAGATTATTTGTCTATGCTTAGACATGCATCTCTTTATATACATTGTAATTCTAATCAATTCTTGGTCATTTTTCATCATGCTTCCTTCCATTCTCCCCCAAACTTGGGTGAACTACATTTGCCTGAAGTTCATGATGGAACATGAGTCCATTGAACTATTGAGGCAGTGCTCAATTTCTATTGAGATCAGCTCAGCTATCTCCATTCTTCTTTTCATCTCTCTCATCACTTTGTGCATTCTCATATGCTTGGTTTTATATGGCTTTCTAAGCCATTACACCATTGTATGTACATTTGTACCTGCTCACTTTAACCTATCCTTTTGGTTATATCCTTGATCTATTTTGCTTGCCAATTGCCCATGCTGGGGCATAACATCTAAACACCATCTAAATCAAATCATCTCTATAGGGGCAAGTCATTATTTATTCTTTATCAATGATCAAGATTTGCCCTACTAGGATAAAAACCTATTTTATCATGATCACATTTGCTCTACTATGGGACTTATTATTATCTTTTCTTTGGAGACCCCATTCTAGTCGTGTTTCCCTTCTTGAAGCAGAACATTCTCCCTTTTCCTCTAATTCCAAGCTCTCCACATTAAATCCAATGATGGCAATATTTTAATGTGCAACTTGTCTCAAGATTGATTAATGTCATAAGTTCATAGCTTCTATTCTTAAATTAGGTACATTTAAAGTGTGTCCTTTACATTTATGTATTGTATCTTTCCCATTCCCCCCATCTCTAGGGCCTATTATACCTCTAATTATATTTTGATCATTGATGGTAATCATGTCTGCAAGCATTATCTCGTCTGGATGTGATCTATTTCCTGGGTTAATCTATCACTTTCTCTCTCTTTTCAAGAGTTCATCCTTCTCTTTCATCCTAGTATGCCCTCTCAAGGGGGCATCATGGGTCTATTCTAATTTTTTCTTGACAACTCTTTTCTTTGAAAAGATGTTTCATCTAAATGTCTTGCTACACCTTCTCAAATAGGGGTAAAATGTAGACATCTAATTCCTAACACTATTTGTGTTAAAATTATCAATCTTACTCAAATTGCACTCAAATGCACATTTTAGGTCAAAATCTATTAAAATTCCTAAATGGTTCGAACTTGTCACTTATAAGTGCTAGTTTAGGTCAAAATATCCCTAAATATGGCAATGCATTTTATGGGCTAGCTAATTTTGATTAAATCATTTTGAGTCAAAATGACTATTTTGCCATTAGTGCTCTAGATCACTCTTTTCTTCTAATTCATTGATACACATCATGTACCTTTGTTATTTGTTGTTGGTAACATCCTAAATGGGAATATGGTTCCAACACATTGAACGTCACCTTTTAAATCCTCTCTAGTCAAATTATGACCCAGTAATATGACCTTTGACCATTTTGATTAATTGAGGGCCAATTTTCAAATAATTGTACAAATGTTGATTAACCTTATTTAAGGCTAATTAATCCAAATCAAGAGCTTAAGTGGATTTTTCATGAGAATTGTTGAATATTTCTTTCTAAAAATTGATTATTATTATCTGCATCACCTAATGACATCATCTATGGGTGGGCATCCATCAATCCATAAGTGTATAAAATATTAGGATTATGGGTCACCTATGCCTAGTTAATGCCTCCCGTGCCTCTTTAATGCTTATTTATCTTAAGGATATTTATGGATTTAATTCCAAATATTAGGATTATCCTTAACCACACATCTTCATCTCAATATGGATGGTCATGGTTCATCCTGACCAATCTCTAAAATCTATAAATAAAGAGGCCATGAACATCATTTATAAGCTATTTTGGTGCAAGGTTATTATGCTCAAATATCTTCAAAGATTGAACAATTCAAAGTTATAATGCTAAATTATTTCCACAAAGCTTCATTGATAGGCTGGTTTAGTGGTTTACAATCAAGAACCTAAGTTTTTATGGAGTGTTTTTTAGGCATTAGAGGAGCTTACCACCATTGTTGACAAAGACAAGGATGCTTGATCAAGGGAGAACATGTTTTTGAGCCACATGGGTATGGTGAATCCATTTGGGAAGGTAATATGGTGTTTTTTTATTTCTTTTATTTTTTGATATTCTTTATAATTCCCATAAGAATAGATAGGCTTGGTTAGTTATTTCTTTATGCATATTTCATTGTTTATGGACTAATGCTTGACTAACTTGCTTTGTAATCCTCTTTATAGCTACAACTTGCATTTTCTCTCTTCGAGCTCTCTCAAGAGATTCCTTCTTCATGTACTTACACACCTACAAGAGCAAAACTACATATACAAAGTAAATCAAAGTAAAATATGTAAAATTTTGAAACTCTTGCTTCCCATTAGCTACTTCCTTCATCCATTCTGATCCTATCATCTTAAAATCTAATTTACTCATTTTTTTGTTTTCTTCATGCTATACCTCATCTATCTCCTCTTCATTCTTCATCTCATCACTATTTGAGGCTTGCTCCAATGATGTTAATTATGTGTACAATCATTATGAACTCTCATATACACACATGCATTCAGAATTCAGACCTTCTTCATTCAATTGCTCTTACATTTTTAAGCCTTTAATGAGGCCCCCAAACTGATATGTCTCTTCCTCTTCATTTTTTCCATCATCTATATAGTTGCTACTAATTGTTTATTCCTTGTTCAAGTTATTTTTATCCATATCAAGGTGTTGATCACCTTCATCCTCTTGCATGCTCACTTGATACTGCATTATTTCTCTCTTGACTTGATTACAAAGCAACTTCTTCTTCTCTTTCTCTTCTTTTATAACTTTTTGTTTTATTATTTTCACTAGTAGATATATAGGCCACTTGATTCTCTTTGACTTATTCATGACCCAACTATACCATGGGTTCTCTTCCTCTTGTACTTTCTCCAATATGAGCATTACCTCTTCTATCTTCTTTGAATTCTACCTCATATCGTTTACTTCTTCTCATATATCCTTCTCTTTCCTCTTGGTGTCTTCATCCACCATCTCCTCTTTTTGGTAACTCATCTTAGCCATGAACTATTTCTTATTTTACATCTTCCTCTTATCTATATCTTAATCTTTAGGCCTCACTTAGACCTATTCCTCTTGACAAGTTTACCTACTTGCTTCTTATGACGTCACTTGGGTCTCTTCCTCTTTCATGACCTCACTTGGGCCTTATTTTCTCTCTAGTCCTTTTCCTAGGAACTCTTATTTATTACTCTAAGCTCTCCTTGAGCTTACACTTTAGCTTCCAACATCTCTCTTTACCTTCTTCAAATCCTTAATGGCTTCAAGGTTGCTTACCACAGCTTTTAACTTACCTTTTGAGCTCCAATGCTCTTTCACTTACCATATCCATTGCACAACTTCTCTCTTGATAACCTCTATGGGTCATTATTTCACTTGTTTCACTCTTGTAATAACTATTTTTTCAAACTTTATTTACATAACATAAACACATATGAAAGACAAAATCAAAACATGTGTCATTTTCTTGCTTGAAGGTTGACTTTCTCTTTTCCCAGTTATATCTTCCTACTCTGATACCAATTGATGTAGACCCTATGGATTGAAACCTTTTATATTCTTTAACTTGGCTTTACCTCCTCTGAATTTGGTCTTACCTTTGACCTTTGATCTCTGATTTTCTTTTTTCTTGTACTTATCTTCTCTTAAACTATCTTTTTCTAATCCCTCTCTTCAGTAGGTTCAATAGCCTTATTTTATACACAGTCTTATTTATTCTCTCTTAATATTCATTATCCTATCCCAACATTCTATAAACATCATCCTTTCCATTTAAGACTTTTCTTGTTTCATTATTGATTCATGTTGCATAGTCCAACCTTGGCATTCTCCCATATAGGCTCTTAGGCTTACTAGCCTCATGTACGATCTTTAAGACTTTTGACCTTTCATAATGAATTATATATTCATACACTTATCCCTATTATTTTCTATAATCATACAATCATTCTATACTATATTCAAGATATAACTTTCAAACATGCCTTTTCTTCCTTCATTCCTCACTAGCTCCTTGAGACTTGTCTACACCCTTCCTTGGTTAAATATCCCAAATCTCCAATAGCACTTTATAAAACCTTCACTCATCATGAATGGCCTCTCATAATCATATTAGACTCTAAATAACTCACCTTTATCATTTATATACTCTCGAACACTCTTAACTTACCTAAAAATCATATAAGCAAAAATACTACCATTCCTTGTAGCCCTCAAAACATGTAAAACTCCTTAGTTGGAACACCTAATAACACTTCAAGATAAAATATCCATATTTTTTAGTACCCATTAACCTTATATAGCTTCAAAAATAGTTTCATGATCCAACTCTCACTGCACACCTATTAACTTGCCTATCTTTCTTGAATTGGGTCTCTTTAGGCCTAATATGAACACACATGTATGGAAACCATATTATAAAGTATTAAATCAGTTTAAAACCTATTTAATATTATAAATCACATTAAAACACATCATATCCCACAATTTCATCAATTTTTTATGTATATAACATGAGATATACAAATTTCCAATCTCAAATACTAGGTTTTGCTTTGTCAAGCCTGTGACAAGGCCAAGAGGCTATAAAAAGGTAAAATTTGAGATTCATACAGTTTTAAAACAAACCAAAGGTAGTTTAAATTTTTCCCCAAATTTTCTAAGCTTATCCCACCATTAGTTACTCATGAACAATCAATAAATACCTCCAACATGAGGATTCTCAAAATTTTAGAAACATACATGGAATGTGTATAAAGATCCTTAGACTCTTGCACCTCTAATGGTCATCTAAGCCTAGAAAAAGAATAATATCCTCATGAACATGATCATTATAATGTTTATACTCTAACACTTCATGACTACATCCACAATCATCTACCATATTCATTCACCTATCAATTGAGACTGATGCAAACACTGAATTACTCTTGAATAGGATTGTCAATGGTCTGCATAGGTTTATCCAAAAGACTAAATTCAATCTTGACCTAAAAAATGATTATTCAGGGCATATAATGATCACTAATAATATTTAAATGTTCATCCTCTCAACACCTCAAATCTCCAAATGAAACTCATAAACACTCTTTATAAGCTTGTTAAAAATATTGTCATTGATGTCAAAGGTCTAACATTAGTGTTAAAGGCCCCACTGCATTTAAATGGTGTTTTTAATATTCATATATTAGATAATGTGTGTTAATATTTATTTAATATTAATGAATATATTTTTGGTAGCATATAAGTCAAAAGAGGGTCCATGGAGAAGTCGAAAAGTCACCAAGATAAAGACAAAAGAGGAAAGGATGCATTTGCTTATGAAGGGTCACCATGTGAATTTTTAAATGCAAGGATACGGAAGGTCATGTAATTTTGGCACCAATTTATATGAGGATTGAAGGGTCACAAAGGGTGAATGCCAAAGTTCATTTGGAAAGCTATAAATAAAGGCTTGAAAAATACACAAGAGTAATTGGTGCTCCTATGGGTTGGTGCTCACAAATCTTTGCAAGGGGTTGGTGCTCTTGTGGGTTGGTGCTCACAAATAGTTGTTGTGTTGGTGCTCAACAAATGGGTTGGTACTCCTACAAGTTAATTCTTATGAACTTTGTAATTTAAGTTGGTGTTCATTCATATTCTTGATATCATTCTTCATGGTTTTTCCCACTTTGGGTTTCTACGTAAAAATATGATCTCTCTCTCTCTCTCTCTCTCTCTCTCTCTCTCTCTCTCTCTCTCTCTCACACACACACACACACACACACACACACACATGTGGCACATGTTATTGTTTTAGTTTTATTTCATATCTTGAATGTGTGATTAAGTGGTTAAAGAAAAAAAATAGATTAAGTAAAAGATATATAATATATTGATTCACCCCCCCTCTCAGTATAATTTATGCTTAACAATTGGTATCAAAGCATATTCTTTTGAAAAAAAATTACAGCTTCAAGGTAGATCATGGAAAGCACCATGGCTGGATCACATGAAGATTTTTTCACAAATAAATCACATTTTTTTATGGGAAAAATTATGCTTTTTGTAACATAAGGATGAGGACTTCTTTGATGGCCCTTAGATTTGACATTTGGCAAGTAGTGGTGGAGGAATAATGAAGAGCCACAGACACTTGTAACTTCTCCAATAGAAAAGAAGGCAAGTGAAAATAATGCTAAAGCTTTAAATACTATTTTATGTGGTTTATGTGAATCAAAATTTGTTAAAGTTATGCAATATAAATATTCTCATAAAACTTGGGTAAAACATAAGAATATTTACAAAGATGATGGAAAGGTTCAACAATCTAAACTTCAAACTTTTAAAAGAAAGTTTGAGAGTTTGAAGATGGAAGAGGAAGAAAATATAGCAAGTTATCTTTTGTAGGTTGATCAAATAGTTATTCAGATTCAAGGTCTTAGAGAAAAGTTAGAAGAATCAATTGTGGTACAATTTTTTTTGAGATCTCTACCATTGAGATATGATGCAAAAGTTTTGACAATTGAAGAGATGAAGAATTTAGTCAAGCTAAAGATGGATGAGCTACATGGTATTCTTACGGCATATAAGATGCAGACCAAATAAGAGAAACCCTCAAAGAGAGAAGCTACTTTCAAGACAGCAAAGAAAGATAAGGCTAAGATTTAAGAATTAAGTGGCAATTATAGCAATGATGAAGATGAAAATAGAGCTTTATTCATTCACAAGCTAAAAAAGGGCACAAGTAAATATCAAAGAAAATTACCTTTTAAATTTTTTAATTATGGAAAGATTCGACATTTTGTAGCTAAGTTCCCAGATAAGGGTAATGATGAAAATGAAGAAGGAAATTATACATACAAGAAAAAATTTAAAAGAAAATTCAAGAAGGGATTCGAGAAGAAGAGTTTGTATTCTAAATATCCTAGCTCAGCCAAAGATAGTGGAGTCAGTGATTCAGAAGAAGAAGATATTTTATTCATGGCCATACATGAAGATGATTTCGTAAGCAAAAGTATAAATGATCAATGAGAAAAAAAGATGAAGTTAAAGTGAATATGGAAAGATAACTTGTTTGTGCCTTAGAAGAGTTAAAAGCTCTTGAAAAAAAGAATCAAAGATTGAAGCTCTAGATCAAGAAAAATGAAAAGGAGTCAAAGGAAACAATTGAAGATCTACAAGCACACTTTGAAAAAACCAAGAAGAATGAAAAATTTTAAATGACATAATTACAAAAAGTAAGTAAAGAATGTGAAAGGTATGTTATTGAAATTATTTCTTTAAAAGTAGATCTTGAGAAAATAATTAAAGCAATCAATGATAGAGCAGCCAATGATTCAAATTTTGAGAATAGCACTAATATATTGAATAAGATATTAGAAATTCAAATATCAATGTCAAATAAGATAGGTATCAGATTTGAAAAAGAGAAAGGGGAGGCCACAGATAAGGTTAACATAAAAAAAAGAAAGAGCTATGTTGAAGCTCTTATAAAAGAGGAAATAAAGAAGGAAAAATTTAAGAATACAGAGGACATCTCAAACAAAAAAAGTTGGAAGAAACAGAGCTATAAAAGATAATCAAGTCAAATATAAATAAATAGATCCTATTTTTATTGTGATAAATATGGTCATAAGAAAATAAAATGTTGAAAAAGGGATAACAATTTTATAAATAAGAAGGAAACTCTTGCAAATTCAAGTAGAAGTCACAACTCTTTTGTTCTTTTATCAGGTTTTAATGAAGAGGCCATAATATGTTATAAATGCAATAACTTTAGACACAGCCTGGAATTGTAGAAGTATATTTGAGTCAATCAAGAAGGACCAGAGTTTCAAGGCTCTATTCATTAAGAAGAAAGTTTGGACAGGTTCATGGAAAAAGAAATAACTTAAAAAATATATGTTGGTCCAGACAGCTTCACATATAAGAAACGAAGAAAATCCATGGTTCATTGACATTGGATTTTTGAGGCACATGACATAAGACAAAAGCAAGTTCATAATTTTGAAGAAAATCAATGGTGACATAGTGAAATTCAAATCTAATACTCTTGCCAAAATTGCTAAAAAAAGTACACTAAGTTTGGATAGTGGTAGAACTAAAACTGAAAATATTTTGTATGTAAAAGGTATTAAGCATAATCTTTTGAGTGTAATTCAAATGTATGATCAGGAGCACACACTAATTTTTTATGCAGAAGGTTGTGAAATCAAGAGAAAAGATCTAGATATGTTAGCTGTAGATGCTTAGAGAACAAGAAATAATGTATTTATGTTATCAAACATCAAAGGTCAAAGATGTTATTTGAGTGAGATTGAAGAAAGTTGGCTATGACACAAGAGAATGAGACACATAAATTTTGACAATCTTGTCAATATCAAAAAGAAGCAAGCAGTCAAAAATCATACAAAGATTACGAAGCCATCCAACATGCTTTGTAAAACTTGCCAGCATGTGAAGCAGGTCAGAAGATGGTTCAAAATAAAAGAGTACTCGACCACTCAAATGTTAGAGCTTATTCACACTGATTTGTGTGGACCTATGAGAACTCAAAGTACTCAAGGTGATAAATATTTTATATTGCTTATTAATGATTTTTTACATATGATTTAGATAATATTTTTAAAGAAAAAATTAGAAGCTTTTAGACATTTCAAAGTATTCAAAGCATTAGTTGAGAATGAAATTGTTTTAAAGATTAAGTGTCTAAGATCAGATCGATGAGAAAAATTCATGTCAGATCAGTTTAATAAGTTTTATGAAGACTATAGAATAAAGAGACATTATTCAGTAGCTAGAACTTCATAGTAAAATAGAGTAGTTGAACAGAAAAATAGAATAGTTTAGAAGATGGTGAGGACAATGCTAAATAAATCTAAGATACCAGATAAATATTAGAGAGAGGTAGTTTCTACAATAGTGCATATTCAGAATAGAGAATTATTGAGAGTCAATAGTGACAAGACTTCTTATGAGCTATGGAAAGATAAATCAGCAATAATTAATTATTTCAAAGTTATTGGAAACAGATGCTTCATAAAAAAAATTGATGAAAAACTTGGTAAGTTTGAATCCAAATCAAATGAAGGTATATTTCTTGGTTATTCTTGAAATAGTAAAGCTTATAAATATTATAACAAAAGAATCAAGAAAATAGTTGAAAGTGCAAGTGTCAGGATAAAAGAAGATGAAACATAAAGAATTAGTGATCCAATAGACATTCTTGAAATTATTGAAGAGGAAGACTATAAAAAATTAGATAAATATGAGAAGGAGAAAAAATATACCAAAACCCCATCCAAATATGTCTATAAAAATCATAATGAAAGTGACATCATTAAGGACATAAATGAAAGAATTAGTATCAAAAGAATGATAGTAAGTGAATCTAAGCAACTTAATTTCTTTTTTTTATCCAAAATTTAGTCTAAAATTTTTTCAGAAGTTAGACATGATAAGCATTGGGTTAAGGCAATAGATAAAAAATTAAATTAAATAGAAAAGAATGATACTTGGGAATTATTACCTAGACCAAAAGATCATAATGTGATAGGAACAAAATAGGTTTACAGAAATAACTTGAATGAAAATAGAGAAGTGACTAAGAATAAATCAAGATTAGTATGTAAAGGATATGTTTAGATTGAGAGAATAGATTTTGAAGAAACTTTTGTACTAGTGGCAAGGCTAGAGGCTATTAGAATGTTTCTTGCATATGCAGTGTTTAAAAAATTTAAAGTGTTTCAGATAGATGTTAAATATGCCTTCCTAAATGAGAATCTAAAAGAAGAGGTCTATATTTAGTATCCTAAGGGATTTATTCTCTCAAATATTAGTAGTCATGTATGTATATTGAAGAAATCACTGTATGGATTAAAACAAGCTCTCAGAGCTTGGTATGCAAGACTTGATAATTACCTGCAGGATCAAGGTTTCAAGAGAAGATTTATTAACAGTAATATCTACATCAAAACATAAGGTGAGCATCAATTGATTGTTGTGGTATATGTTGATGACATTATTTTTAGAGAAAACATTGAAAAGATGACAAAAGAATTTTTTGATAATATGTAAAAATAATTTGAGATGTCTATGCTTAGAGAATTGTCATTTTTCTTATGATTACAAATATTTCAGTTAGATAAAAAAAAATTTATATCTCAAAGTAAATATGCCAAGGAAATGTTGAATAAATTTGGTTTTGAAGATTGTACACCAATTAGCACACCAATGAGTATAAGAAATAAGGTGAGCAAGGATGAAGATTCACCTGTTATAGATCAATTTTTATATAGATCTATGATTGGTAGTCTTTTATATTTGACAACATCGAGGCCAAACATAATGCATGCATTAGGTATGGTTTTAAGATATCAGTCAGCTTTAAAAGATAGTCATGTTTAGTTGGTGAAGATAATATTTAGATATATCAAGGGGACATTGGATTATGGATTGTGGTATCCCACAGGCAGAGATTTCACTTTGGTTGTTTATACAAATTTAGATTGGGTAGGTTGATCGAATGACAGAAAGAATACAAGTGGAGAAGTTTTCTTCCTTGATGATAACTTAGTATTATGGCTAAAGAAAAATTAGAATTCAATATCACTTTCTATAGTTGAAGTAGTATATATTGCAGCAGTATTATGTTTTACTCAAGTGCTTAGGATGAAGAAAACTTTGGAAGAAATCAAGGTAAAATATGATGGAATTACTTCTATTTTTTGTGAAAACATAAGCTCTATTAATATTTCCAAAAATCTAGTGATGCATTCAAGAACAAAACATATTCCCATTAGATATCACTTCTTGAGAGAGCAGGTTGCAGATCAATAGGTTAAGATAGAATATATCAGTTATACAAAGCAGATTGTAGATATTTTCACAAAGGCACCTCCAAAAGACATATTTAAGTATCTACAAGAGAAGTTGGGATAAATTTATTTTACTTTCTGCCATTGAGGATTAGTATCAGTTGAGAGGGAACTAAGTGTTAACTCTAAGATAGGCCCTTTGCCATTGATGTCAAAGAGAGAGAAGAATAGATACAAGTACATGTATAGGTGTAAGAATAGGTACAAAAATAGGTACAAGTTACTACAATAAAGGGGAGTTACTATATATTTATAGATGGTTGTATATACAGGTTTTAGGATGTGATAGTTTTAGTTTGAGGTTACCATCAATGATAAAGGGGGAGATTGTTGGAAATATTGTCATTGATGTCAAAGATCTAACATTGGTGTTAAAGGCCTCATAGCATTTAAATGGTGTTTTTAATATTCATATATTGGCTAATGTGTGTTAATATTTATTTAATATTAATGAATATATTTTTGATTACATATAAGTCAAAAGAGGGCCCATGGAGAAGTCAAAAAGTCTCCAAGATAAAGACAAAAAAAGAAAGGACACATTTGCTTATGAAGGGTCATCATGCAACTTTTCAAATGCAAGGATATGAAGGGTCATGCAAGTTTGGCACCATTTTCCATGAGGATTGAAGGGTCACAAAGGGTGAATGCCAAAGGTCATCTGGAAACCTATAAATAAAAGCTTGAGAAGCCATTTGTAATATGCAAGAGAGTGCATGGTTTTGTAATTGTTTTATATAATAAAAGTGGAAAGAAAAGCAAGATATATTGTAGAGTTCTATTATTTGTTGAGTAAGAAACATTGAGAGATAGTTGTGTTTTATACACAATAAGGGTTGGTGCCCCTGTGGGTTGGTGCTCATAAATAGTTTATGTGTTGGTGCTCAGCAAAGGGTTTGCTTCTCCTACAAGTTGGTGCTTTCAAACTTTATAATTTGAGTTGGTCTTCATTCATATACTTGAGATCATTTTCCATGGTTTTTCTCATTTTGGATTTCCACGTAAAAATTTGGTGTCTCTCTCTCTCTTGTGTGGTGCATGTTATTGTTTTAGTTTTATTGCATATCTTGAATGTGTGATTAAGTGGTTAAATAAAAGAAATCAAATTAATTAAAATATATATACTATACTAATTCACCCCCCCCCTCTCAGTATATTTCATGTTTAACAAAGCCTTCCTTTATGACTGTGTAAAATAGAGCACTCAAGTTGGTACTCTTTAATCTAAGTATAGATAACAAAAAGTCTACACCATTTTTATAAAAACAATACTGAAATTGATCATACACCATGAACCACATGATAATTCATAACACTCTCTCAATGCAATCTTTTATTCACTTACCAAACCTAAATATGTATAGAATTTTCTTTAACAGGCAAATTTATTACAAAATTTGTTCTTTCATGATACTCTACCTCTGTTCTTCAAGGTTCTCAAACTCTCCTACTACTACTACTATGGTCCTTTTATGCATGTCATCTATTTACATATAGTTCTCTACTTAATATTTTTAAAACATGCAAGAATAATGTTTTTTCAAGACTCTTGTCACGTAGGTGGAAGTTATACATGTTCTTGTTTTTTTATTTACATTGCTCTCTATCTTATGCATGTTATACATCTTAATGCACCAACAAGGACCTTTTATGACTTTACCTAATAATCTACTAACATTTACATAACTAGTATGACCCAAACATCACTCTAGGCTTAATTTCAAAATTCAAATTTTAAACTTGGGATTTTGGTGGGAAAGCTCAAAAGTCCCAAAACACACTAATTAAAATACTCTTTTAAAACTCTAACATCTTATAAGTGTCCATAAAGGACCTCTAACACCAATGTAAGACCAAAATGGTCAAAATGAACTTATAAATACATTACTATGTTGAATGACTTGGGGATGTTCTGCATCAATGATGAGTAACATGGACATTCAAAAATAAATAAATGGGCTGAAAGAGAGGATGTAAATGGTGAAATTTCTAATAGAGAGCATAGAATAAAACAAGAATCAATGATTTGTCATAGAGATAAGAAAGAGAGATAAGTGGCCTATAAGGGTACTTATGGAAAAGAGAATATTTATCATGAGATACAAGAAAGAGAAAGAAAAGTTGCAATGCAAGAAATTGAAAAATAAGGTAGAGAAGCTCAAGTTTGAAGATTTTAATATGAATATGCAAGTTGGTAAGCAAGAAGAAGGTGATTAGCACCTTTAAAAAGATGAGATGAAAATCAATATTTATTATCCTGAAGAAGAAAAGGTGGTGTTGGAGCAAGAAACAAACCAAGGGGCTATATGGCCTCAATTTTTTATTTTTAATCTTGATTTTGATTGTGTGTATGCAGGTATACAAGTTGATGAAATGAATGCATTATAAAGTGTCTTGAATAAATATGCATTTGACCCATTGAGTAGGCTCATTGAAAGACGAGATGAAGAACCTAAGGGAATTCTTGAGGAACTAAGATAATCTAATATATAGCATGAAAAAGTGTCTACTTTGAAAAATGATGAAGATAACATCCAAGAAAAGGTCATGATATATTCCATAGTGCATAATTAAGAAGTAATGATCACATTTCAAGAAAGTAAGTGTTTAAAAGGACTTGATAGAGATCAAAAAGAAGAAAGTAATGAAAAAGCTCAAAATCAGTACATGTAGCTAAATAAAGAATCAAGAAGACTTGAGGAATAATTTAAGGAATAAATATCCATGACAAAATATGTCAAATATGATTATCTATTTATCTATAAGAGTGCAGAGCAACTCGAAGCTGAGATGAAAGTATTAGAACATGGTTTGAATAGAGGAGCATTAAAGCATGATGAAGAGACACTTGATGAGACCCAAAGGTATTCATATTTTATAAATGATTCTTTTTTTATTTGTGTATGTGTAGTTTCATTATTTGAGGAGCTAAGAATCATAGAGAGAGAAGTTATTGAGAGAGCTCAAGTAAAGAGTATTCAAGTTGAAAGAGAAGACATCCTCATCTTGGAATATAAATCCACAATGAATAAGATGGAAGATAAATGAAATAAATAAGATAATATTGAATATAATCATTCTAAAGATAAATAAAATATCATAAAATAGCTCAAGGTACCAAGAAATTATAAAAATAGAAAAAGAAATCAAAACCCCATTTGAGCTGGAGCTCAAAATTTTTCACTTAGAAAGTATGATGTAGGGGCATCATCACATACAATGTAAATTTGGTTTATTTTTGTAATGAGAGGTCTTATAAGGTCTTCATTAGTCATTTTAGAGGCATTCTAGTATTTATATTTTCAAAAAAATCATTATTTTAGCATAGTTTTGAGTTTTCCCGCCAAAATGGCAAGTTCACAAATTTGAATTGGTTGTAAATTATTTTTGAGTATTTTGGTATGTTATATAATCCTTGATCCTCATGGAAGGTGTAAAAATGTCATAAAATGTGTTCCTAATACATTTAAGTTCAAAATTCATGTTAAAGTTGTGTTAAGGTCAAGTACAAGTAGGAGCATAAGCAACATAGGAAAAGGTTAAGTTAAGCATGTTTGAATGAGTTTCAAAGTTTTTAAGAGATACTTGGTGCATGAATCAAGAATAAAACCAATTTTATAATGTTTTTTTAAGTGATATGTATTAACCATGAGGGAAGGTGGAGAAAACAAGTTTAGAAATCCTTTGTAGACAAGATTTGCTTAAGGATTGTAGAAAGATTATGTATGTATTAAGAAAAAAATATTGAAAATATCCATCCTTCAATCAATGGATCATTGTGTCATATTCATAATTATGTAATTAAATGGTTTTATATGTGTTTCAAGTTTTATGAATTCGTTGTGTTGGTTTTTTAGATAGCATGCAAGCCTAACGGTGAGAATTCAGGGTTTTACACAATCAAAAAAAGTGTGATTTTAGAGTTTTGAAGGTTATTCAAAGGTAAATAAGGTTGGAAATATTTTTTATAAGATGTTTGGAACTTATTATATCCATGAAAATCCTTAAAAACCTCCCTTGGATGTTTTTTAATGTTTAAACTCAAGTTCCAGGCCTGGATTATAAGGTACTTATAATTAGTAAGTGGAAACAGTCTTATTTTGTAATTTTTTTACATTACATGAGAAGATATGAAGATTTTTTAAGGTGTATAAGGTTGGGTTAGACCTAAAAAAGTCATTATTTTTCATTGAAATCCTTTTTAAAGCTCAGAAACTGACTTTGTTAGTTCTCGGCCTCACACAATCCAAACTAGGGCATCAAAGACTAAAAATTCATTTGTAGCAAATACAACCAACCAAAAATCATTAAAATTGGTGAGAATGTGTGGTTAAGTGTTTATAAAATTCTAAATAATGTTTGAGGTCATTTTGTTGAGTATAGAAAAATTTATCTTAAAAAAATCAGTCTGTGTAGGAAGGGGAATTAAGCCTACAACCCTACAAAATCCTCTTGGGTGAATTTGGAGGTTAAACAAATGGTGAGACCAGTTGTGTTAAGTGTGATAACATAAAAAATGATGATCCAAGTCCCAAGATTTATTAATAACCATATTTTTATGAATAATCAACTCAAGGAGGTCAATGAGGCCTAATTAGGCCTAGTAGCTATGTTTTAGCAAGAATGAAGTTTGGGTGCAAAGAAATGTTTTTAACCTCTAAAAGGAGTTATTTTACATTTATTGTGATATAATGGAGTGAGAGAAACCATGTAGTGAATCCTAATCCATAAAAAGAGTCTTAAAACCTAGTTATGGGTCTAGTAGCCTTTTTAAGGTATTATGCTCTTAAGAATTCTCGAGAATGAGTAAGCCCTTGAATTGAGTTGTATTACATCAAATCAATCATGAATAAGCCTTGTGTTTCCATAAAATTCAGATTAAACCCATATTCTTGTTATTAAGGAATATAGGCCATGTGAAGAAAACCTTGCATGAAGCTTGTTTGGTATGTGGATGAAGTTTCAAACATGAGAAAGGGATGTACTATTGTATTGAGAGTGTAATGTCATCAAGACAAGACTAAGAAAACCTTTGGAGTTAATTATTCATTGGAAAGAGTATATTACCTTGAGTATCCTTGATAACATTGTGAGAAGGCTTATTGAATAACTTTAATTAGTTTGTAGGTTCATATATAAAACCTCAAAGAGGTCTAGAAGACCTAGTATAAGACCTAGCAAAGGTCTACTCACATCAATAACCAAGGTAAAAAAATACATGTTTGCTAAATAACCATTTTAATTTTAAATTACCTGATAATATGTATATTCTTCTTCCTAATAGTTGGTATGTGTCTAATGTTTGGAATCAATTACCTCAATTGCCACCTTAAAATAAGAATTGGTCAAACCAATATAAGTAACAAAAAATCCAATGGAAATAATACCAAGGCCAATAATGGAAACCACAACCTCAAGGCCAACAATGGCAGCCACAAGACCAAACGTGATAGCCATAACCCTAGAATCAATAGTGGAAACAACCCCCCCAACCAATGGTAACAACCATGGAGGGGAAATCATCCTTGGGCTACTCAAAATTTTAGGTTTCAATCATAGCAATAGTAAAAACCACAAGCTTTACTACCCAAAAAGACAAACCAACCATCCCCTCATGCACCACAACTTCTTGCCCAACTTGCACCCAATCCCAAGAATAAATTGACTCAGCTAGTATATAATAACAATATGATGACGTACTCTACATACTCAATGGAGTTGAATGATGTACAACTTTGTTCAGGGAAGGTCGTACATAACCCCACCACACCCATAATAATAAAACCCATAAAGGAGGTTCCTGAGAACACAACTAACCCACCACCACCATAAAATAATTAACCCACCCCTGAACTAAGTCCATCAACTAGTCAAGTTGTACCATATTACCATCTCTTCCCATAATATATCAATCATGAAAAAGAGAAACCCCATCTAGAGTTTGAATTTGTAGGAGAACTAAAAAATGTTAGTGTCTTTATACTTTTGTTTCAAGACATAAAAGATGTGTCCATATACAACAAGGTAGTCTAAGAGCTATGCTTGAGGAAACCTAGTTAGAAGAGGGAAGATTTTCAAATTATTCAAGTAACTAGACAACTTGTTGATCTTATGTTAGGAACATCATTCCTTTTAATATTGTGATTTAGAAAACCTAGTTATGGATGTGCACATTGGAGGCCTCCTCATCCAGAACACTCAGTAGACTTAGGAGTCACCATCAACATCATGACTAAGGAAACCATGGAACAACTCAAGTTATAGATCCTTTTCCAAACCTTGAATATCCTTTAAATGGCAGATAAAACCATTGTGACCTGAAGGGGTGACTGAAGAACTTGTTATATAAGCAGATTTATGGGAGTACCCATGAGATTTTATTGTAATGTAGCCAAAAATAAGTTTAAAAGGGTATAATTTCATCTTAAGAAGACCTTGGGTGGAAAAAATGGATGCATATATCAACTATATATCAAAAAACATGGTCGTCTTCAATGGGAGTAATACCAAAAATTTGGTATTATACCCAGGTATCCAGCCCTCCCTTAAAATATAACAACCTCTTTGGCTGGAGATGGAAGAAAATAACTAAGCACCCATCCAACACATCCTCTCAATTGATCAAATCATGTCATTTAAATAGCCAAATGAAGACATAATCATCATAAATTTGGTACAAAATGTATATATTGTAGATCAACATGTAGATAATTTGCTTCAGTATTTTGGATACCCCATTACACACCTTTCCAACAAAAGATTTTTTGACCCTAGTGGTGATATCATTACTTTCCATTACTATTACCACTTGAATTCAACCTAAGCAGTCTTTTGAGTAATATTGAGTCTATGTGTCACTTTCCAAATTAGTTCAAATCTCACATGGCTAACCACTCAACATAGGAAACCAACTATCCTATCAAAAACAAAAGATTCTATCAGCCATGCTTTAAAAACATGAGACAACCTTCGTATGGGACTACTACGATATGAGAGTCATACACCTAGATTTATTCACCCACCATATGTATATAAAAAATGAGTGCAAACCCATTCACCAACTTCAAAGGTAGATGAATCTTGTTGTAAACAAATTTCCAAAATCAAATTGTAAAAGCTAATCAATGCATTTATCTACCACATTTTTAATAATCAGTGGGTCTCCCCACTTGTCATTATACCAAAAAAAATGTTTTAAGTGGTGTATTTATGTGGACTATAGGGAACTTAACACTACCAATAGAAAATATCATTTCCCTCTATCATTTATTGACCAAGTCCTTAACACTCTCTCTAGATATAAATACTCACTTTCCTTGACAGATTCAACGATTAAAACTGAATTATAATTACACCAAAAGATCAAGATAATATGTCTACCATGTTCTTTCCTCTATATTATGCAATGTTATGAACACTTTCCAAAGGGTTGTTTTGAGTATTTTTTGTCTCTCATGATTGTGTAGATACCTACATGGATGATTTTATTGTCCATGTAGATTCCTATGAAGAAGCCATCAATAACTTGGATAAAGTCCTTTAAAATTGTTAAAATAAACACCTTTCATTAAGCCATGATAAATGCTACATTCTCATAACCGAAGTCCTTGCCTTAGGACATCACATCTCACCTTGAGGGATAGAGTTGGATCCAACAAAATTTCAAGTTATTAATAACTTTCCCACCCTGCAAAATCAAAAAGATGATATAAGTTTTCTAGTTCATGCAGGCTATATTTGCATCCCCATTATTCATTTTACTATCTAAAAATTCTTTTTTTTTTTAAGAATGTGAATGTCATGAAGCTTTTTCAGGATTCTAAGGATATCATAGTGTCAACATGTTTTATATGATGACCATATTGGAAAATACCTTTCCATATCTATATTGATGCATCTGACACAACATTAAGAGCCATCCTTGGTTAAAAAAATATAGCTAGTCACATTATGCTAGACATTTTATTAGAAAAAAATTGAGAGTATAACTTAAATACATGATAACAAAGAAATATATTTTTATTTTAGTCTATTATTGTTAATAACTTTCATCACTATATCATTGGTTATCTTATTTTTATACACAGAGCACTTTGTAATCAACTATTTAATGAATAAACTAGTAAATAATGGTTGAATTGTTAGATAGTTATTACTACTTCAATAATATGATATCAGTATTATAGATAAGCCTACAAAGGATAATGTAGTTGTAGAATTTATTTCATGTATAACATCTAATACACAAATTCCACAAGTAGATGATTCATTTTTGTATGAGCATCTCTTTGCTCTCTTTGTAAAATTGCCTTGGTTTTCAAAAATTGCTAACTATTTTCTCCCAGACAAGATCTCACAACATTTTTTACTAAAGAAGAGACATGATTTGGTCACTCGTAGTGGTCATTTTTCTTAGATTTCAAGTTATCTCTTCTATACTAGACTTGACTCAATCATGCATAAGTGTGTGAGAGAGGATCAAGGCTTCAACATCCTCTGATCTTGTCATGGTGAACCCTATGGGGGACATTTTACATCAAAGATGCAAACCACTAAGATCTCATAATATGTTACTATTGGCCCACTTTATGCAAGGACACAAAATAATAGAACACATGGTGTGATGGATGTCGATGTATGGGAAACTCACATGCTCTGATGAGATACCCCTTCAACCCCAAATTGTTTTAGAACCCTTTGAGAAATGGGAGATTCACTTTCTTGGTCTAATAAATCCTCCTATCAAAGAGAATATATTTTGATTTATATATATTATATATCTAAGTAGGTAGAGGTAAAGGCACTCAAACATGCATAAGATGAGAAGGTTGTTGAGTTTTTTTATGAAGAGATCTCTACACAATAGGAAATCCCACAAGGAATTATCATAGATCAAGGTATATAGTTCACAAAATATTTGATTGCAACTATTTTATGTGAATATGAACTTCATCATAGGAAATCCACTCCATATTATCCACAATCCAATGGCCAAGTGGAAGTTATGAACAAAAAATTAGAGAATATCCAACAAAGTAGCCTTACATTATGGGATTGGATAAACAACCTCCTAGAGATTATTTGAGCTTATAGGAATACATGGAAGACCACCACATGGTTTACACCCTATGAACTGGTCTATGGTAAGAAAGGTGTTCTCCCATTAGAGTTAGAAAGTAGAACTCTAAGGACTACATTAGAGCTTGGCCTAGATTTGTCGTATGTATAGAAGCAAAGGATCACTCAACTCAATGCATTAGACAAGCTTTGTTAGGAATCCCTTCATCACAAAAAATATATTTGATAACAAAGAGTCATGTGGCATGATAGATTCATCAAAACAAGTAAATTTCAACCTAGAGACTGGGTTTTGCTTTATGACTCAAAGTACAAAGATCATAAATATTAGCCACAAACATGATGGCTTGGTTTGTATGAGGTTGAGAAGGTATTTGACAATGAAGCAATTAAGTTCTCTACTATTGATTTAGTAAGATTATCATTAATGGTCAATGGTCATCACCTTAAATTATAAAAGAAACCACAAACAAAGGACGGGGAGTTCATACCCTCAAATAAAGGGTTGATCTAGAGGTTCTTGAGGCTATGGTAAAACACCTATTAGAATCATCATGTCATCATAAAAAAGGAGGTACAAAATAATAAAAACCCTCAGTCATTATTTTTAGTGTTGATAGAAAACCAACTTGTTGGCTAGTTAAGCACTGAATAAAGACCATTATAAGTAGAACATCATTGTGTTGACCACTCAAAAGTTTAAAAAATAGAGAGAAGCAATAAAGCAAACTATTGTACTTTTTTATTCACATTTGCTTCAATTTATTGTATCTACATTACCCTATAGTTATAGGCATTCATTTCCTTAGCATCTTTTCCTATGGAGGCTATAGATCAACATTCCATCGCTATGGTTCCTAACTATAGCATTTGCAAAAACATAATCATAATCATACATTTCCATGGGTTGTGGATCTAGATTTTCATTTTATCATTTCAATCTAATCTGCTACATATTATTGCCATCCATTATATGGTTGTAGAACCATGCTCTCATTTTTTCTATGTAGATATGCATTGTCTTATAATTACAACTACAAATTCTAAATTTGAAATTCTAGTCACTACTACCCTAGTTTCATTTTGTAGCCACCACTTTATTTTTGGGCTTGTAGCCACTACTGCCAACTTGCTACCAATTTTTTTTGTCTTAGCATATTAAATTTGTGTTTGTTATTTATCAATTTTGAGACATCTAACAAGCCTATTTCTTATTCATGACCATGAAGAGTTGGTTTCTACATAATTGGAATGTTCACTTCATGACCATTCAACTAAAGATTCCCATAAAAAAATTAACATATGTCTATGGTAAGTTCTAAAGCAATTTTTGATCTTGTAAAAGATGATTTCACCATAATGACCTTTATTCTTCAAATCTAAACTATCTTACATGATTATACATTAATTTCAAATGTTTATTGCTATATTCGATCCCTAAAAGACTCCATTGTAGCATTCAATCCACATGAAGCAGTTTTCTTACTGCCTAGGCACGTTCAATTCATGTTTGCTCTTTGTTAGTTTTGACATATCCAACAAGCATATTTATTGGTTATGGTCATCAAGAGTTGGTTGCTACATAATCAAAATCTTTACATCATGATCATCTAGCTAAACATTCCTACAAAAAAATTAACAAATGTCTATGGTAAGTTCAGAAGTAGTTTTTGATCTTATAGAAGATGATTTCACCATAATGACCTTTTTCTTCAACTCTCGACTATCATACATGATTACACATCATTTTCAGATGTTGATTTCCATATTTAGTACCTGAGAGATTCCATTGTACCATTCAATCCACAAGTTACCATGTCTACCTTCAACATTGATAAGATTGGTAAACCAATGCATTAATTTATTTATTTCTATTAGTTATTTAGGATCATCATGTTTTTTTTCCATTTTCAATACGTATGTAAATTATTTCTATTTTATGTGATACATCCATCATTTGACATTGGTATTAAATAGTCTCAATTCACCATGGAAGTTGAAAAATCCACTTCACATGCCATGTCATGTCCAATTTATGCCTAATCATCATACTTTTGTCACAACTCCCTAAAAGCCCATCATGACTTCGCAAGCTTGTCTTTTCACCATTTTTTTTGCATTAATGATCACATCATAACCCAGCAGTTGTGTATGTCACATTTCAAACCTCCCAAAGACCAAGCAAGAAATTTACTTAAGGACAAGTGTTTGAATATTTTTTCTTTTTTTGGGGGGTCAAAGGGGGAGGGGGATTGAGGAATAAGGAAATCAATTTCATTTACTTAAATTTTCAAGGATTTCGACATCTTAATTGGGGGGATAATACTAACCAATGTTGCATGTAGAAAATTCATGGTAATAATTACATGGGATATGGATATGGGGATGTATTTATTCCACCATCAAAACTCACATCATCACCCTATGACAAGAGAGTGGGGTGGTTGCGATGCAAAAAAAATTGGCCAACCTTCCAAAGGCCATAACTTGTGACCCGTAACTATGTTTGAGCTCTTTCACATGTCAAAAAAATTGTATCAAAAAGTTTGATTCTATCCTAAGCCATTCTATCTGCTTAAAGTTGATTTTGATATTTTTCTATTTTTAGAAATTGTATATTTTTAGAACTAGACATCAAATTAAGTTGAATTTCATCACATAGGCTAATTTTAGTATTTAGGTTATTTCAAAAAAAAATTAGAGCTGCATGTGCTTACATGTGAAACTTACTATAAATAGCGTTTGCTAATAATAGACATTTTTTTTTAGATTTTAGTTTTTTCAAATTTTGCATGTAAACTCTAATTTCTAAGTTTTAGCTTAAGCATGGTTTGGGTTTGTAATTATTTCAATTTATTCAATATGAATCAATTCTAAGGTATTTTTTTAGATCTTGGCCTATTGATAATTTTATTTGTCTTGATAATTTTTAGTTTCATTATCTAGTATTCTACTTATGATGTTGAACTTTATGCAATTGTACAAGCATTAAGACATTGGAGGCATTACTTGGTGCCTAAAGAGTTTATACTATTTACAAATCATGAGGTTTTGAAGTATGTGAATACATAAAAGAAGTTGAATAGTATGCATGCAAAGTGGGTTTCTTTCTTGCAGGGATATATTTTTGTGTTGAAGCATAAATCAGGAAAACAGAATCAAGTAGCTAATGCATTGAGTGGGAGGGTAGAGTTATTAACTACTATGGTCAGTGTAGTAGTTGGATTTGAAGCTATTAAAGAATTATAGGATATTAATCAATATTTTAGCAAGGTAGTTAAGAAGTGCAAGAATCCATTAATAGGTGGGACAAATGTTATTCATGATGAGTATCTTATTCAATAAGGTTATGTATTCAAAGGGAAACAATTATGCATTCCAGTTGGGTCTCTAAGAGATAATATAATAAGAGAATTACATAATGGTGGTTTGGCTGGACATTTTTGTAAGATAAAGACAATAGCTTTGCTAGAGGAAAAGTATTTTTGGCCAAAGATGAAGAGAGATGTGACACAGTATGTTTCAAGGTGCAAAATATGTCAGGTGGCTAAAGGTCATGCACAAAACACTGGACTATACATGCCATTACTAGTTTCAAAAGGGCCATGGGTAGATTTGAGTATGGATTTTATGTTGAGATTGCCAAACACACAGAGAGGTAATGATTCAATTTTTGTTGTTATAGACAAATTTTATAAAATGGTTCATTTCATTGCATGTAAGAAAACTAAAGATGCCACTAGAGTTACAGAGTTATTTTTTATGGATATTGTGAGATTGCATGGTGTTCTAAAAACTATTACTTCAAATAGGGACATGAAATTTTTAAGTCTTTTTTGGAGGACTTTGTGGAAGAACATGGGTACTAAAATACAATTCAATAGTGCATATCACCCACAAACTGATAGACAGACAGAATTTGTGAATAGGATCTTGAGAAATTTATTGAGATGCATAGTGGGAGAGAACCCAAAGCAATGGGACATGGCTTTACCACAAGTTGAGTTTGCATATACTAGTTTAGTGAATAGATCAACAGGAAAGTCACTTTTTCAAATTGTTTATGGGAGAAATCTTATAGGTATTTTAGATTTGGTATAATTTCTAATTACAGATTAAATTAGTGATGATGCAGAAGCATATGCAGCAGTTACGAGTAAGAAGAAAGTTGCAGGAAAGTAATAAAAAATATAAAGCAGCAGTGGATGTTAGAAGAAGATCCAAAGTATTTGAAGAAAGAGAGTTGGTAATGGTTTACTTGAGGAAAGAGAGATTTCTAAAAGGTACATACAATAAGTTAAAGTATAAGAAAATTGGGCCATACAGAATTGTGAAGAAAATCAATGATAATGCATATGAGGTGAGTTTACCACTAAATTTCGATATATCTCCAATATTTAATATTTCATATTTATATGAATTATATAGAGAAGATGATGAAGATGAATAAATAAATTGAGAGCGGTAGGTTCCAAAGAAGAAGAAAGAAAAAATAGTGCAAATTTTGGATTTAAAGATAGTGAGTACAAGGCAAGGGAATTATAACAGGTATTTGGTGTAATAGAAAGGATTGAAACAAAAAGACAACACTTAGATTATATAATGGGAGCTGAAGAAGATTCATAAAGATAAATGGAAGTAGTATAATCAAACCAACTCGTAAAATCTAAGTTGTTTCAACCAGAGGAGAATGATGCAGAAAAATAGGCCAACCTTTTGGAGGCCATAACTTTTGACCCGTAACTCCATTTGAGCTCTTCCATGTGCCAAAAGGATCATATCAAAAAGTTTGATTTTTCCCTAAGCCGCTTTATCTACTTAGAGTTGATTTCAATATTTTTTGGAGGCCAAACATGTTCATCTGAGGGTTCAAAATTAACGTTTAATATTTTTTTTGAGAATTTTTTATTTTTAAAAATTGTATATTTTTAGAACTAGATGTCAACTTCAGTTGAATTTCATTCCATAGGCTAATTTTACAATTTAATTTATTTTATAAAATTCTTAGAGATGCACGTGCTTACATGTGAAACTTACTATAAATCATAGCTGCTAAAAATAGACATTTTTTTAATTTTTTTTTTTTTTAAATTTTGCATGTAAACTCTAATTTTTAAGCTTAGGTTTATTTAAGAATGGTTTGGGTTTGTAATTATTTCAAGTTATTCAATATGAATCAATTCTAAGTTATTGTTTCAGATCTTGGCCTATTGGTAATTTTATTTGTCTTGATAGTTTTCGATTTCATTAGGTTGTATATAGCATCATTTCATTTTTGTCATGAAAACTATGTATAAATTGCTCTGCCACTCTCCAAATATAGAATTGTTGCTTTTAGTAACCATTAAAATGTTGTAGGATTGTGAAACTTTGAAGTCTAAGTTGTTGAAACTAGAAATGAAGAGTCATAGGGATGATATGGTGAGAAGTGATCCATATGATCATACAATTTTGTTGAATAGCCCACATATAGTTTCCATATTTTGTAATACAAGATGGATGGAGCTAATTGATAAGATATGACATGGATGTTGTTAAAGTATTTACACAAACTACATGATGAAGATGTCATTATCAAAGGTATATAGGTTTTCCTCACAAAGGAGCTACTTGTCTAGGTAATTGGATTATCGGTAACTGGAGAATGATGGACAAAGAGACCTATTGTTGCATCAAGAAGGAATTGATTTTGCATTGCAAGTGAAAGGCTTAGGTTTGATTCTCACTACCTCCACCCATGGATTTAATTTGGTTCCTTCCTCACCAAGTAAATTACTTGTGAAGGTATACAATCCTTACTTTATACTATACATCTCAATATTTTAATCCAGTTAAGGCATACCATTCATGTCAACATGCCAAATTATCTTCTAATTTTTTTTAGGAATGGCAGTTGAGTATCAAAAAAGAAAAAAGAAATCCTTGACACACCATTGTTTGATAAAATTAGTGGTAAATAAGACAAGTTGAGCCAACAACAATGGTCTAGGATAGGTAGAAGAGAGTTATGCCCTCAACCTTCAAACCCAATAAGAAAAAGTTGAAACCTTTTAGAATTGACATTTTTGATAATGAGAAATAATCAGAGTGGGAATAATTTTTTAGTGAAGAGGAATAAGAATTTGAGAATGAAGAACAAGGGTTTGAATCTAAGGACAATGATGATGAGGAAGAACCAAAGGAAGAGCTAGAAGAGGGAACTAAGTATGATGCAGAGAGAATGAAAGAAGAGGAACCCATAAAAGGACCTGAGTCAAATTTATAAGGAGATAAAGAGAAAACACCATCAACATAGCCAAGTCCCATGCAAGATATGGGTGAAGAAAAGAATGAGGAACAAGTCTTTGAGTAATACAATGATTCTCACATTTCTTGAAGTGATAATATTGACAAGAATGCCAAACTTTTGACTACATACCAAAAGATTGGAGCTCTCAAATCAAGGATTTAAGAATTGGATGAAAGAGATAGTGGTTTAGACACTCTAGCAAGGGTTTTTGAGGATGAGACAAGGAATGATGTCAAAAAATCCATTGAAGGAGGACCTATAGCCACCAGTGCACCTCCACCTAAAGTCATGGAAGTCTCATTCCCTGAATCTAAAGAGACACCTATAGCCTTAGATCAATTTAAGGAATAATAATTACCTATAGCAGTGATAATCATCCAAATATGAGTCTACACCCATTGTGGAAGGTGAGGCTCATGACTTCCAAGCCGTTAGTCCATCTCACTATATTGTTCTAGATAGTTTTAAAGTTTCTATGGAATAGATTGCATTTCTAGGAAATAACATCAAAGGATAATTCACACTATAAAACTTAAATGGTGTTTAATATAGATATGAAACAAGCAAAAATCCACCAATTACTTGAGGACATGAAGGTCATACGAGAATGGGTGGAAGGGAATTGTTGACAATTTTGACCTCACAGGTCAAATTATCACCCCTATCACTCGAAACTTTTCTTATCATGTTTTTTCCCTATTAATTGGTATGTTGGTCTTGTAATAACCTTGGCATGGTCATCCAAAACCTTGTTTATCATAGTTTAAGGTATATTTGATGAAATTAAGGTTTTGATTATCATGACCATGTGGTTGTTTAGCCACATTTTCACTAGTTTCAGGTTGTTTTGAGAGATGAGAAGATTCCATAACATACTAAGAGGACTTATGGATTGTGTCAAAGTCATCTCATGTTATATAATTGATCAAACTGGTTGGTGACATGTTTGACTAACATCATGACCCAATTTACTACATTTTGGGTCATTTTATGGATTCTAGAATAGGTTTTGCATATGAATGATAATATAATATCATAAAAATGACATGGTGTACTTGTTCAGGCATGAAAATTATAAGGAATACATCTTTCAATAGTTTCATCAAACTGTTTCAAGTGATTCTAGTAATTTTAGTGCCAAAAAGACCTATTTTGAGGCCATCTATATAATTATTCAAGGTGATATCGAGATTCAAGCATCTTTAGTACCTTATTTATACATGAAAAAGACAAATTATTTATTTGGAATAGGTTTTATGTGATAAAACAAAGAGAACTGATTTATCTCTCATATTGACCTCCTTGGCATCTATAGGAAGGCCATCGGTTTTTACTAAGTATAGGCAGGAGAGAGAGAGAGTCAAGTCCAAAATATAAATAAAAATTATAGGGACCCTAATACCCTTAAATTTAATGTTATTTTTTTTCATATTCATCCCCCCATATTTATGAATAATAGCTAAGAGTGTAAGGGGGTCACTATGACCTAGTCATCCAGACAGGGTCCTGTTTGTCTCCATTTCTTCACTTCATAGTTGATGGATAAAAATGGTTTTAGGGGTATTATTTCAAGGTTAAATATTACCTTTTTCATGTTTTAATCATCAATTAATTTTCCTTGATAAGGATATTTTTTATAGGAAATCGATTGTCTACCTTGACTTGAGTTTTGGCAATTTTCAACCATGTTTGATATACTAGTTGAATGTATTTATTTTCATAAGTTTTCAAGATCATGTTTCAGGTATGATACATATCTTTAATCCAATAAAATAATTTAGGTACCTTCATCTTTAAAATCTCTTTCCTCAAATAGCTTGGGTGGTCATTTGGTCCTTCCACAAGGTATAGTTGCATGTCTAATGGGATTATTTATGTGTGAGGGTATCTAAGTGGGATTATCATAATCTTGATGGGATTATAAAATATTAATAAATATAAATTTACCTTGGAATGACATTCCATATAGGGTCTTAAGTCTATGCTCTCTCAAATTTTAAAATCTCTCTTGTAGGCCTGATGAATAGGCTAGTAAGACATAATGGAAAGTGATAAGAGCTATGAGGACTTGGAAATATGAATAAGTGTGTTTTTAAGTCATGATGTTGTTTAATGATTCTCAAGTTTCTTCACTATGCCTAATGACAATATGAGATAAAGACCTCTTTAGAGCCAATAACGCCTAAATAACACTAAAAGATTGTGTATGACTCTGTTACCAACTTAAGAAACCTCCAAGGGACTGTCTGCCTTTATAAATGTGTTGTGAAGGGGTTAGATGAGTTGTTCTAGGTTATATAAGTCCTTTCAATGAATAAGGATGCTCCCAATTCTACCAAGGTACATCAAAAACATTCACGAAAGCCTCCTTAAAGCACTAATAGCAGAGTTTAAGGTAAGTTAGCAATTTTTAAGGTAAGTGTCAAATGTTGATCTCCATTTGTATCAAGCTCTTTTGATTCTCTTCAAGTTGATGAAAGGTATATCAATATCATTCAATGGTTTGGGAATCATATTTTGAGTTTTATGTTTACCAAGTTCTTCCAACAGTCTGTACAAAGGCCTAAAAGTGAGCTAATATGTACCTACCGAAGTCATCTATAATATGCTATATATTTTTCAAGTAAACATCATAAATATGAGGGTCACTGAGACAAAGGTTTAAAATCAATGGTTCCAGATGAGATCAATGGATATTGTGGTATTTTGGCATCATGGAGGTAAGTGGATTGAATTTTGACACCTTCAGTCCATACACTAAGTGAATGATAACCTACAGCCATATGTTAATACACACAGTCATACACTTTGGTTCTATGTACTATTTATCTTCTTGTGAGTAGGTCATAAAATATGTTATGATATGGAATGATGTTTTATAAGCTACAATAAATAATTTACATATACAAAAAGAGGTTATCAAAGGAAAATAAGCAGGGTGTATACCTACAGCCATCCTCTTTTGGCTCAAACAATGAGGTGAAAGTGAGGTTGGATCCCAATGCAGTTGATAGGTATGTGGAGTCTTGATGAAAGAGATAAAATAATCAGGGATATATTAATGAAAATTATTCATTACAATATTGTGATGAATACTTCCCAAATGACCACTCATAACACAATCAAGCTTAGACAATCACCTACAGTCAATTAAGGAGATAGCAAGTTAGCCTATGTTTGAGAAAGTACATGAATTGTCTTGTTTGACAGAGGTGAGGATTCTAAGACCTTATCACAACATTTTAAGCTATGTCATAGACCTATTTAAGGTATGTTTTTAGTCAAATTCTTCATATACACCTACAAGAGCAATGAGCATGATCACTTACAATGAACCTATATGCATATACAGTATACAAACGAGTGTTTTAGCTTGAGAAGGAGACTTGTGTGAGGGGAAGGATATTTGGGATAGGTTATTGAGCCATGTTATATACTATTTAAGGTGTTTTTAACTTCATTTCTCCACCTCAATTCATACAAACAACATAAAATCTCCACCTATAGCCAATAGGCCTACCTGTAGTCCTTATGAAGGAATGATGTGTTAAAGGAGATTGTACATAGAGGTAAATAATATGATAACGAGAGAGTGTTATTAATGGTATTAATGGAGTCCATGTCCATGAAGGTATCTTTGTAAGTCATAAAATTCAGTCAAAAACCTAGTCCACACATAGCCATCTAGTGACTTACATGCATAATCTATTAAACAAGTGGGAGAGAGCATGTTGCTCACTAAGATTTTATGGTATGACATTGGAAAGAGAGTATGGATGACCTCATAAATACCTCCATCAAATTTTTGGATCCAGTTCAAGGGAGAGAGGCTCAAAACTGAGTTTTAGGGTCAATAACCCTTGTTTGCATACAAAACCTTAGTGACGAAATACAAGTTTTTAGACCCTTTTGAAATTCAATGCTTATATAAAATCATCATGAATCATATAAATCCTGGTTAAAAGATCCATCTTTAGATAAAGTAACTTATGAGGTCATAAGACCCAAGATGACCTTCCTCGGCTTAATACACACAGTCATATTAGCTTGAGTGGTAGTTTTACAAGTGATAGAACTTTTTTCAAGAGATGAATGATGACTTGAAGATTTAGGGGGTGTTGAGGAAGGTCTTATTCTTCAAACTAATGTCATTATTTCAGTCTGTTGATCTCACAAATTTAAGAACAATCAATTAGAATGCACAGAACCCTATTTTACTTAAGAAGGAACTTAAAGAGGTATCTTGGTTTGTTTAGAAATTTCATGAGAATATACATGGGAAATCATACCCATAGGATAGGTTAGAGGGGTCCTTCTGCCATAAATTATTGGCATTGGTTTTTAGAAAGGACCCATGTCCTTTATGAACTATCGTTAAGAGCCTAAAACCCCTAAAACCCTTCAATTGACCTGATTGGAGAAAGATGCTTCTTAATGCCTCTAGATGCCATGTTATGACTTATAAATGACCTAGATCCTATTCACCACTCTCCTAATATCCATTTTTAGGTATTTGATTAGAGGTTCAGGTAGAGTATCGTACAATACAATATAAATTAGGTAGTTTTAAGCTTGTTTGTGAAGGAATGTAAGGTGGAGTGACAACCAAACCATTTAAATATATTTATAGGGACTTAATTTAGGTTTAATGATCATTCCCAAATTTATATAGGTCCCTCAAATAGCTACACAGTTCTTTCAAGTTGGCCACTAGGCCCAATGGTGTGAAGAACTCAGTTTTACAAGCAAAAAACCAATGATGAAGGCCAATGGGTGCCATAAAGGACTTCAACCTCAAGGGATAAGTTGTTTTTAAGTTTTAAAGGTATGATAATGTCATTTTAAATCAAATAAACCTAAAACTTTCTTGAAAAAAATATCTCAAACACCCCTTTAAGTTCACAAAGGCGTCTAGGCTTGTAAATGACTATTTCATGGTTTGACCATATGCACAATGTTACAGAACATGAAAATTGGTATGGAGAAGGGTCTAAGGCTAGGTAAAGAGAATCAAACACTTTTGGATAGTTTCACACGTTTGGGTGGTCATTTGTGCCAATTTTCTCTTTTTAAGCCTAGGAGGCCTAATTAAGCCTAATTGGAGAGGAAAAGGAAGGGAAAATATACTTAAACTTGGACTTGGCTCATGAAATTTTGTGTGGAGATGTAAGTGGATAGAGGGTACTCAAAAAATTGACCATGTTTCCAAGTTGATCTATACAATCTTCTGGACAAGGAGCTTTATAGGTTTTTAAGGCTACAAGGAATGGATGCTAAATCATGTTATAGGAGGAAATTGGTATCTTTTGGGATACTTGATGGTTCCAAATGCTTTGTTTCAAGTTTGAATTAATGTTTAGAATCCTTCCACAGAGGGAATTTATCTGGTTCAAATCAAAACCCTTCTTTCTCTCTCCTATGCCTCTTTGTTCATATATAGGAATCAAGTGTTTAAAATACTTAATAGATGCATAGAAGTTTTCCAAGGGATTTATTGATGGTTTTCCTTTCCTCCAGTGCCTAATCAAGTAGGAAGAATGTCAAATTTTTATTGGGATAATATTTCAAGGGTTGAAGAGGTCTCAAAAACTCCTAATCACACCTTCCTTCCTTCCTACACCTACCATGTTGAAGGAGTCAAACTTGCTTAAAAGAGATTCTAACAGCCCATGTATGGTGGAGATACCTCATGAATGTCTTAGAATAATTTTTTAATAACGAATGAATGAATATTTAAAGTCCTATTTTCAAGGAGGAGGATTAATTCTTCAACAAAGACATATGAGCTAGTATATAGCGAGTCAAGCAAGGATATAGGCAAGTTGTCAAGCTTGACCAATCATAATAAAGACATTTTTAATCCTCATAAACTCATGATAATCTACCACTATGCCACCCTAAGGACATGAAGGAAAGGAGGTACTACATAGCACTTAAAGGAGTGTGAAAACCAAGTTTGAGACCCCACTATTTTGAGGTTGCTTTATCTCCCCATCATTTGATTTTCTATTTGTGTTCATTTTTCCAGAATGTTATTATCACTCTTTGCTTTTGGTTGTGTTGAAATCCTGCCAAGTTTTATACTCACCTTTTGAATAAATAAGAATCTCTTTTCCTCTATTTCAGGTTTTGGTGAAGTGTAAGTTATTTGTCATTGATATAACATTGTGAAGCATTTATTTTCCTATGATATTGTCTAGTTTTTGTGTCTTCATACATCATATTTGAACTTCTACATGTCATTCTAAGTGTCAAGATCAACTTTAGTCTAAGTGTGGATGTGAATTCAACACCTTTCATTCCTTCCATACAAAGAATGAGTTTGTCAAGCCCTTTATGTGAAACATTATTGTGAAGGTCATTACTAAAGTGAAGAGAATGTGTTCAAGCTTCTCCCCTTCATAAGAGTGTTTATTACAAGCATAAGTGGTCATAAAAATTGGTGCATCACCTTCATTCAAAGTTTTCATTTTAATTCCATTGCAAACAGTATCCATTTCACCCTTTTCATTATCAAAATCAGTAGTTAGTAGGTTCAAGATCAGGGTTTAGTGAGAGTACCAAGGGAACCATCCTTCTATCTAGAGATTATCTCCATTCCAAATTCACCCACACTTAGGAGAGATCCCATGTTTCAACAAGAGTGAGAAATAACACACATTCTTACAAGGGTACACTCCTGATTGATAATAGTTTTTGGCTCACCCTGTGGGATGCATTCTCCTTAGCATAGCTTAAGTTTGGAGCTAAGAAAAAGCATTTGTAGCAATAGAGGACACTCATCATCATCTAAACTAGAGGATTCCTTGGAGTTACAGCATTATTAGCAGCAGATAGGCACAACTTTCATGCCGGAGGTTACCATAAGATCATCTAGTAATGGTATTCCTTTTGAATTTATTGAGTTGCCTTTTACTTCTTATAAAAGAACAAGATTTAATAAGACAAACCCCTATCCTAGAAAGCAATTTCTGTCTCCTAGTCAGCTTATTGTTATAGATAGTAAAATTCTCAATATCTAGATGGCCATTAGAAACCAAGTGTTTGTCTCATTTAATAGAGGCAATCCATTAAATCTTGCCTAGTTTGATGATATACCAGTATCATCTCTTAATAGCATCCATTTCTTCTCAGGAAAAGATCAAACTATGCCTATTGAGCACATCAAGGATGTTACCAACCTCTGTTGAACCCATAATGTTGTTTAGGAGAGTGTGGTTATTAGAGTAGTTGTTTCTTTCAAAAGAAAAGCACTGGAATGGTATAAAAACCTCTCAATGAATTCTATTGCTTCATGGGATGACTTAGGTGCAGCGTTTTATAAGTAGTTTGAGGACAAATCTGATCACTTGTCCGTGGTTGAATAACTTACCACCATAAAGAGAGTTCTTCATGAGTTCATGACTAACTTTAACCTCAGATTCCAAAAAATATGAACTAGGATACCTCTAATGAATAGGTCATCCCTAGAATATGCCTTCTTATATTATCTGAGAGCCCTAAATTCAAACATTGGTGTCATGATAAAATCAATGGGTGGCATTAATTTATCAGATGCTTATGAGGTGGTAATAAGAGTTGAGAACACTTTGATACAAGCTAGAAAATTAGTACCTAGCCCTCCTATGATTTTTTCCCTGAAACACAACCCATACCATCCCCTCAAGCTCCTCCTATGGCTCTTATTCTATCTCCCTAGCACAAGTTTTAGCCCCTCCTAAGCAATCAACTAAGATTTAAGAGCTCAAAGGAATGTTGCAGTCTTTCGGGAATGAGATTGTCCAACTGAAGAGGTAGCAATACCAAGCAAATAGACCTTACTAAGCACCTAATCAACCCACCTATCAACCTTTCAAAGACAATAAACCACCCTATCAAGGCTTCAGAGAATAGAGACCATCTTATCAAGCTCAATGATTTATCACTCAAGCTAGTCCATATGCAGTAGTAGATACTAATGTTCTATCATCATCTAAAGATCTTGTTCCTATACCAACTCAAAACAACATGATGTCAGATTTAGGATGGCATCCATTAAATCAAAATGACATACAACATCAGACATTGGTCAACCAATACATGGTGATCTCTCACATGACTCAAGAAGAGACTTCTCTTCAAGAGGGGCAACATAGTGAAGGTATGGCACAACAAGATAAGATGAATCATGGACACAGGAAGTTAGATTCCACTTTAATAAATTGGCAACCTGATGATCATGTAGCCTTGAATCAAGTTGGTGATTCTAGTACTTTAAGTAGTGTAATTGCAGTTGTAACTAGAGCAAAGAAGAGAGCTATTAAAAAGACTAAAGATGTTGTTCATGTTTCAAGTACACCTCCTAATGTTAATAAGAATGTTAATAATCAATTTGACACCCCTATACCATAGAAAAATTAGAACATAGAGGTTGGTAAGTCTCGTCAATTACCACAAGTTTAGGATCAGCGAGTTGTGCAAAAGGTGCATCCAAAGGTAAGTATAGTTCCTTATAATATTGTGGATCATATGAAGAGGTATAATGTTATTATGAGCATGTGGGATTCCTTAGCAATCTTGAGACAAAAGTACATGCTAATGCAAGAACTTTTAGCTCTCAAGTTGTCATTAAAACCAGTTTTGAAAGAAAGCATAGTCTTGGCAAATTTAGATCAACCAATAAGACAAGTCCATCAAGTACATAAAGAGGTAAAAGTGGGTAAGGATGAGGTAAAAAAAATAAAAACACCTCCCTTTTACCTCTCTTTGATAGTTGGTGATACTTTAGTTCACAACTGTATGGTGGACAGTGGAGCTAGTAGCACTATCATGCCCAAACAAATTATTGATAGTCTTGGTTTAGTGTATGAACCAAACATAAAAGGAATATTGCAGTTGGATGGATCACCAAAAAAGATAGTAGGCATATGATAAAGAATCTAAAACTAACATTACATGCTTATCTTATTGGCAATTTGAGCAAGGAGACAGTTGACAGTTTGAATATCATGATCCAAAAAGTAGTCTGAGGACTAGAGAATTGTCATTCCCATCTAAGGCAGCATGGAATTGTCATTGATGTCAAAGGTTGATGTCATTGATGTCATTGAGAATGAATCTAATTATGCATTAATGCCAAAGGTTGAGTTGAACAGACTTGTAGAGTAAATTGGGTTTGTGAAGTGATCTTACTTATAAAATAAGTAAAATAGTCTTGAAACTCTGAACTAGTTTAATAAAGTTGGTCGGGTTTATGGAATGACTTTACTTATTTCATGTTTTTAAGTAAAAAAAATTCAAAAACCTGAAATGGTCTAGAGGATTTATTCAAGGTTCTGAAGTGACTTTACTTTTTCAAGATTCTGGAACGACTTTACTTATGTATGTTTTATAAGTAAAGTAATGTTAAGATCTTGAATTGCTCTAAGTGGAGGTTATTAGGTTTCCAGGATAGCTTTACTTCTCCTACATGTATAAGCTAATCTTTGTGAAAAAATTGAAAGAGTCTAGTGAGGAAGTAATCGGGGATTTATAAGCATGTTACTTCTTTATGTCAGTAAGCAAAGTAAAGGTAAAAACCCAAAAGGGTTTAGACGAAGTAATCCATATTTTGAAGAGGGATTGTTTCTCTTAAGTTGATAAGTCAAGTAATGTCAAAAACTTGAAGGGGTCTAGAAGAGGCTATCAGGATAAGTCAAGAAGGATGGAAAACTCGAAATAGTCTTGAAGAATTCCTTCAAAGGAATTCTTTCAGAAAAAATGGCAAGGATAATTCTTTCAAAAAAATTGTCAAGTCCTTTTTGGAAAATTGTCCCTTAACAAAAGTCCGAAGGGTACATTTAGAAAGTTTGAAGGGTATCTTTTGAACGTTCCAAAGGGAAAGTGGACCTTTTCAAAAAGTTTGAAGGGTATCTTTTGAACGTTTCAAAGGGCAAGTGGACCTTTTCAAAAAGTCTAAAGGGTATATTTTGAACGGTCCGAAGGGCAAGTGGACCTTTTCAAAAAGTCTAAAGGGTATATTTTGAACATTGCAAACGGTATGTGGACACTTGCAAAAAAGTTGAAGGGTAGGTTGCAGAGAATCCAAAGGGTATGAGGACCATTGGAATATTTTTGAAGGACACTTCCAAATAGAAGCCAATGATGAATTATTTCAAAGATATTATAGTACACTTCAAGATGAAATTGACTCAGATAAAAAGTCTGTGGAAATTATCTCAAAGACACAAAGGCCGACAACATTTTTTATAAAGGAACCTTCTGAAGGAATTAAAGCAAGGTTAAAAGATGAGAAAGTCTTTAGAGATCGACATTGTAAGGAGCGTTATAATAATGCTGAAGGAAATAAGTTCACACCAACATGACAAAGTTTAATGCACAATACAAAGGGTAAAGGTTAAGCATATTGAGAACAATCGAAAGGAGTGAAAGTGAACCCATGATATAGAAAGTAGTGAGATGTGAAAGGGAAGAAAAGAAGCTTGATGGTTAATGGCAAAGCAAGAATTAAAATCCATATTACTTTAAAAAATATCAATGGCTCACATTTGATTAGTACATTAGATATAATGGTGTGAAGCAAAGCTAGATTACCCTATGAGTGCACGTGTATTTGACAAGTGTCAAAAGGTCATAAGGAAAGATCTAACAAAGAAAAGAATGTGAACTTGGTGTGATTAAAGAAATAAAAAGCTTGTATTTAATGTCTTCTAACTATCTATAAAGGAATATCTAGAATAGGTGATAAACTCAATATCTCTTCACGAAGCTCAAGATTAATCAATCTAATTGATCAAGGAAGCAGTGTAGTTAAGAACAGTAAGAGTGCACATGCCAAAGATAGTAAAGACATTTCACATGCCAAAGATAGTAAAGACATTTGAACGATGTCGTTTGAAGAATGAATCAAGAAATGAAGTGAAAGTCATATTGAATGTAGATCAGAAGCTTGAACCGATTAAGAGTAATTTAAGTGTGAACACTTTATAGATAAAAACCCTAAAATGCATTGTCTATATATGTTATGAATAAAACATTTGAAAGTGTCTTTTACTACTATTATGATAATAATTAGAGTGTTAACTCAAAAATTATCAAGGACATATGCAGATAGCATAAAAAGGTAAATCAAATAAGGTGTGTCAATATAGAAGATATCTAGACACAAGAAGATAGAGGCAGATAAGATGAGAAGGCACATAGCATGAAGGTGCAGTTACAGACAAGACTTATAATAAAAAATTGAACAAGACTCATTCTAAATCTCTTTTATATTTTTAAGTTGTAGCTTCATTGTCTCTAATAGGTTAGTGCTATCAGATAAATTGAGTTGGTGCTTAGTTAGGAAATTGATGATTCATTAGAGTGGGTGTTCTTGAATGTAACTAGTGAGGTTTGTCTATGAGATATCTTTTCTGTGAGGTTGGATTAGAACAGTAGCTTCTAGTAACTTTTCTCATCGTGGTTTTTCCCTTTGGATTTTCACGTAAGAATCTAGTGTTAAGCATTCTTATATGTGTGTATGATCTCTATTTTTGTTCTTTACTTTGCATATACATTATGTATCTTGTTTAAAAGTTTTAAGAATCAAGTTTTAGCTCATCTATTTATTCACTTGCACTCTCAATAGATAGTGTGTTCAATAATTGGTATCAAATCCAAGGTTCCTTAAGAGAAGCTTAATCAGCTCAAGTAGATCATGGTTAGTGAACACAATGGCCTGCCAAGAAGGATCTTTATCAAACAAGGCTCCCCTATTTGATGGGTCTCACTATGTTTTTTAGAGCATAAGAATGGAAGCATACTTGTCTTCCTTAGGGTTTGATGTATGGATGTCAGTGGTAAACGGTTATACAACTCATGTTGTAACTCTTGTTAATCAAGTGGCCAAAAAGGCTTATGAGAACAATGTCAAAGCAAAGAATGTTATTCTTTGTAGGTTGTCAAACTCTGAGTTTGTCAAAGTTATGCACTATCAAAATGCAAAAGACATTTAGAATAAGTGAAAAAGTATCTATGAAGGAGACATCAAAGTGAAATAGGCTAAGATGCAAATGCACAAAGGATAGTTTGAAAGTATGAAGATGAATAAAGAAGAGAATATATATGATTACCTCCTCAGGGTAGATGAAATAGTCAATGCCATAGGAGGACTTGGAGAAACAATAGAAGAATCGACTATTGTCAAGAAGGTTCTAAGATACCTTCCTTCAAGATACGACTCTAAAATTTTAGCTATTAAAGAAGTGATATATTTAGACAAGCTTATTGTGGATGAACATGGGACGTGTATAGCCTACGAAATGAGGATGGGAGAAACAGACATGGTTAAGATAGAAGCAGCCTTCAAAGTAGTAAAGTCTACAAAATAATAAACCTGTGTGCTCAATTTTGAGGAGACTGATGGTGAAGAAGCTAATTTTGTCAAAAATTTGAAGAGAGGATCAGGTAAGTATAAAGGAAAAATTTTGTTTAAATGTTTTGACTGCAACAAGGTAGGACACTTTGCTACAAAATGTCCATACAATAAAAAGGACAACTCCGAGCAAGTAGAAAGTATCAAAAAAGTGAGACCGCATTATGCTAAGAGGAAAAACTTCTTCAAAAACATAAAGGAGTTATATATAAAAGAAGATAGTGATGCAGTAGGAGAGAGTAATAGTGACAGCTCTGACGATGAGCATGAATGTACCTTTCTAGCTTAGGGAGATGAGTTTCTATTTATGGTATAAAAATTCACCTCCTTGAATCAAGAACAAAATGAAGATGAAGATTGGGATGGAGTAGAAGGTGAGATTGATCTTGAAAGTGAACTTGTGTGTGCTCTTAAAGAAATTGAAAATCTAAGAAAATAAAACTCAACATAAAGGAAGCATGAGAAGAAGGATCTTGAAAAGGCTAATCAAATGATTATGATGCTAAAAAATCAAGTTGAGGAAGCCAATAGGATAGGAGAAGTCGTCAAGATGGATCTCTAATCAAAATCCAATAAATGCATGAGACTTGAAGTAGAATTAGTATCCTTGAGAAAAGAACTTGAGAAGGAAAGAGACCAACTAAACAAAAGCTTAAAGCTGATAAAAGGATTAGATGTTATTAGTGAACTGGTCAGTGTGTAAAAGCCTTCAAATAAAAAGTCAGGTCTTGGATACGATAAATAAAAAGGATCCTCAGCTTGTATATCAATGATTTTGTATGATAACTTTAAGAAAAGAGGAGAAGCAAAAGCTATGAATGAAAAGATCAAAAAAGAAGCAATGAAGGCAAAGATCAAAAAGGACATAAAGACTAATCAAAAGAAAGATGCAGAAAGATACATCAAAGTGGTAGACCTGAAAAAGTAGAAAGGTAAGAGTTTTTAGTATACTACACCAAAGAACATTATGACCAGGTACTTTCCTTCCTTTTATGGTTATTATTTTAGCTATAATCATTTCGGTCATAGGGCTATTGATTGTAGAGTTTTTCTTACTAAAAGATTTAATTTTGCTAGTAGAAATTCATTTGCTCCTTTGATAGATTCAAATTTAATATGTTACAATTATAATAATTATGGGCATATAGCTAAGTATTGTAGAGCTCACGTTGCAATGACAAGAAATTATAATTTAGGTAAAATCGGGTCTTTAAATGAGAAAAGAGTTTCAAAGTCCACTCTTAAAAAAGTAAAAAGGTAGATGAGAGACCCAAAAAGATGTGGAAAGTGAAAGATCAAACCTTGATTACTCAAATGACACTCCATACCAAAGAGCAAAACTTGTGGGTCATAGACAATGGTTTTTCAAAGTATATGATTAGAGACAAGAGCTAATTCACTAGTTTAAGTAGATGCAAAGAAGGGACTGTCAATCTAGGAGATAACACTACTGTCAGAATAAAAGGTAAAGGAACATTGCACATAGATGGTAAGCTTCCTACACATGACTTCCTATATGTTAAAGGACTTAAAAATAATCTCTTAAGTGTATGTCAGATGTGTGATAATGGTTATGAAGTCATATTTAATACTGAAAGTTGTAAACTGAAAAGAACTGGAAAAACCATTGCACAAGGAAGAAGAACTGAAATCAACATATACAACTTGATTGAAGAAAAGGATGCAAGTTGCCTCATGAGAAAAATTGATGAGAGTTGGTTATGGCATAAAATAATGGGTCACATCAACTTCAAAAAGCTAGTCAAAGTAAGTTCTAACAAGTGTGTTAGACATATGCCCAAAATAATCAAACTGGCAAACATCACATGCAAAGCGTGCCAACTAGAAAAGTAGATAAGGGTTAGATTTGAAACGAAAAAATATGTGACTTCAAAACCCCTACAAGTTGTTCATACATATTTATGTGGTCCTATTAGGATAAAAGGATCTAAAGGTGTGTACGACTTTATGCAATTTGCAAATGACTTCTCAAGGATGACATAGGTAACATTTTTGAAAGATAAATCAGAAGCCTTTGAGAGATTTAAAATCTTCAAGGCTATGGTTGAGAATGAAATAGGAAGAAAAATCAAATGTCTAAGATCAGACAAAGGTGGAGAATTCACCTCCAATGAATTTATAGAATATTTTGAGAAGCATGGGATTAAGAGACAATACTCTATTGCAAGAACTCCACAGCAAAATGGAGTTGTAGAAAGAAAGAATATAACTATAAAGGAGATGGCTAGAACAATGTTGATGGAAGCAAAACTTCCTAATGGATATTGAAAAGAGGTAGTTCAAACAGTAGTATATATCCTAAATAGAGTTCAACTTAGGGTAAAGAGTGATAAAACCCCATATAAACTGTGGTTTGAAAAACTTGCTTCCATAAAATATTTTAATGTTTGGAAACAAGTGCTACATTAGAAGAAAAGAGGCCAAACTTGGAAGTTTTGAATCAAGATGTGATGAAGAAATTTTTATTGGATACTTCACTCACAGCAAAGCCTATGTGTGTTATAGTAGACGATTACATAAAATAGTTGAAAGCATCAATGTCAAAGTAGAAGAAAGATTTAAACAAGTTGAGCCTAATTAAGAGATCAAAATTGAAGAATTAGAAAGAGCAAAAAATGAAGTAGAAGATAGTGAAGAAGAGGAAGAAAAGAGTATAAGGGTACCTGCAAGGTTTGTTCAAAAAGAATATCCCAAGGAATAGATAATTGGCAATAAAGATGAGGGTGTTCAGACTAGGAAAAGAGATGTAATAAACAAGAAGCAAGAAAACTTTGCTCTACTTTCAAAAATTGAGCGTAAGACCTTCAATGAAGCCAACAAAGATAAAAATTGGCTAACAGCCATGGAAGAACTCAGCCAAATTAAAAAAAATAAAACTTGGGAATTAGTTCCTAGACCCTCGAACATGAATGTGATAGGAACTAAGAGGGTTTATAGAAACAAACTCAATGAAGATAAATTAGTCAAAAACAAAGTTGACTAGTGTGCAAAGGATATGCATAAGTATGTTGGGTGAATATTTTGTCACCAGCTGACTGACGACAAAATAGGTGCATCAACCACAGCATAAGGAGATTTATACAGCAAAATGGATGTGGTGACCACAACCGAATTGAGACAAATCTCTCCTCTCAGCAAGGGGAGGTTCCCTATAAACTATTATATACTATAGTATATATATATAAGTTGAAAATAGACACAAGGGTGAAATCATACCATCCATCTCTCTTTTTTCAGAGATGATGTTCACAGAATAGAGGAGAATTCTGGTGTAATTACTGAAGGCACTTCTCTTCTTTTAGAAGTGATATTCAACCAATACCAGGATTCTTCCTAGGTAGTAACTGTAACCACAAGAAACCCATGAAAGCACAAAGTCTTTCATTGCTTCTTCCCATTGATTAGGACAAAGAACACCATAGGATTAAGTGTAGCTCAAAGTCTCCACCTAAAACTACAACAAAGTAAAGGATTATGAAGGATAAAGAGAGATCAAAGTCTCTCTAGTATCCTTTACACAAAACACAAACTGAAGACACTTATGGTAGTACAAAGTCTCCCACAGTTGGCTTTAGGACATCTTCCAGTTTATTTCCACTTATTCTGCTTGTTTGATTAAATGGACAAGACTGTATTTAGAAAATAGACATGAGAATAATTTCCTAGATGACACAAGCTTATTCTAACACAAAGTCTGACAGGTCACTTGTTTTCTCATTCATTTAACAAAATATGATTAACAATCTGAGCTCAAAGTCATAGGAATGCCTTTCAATTTGGGTAGAGCTTTGCTTCTAATAATAGAGAGATCTCCCTTATACAAAATGAGATATTACAATATATAGCATCATAAGAAAGACTTGGGCGCTTATTTTCATGAAAACAGCCCATGTTGAATTGAATGCATTGAATATTTATGAAAAGGCCATGTTGGAATAGGTCATTAGCCTTGACTTTGGCATTCTGAATCACCTCAAATATCTCCTCCTAAGCATAGGTTTTTTGGTCTTCTTTATGATGCTTACATGACTGTCTATTCGCCTTTACTTAATGCAAAAAAATAGGTCGCGCCTTTGAATGTTCACTCTCTCTGATGTCTATCTAGTGGACTGTTCCACCTACTAAAAATAACTCTCCTGCAAATATTTCTAGATTTCCTATAGTTTTTCTCTCTTTCCTTGCCATGTTTTGTCTTTCCTTGGCAATTTGAGCTCTCAGGGCTATCTTCTCACTTTTTGCTGCTCTTTCAGCTCCTTTTTGGGCTGGTCATTGAGCTTGTCCTCAGGTCTTTTGAAAATTGATGGTTATTTCATCACCCTAAATTTGACATCTGCAAGGACATCACCGATCGCTTGAACCTCACTAAACCTTGAACCTTTAACTCTTTTGGTTCGAAGGTTTAATGGTTCAATGGTTCGTCGATTCAATGTTTTTGTAAAGGGTTGCATTCACTCTCTTTTTCTTCTTCGATTCAACCATTTCTTTGAACCATTTGTTTGAACTTCTTTTTAGAATCTTCTGCTTCCTTCATTCACTCGAAGCTTCCTTTCAAACTTTGAACTCTTTGAACCCTTTGAACCTTTGAACCTGTTGAACCATTTCGGTTCAAGGTTCAATGGTTCATTCTCTTTCCTTAAATCCTTTAAAGTTTTGAACTCTCTGGATCGCTTCATTTTCTAAGTCTGTCAAACTTATTGAATTCGTTGAACCTTTGAACTTTTGAACTCTTTTTGGTTCAAAGTTCAACAATTCAACGGTTCAATTTTCACTCTTCGAATCCTTTTATTCTCTAAGTCTTTTGAACTTGTTGAACCTGTTGAACTTTTGAACCTTTCAAAGCTCAAGGTTCAATGGTTTAATGATTCAATGTTAACTCTTAAAAGCCTTCTTTTCTTTAAGTCCGCTGAAGTCGTTGAACCTTTGAACCTTTCGGAGGCAGGGTTCAATGGTTTAATGGTTCATTTTAATTGTTTGAAGCCCGCCGTTAAGTCTTTTGATTGAACCTCAGTGTTGAACCATCCTCAAAACACTAAGGAAATGCCTTAAGTGTTTTGAACTTCCCTTTGAGAAAGCCCGCCTGTTGAACCTGGACTTATTTAGCTGAAAAGGCTTGAATATTTGAAAAACTTAACTGATCAGAGCATTTTTGAGAAAGAAAAGAGAGAGTTTTGGTCCACAGGACCAAAATAGTCAGTATGTTGTCCACAAAAGCAAGTGACAGATTTTTGGAACAACAAAGTAGAAGGCATAGATTTCAAAGATACATTTGATCATGTGGCAACACTAGAAGCTATAAGAATATTCTTGGCATTCTCTGTTCACAAAAAATTCAAGGTATATCAAATGGATGTGAAGTTAGCATTCTTGAATGGAAACTTAGAAGAAAAAGTGTACATTGAACAACCAAAAGGATTTTAGTTAGCAGAGGAAGAAAATTATGTGTGCAAACTAAAGAAAGCTTTGTATAGTCTGAAACAGGCACCGAGAGCATGGTATTCATGATTAGATCAATACTTGTAATGATAAGGTTTTAGAAAAGGGTGCATAGACAATAATTTGTATTTTAAATCAAAAGGTGAGCATATGTTGATTGTTGTTATCTATGTGGATGATATTATCTTAGGAGGTGGTGATAGTAACATGTGCAAATAATTTGTCTTGTAAATGCAAAATGAATTTGAAATGTCAATGCTAGGAGAACTCTCCTTCTTCCTTGGTTTAAAAATTACACAAACTAATGAAGGGATATTCATATCTCAAGATAAGTACGTGAAGGAGATGCTCAATAAATTTGGAATGGAGGATAACAAACTAGTTGGTACTCCCATGATGACTAGTTGCAAGCTAAGCAATGAAGATGAGTCTCGTGATGTAAATAATATGTTGTATAGATCAATGATAGGTAGCCTATTGTATCTAATAGCCTCAAGACCAGACATCATGTAAGCAGTATACATAGTTGCATGGTTTCAAGCATCCCCCAAAGAATCACATGTTAATGCTATAAAAAGAATTTTTAGGTACATCAAGAGCAAAATTGACTATGGGTTGTGGTATCCAACTAGCGAAGATCTTACTTTGGTTGCATATATTGATGTTGATTGGGCAGGAAGTGTGGATGACAAAAAAAACACTACTGGTGGTGCATTCATTCTAGGTAACAAACTTATGTTTTGGCTGAGCAAGAAGCAAGAATCGACTACACTCTCTATAGTTGCAACAAAGTATGTCACAATAGCTACTTGCTACACTCAAGTCTTGTGAATGAAGAAAACTCATCAAGCACCTATCTCTATTTTTTGTGATAGTTCAAGTGCCATAAATCTATCCAAAAATCCAGTGATGCATTCCAGAACCAAGCATTTCTCCACAAAATATCATTTTTTGAGAGAAAAGGTAGTAAGTCAGGAGGTCACAATGGAATATGTGCCAACTAATGATCAGATTACAGATATCTTCACAAAGCCTCTTCCCAAGGAGCAATTTGAGTATCTGAGAGAGAAGTTAGGAATTGTAGCTCCCACCCCATATCACTAGACTCTTGTGATAGGTTATAAGTCTAAGGGGAGCATTACAAGCATATTATTAACTCCTGGATTAAGATTGAAGGCAATCTATTGTGTACTTTACACATCATTTGCCATTTGATGTTAAGGAGCAGACTAAGGTATGTTGGATCTAGATTTCTATGCTCATTTATGTAAGATATATATCTATTGTTGATTGGTATTTTAGACCAATGCTATATCCAGGATTGGTTGAAGCATATGAAAGCTAGGAGAGTCATAGGAATAGTTCAGGTCAGTGTGCATTATCCAAGGGGGAGTCTTTTTTCAGCTCTATCCAGACATGTCCAAGAATCAGAATAGCTCAAAAGCCAGTAAAGCAATAGTTTGTCTTATTGGTTTAGCAAACACTCTTTGTCATTAATGTCAAATGGGAAGAAATCAGAATAAGAGCAAGCAAGTAGAATGAGAAGGGAAGTTTGAGGATGTTTTTGAGGGTGTTTTGTCATAATGACAAAGGAGGAGATTGTTGACAATTTAAGCAAGGAGACAGTTGACATTGTGAATATCATGATCCAAAAAGTAGTTTGAGGACTGAAGAATTGTCATTCCCATCTAAGGCAGCATGGAATTGCCATTAATGTCAAAGGTTGATGCCATTGATGTCATTGAGATTGAATCTGATCATGCATTAATGCCAAAGGTTGAGTTGAGCATACTTGTGGAGTAAATCAGGTTTGTGAAGTGCTCTTACTTATAAAATAAGTAAAGTAGTCTCGAAACTTTGAATTGGCCTAATAAAGTTGGTCAAGTTTATGAAATGACTTTACTTCTTTCATGTTTTTAAGTAAAGCAAAGTCGAAAACCCGAAGTGGTCTAGAGGAGTTATTCAAAGTTCTAAAGTGGCTTTACTTGGTCGAGATTCTAGAATGACTTTACTTATGTATGCTTTATAAGTAAAGTAATGTTAAGATCCTGAGTTGGTCTAAGTGGAGGTTATCAGGTTTTTAGGATAGCTTTACTTCTCCCATGTTTATAAGTTAAGCTTTGTAGTAAACCTAATAGGGTCCAGCGAAGAGGTAATCAAGGATTTGCAAGAATGTTACTTCTTTATGTTGGTAAGCAAAGTAAAGGTAAAAACTCGAAAGGGTCTAGATGAAGTAATCGAGATTTTAAAGAGGGACTGCTTCTCTCAAGTTGATAAGTCAAGTAATGTCAAAAAGCTAAAAGGGTCTAGAAGAGGCTATCGAGATAAGTCAAGAATGATGGAAAACCCAAAATAGTCTTGAAGAATTCCTTTGAAGGAATTCTTTCATAAAAAATGGCAAGGACAATTCTTTCAAAAAAATTGTCAAGTCCTTTTCGAAAAATTATCCATTAACAAAATTATGAAAGGTACATTCAGAAAGTTTGAAAGGAATCTTTTGAATGTTTCAAAGGGCAAGTGAAACTTTTCAAAAAGTCCAAAGGGTATCTTTTGAATGTTTTGAAAGGCAAGTGGACCTTTTCAAAAAGTCTAAAGGGTATCTTTTGAATGTTCCAAAGGGCAAGTGGACCTTTTCAAAAAGTCTGAAGGGTATATTTTGAACATTTCAAAGGGTATGTGGACACTTGCAGAAAAGCCAAAGGGTAGATTACAGAGAATCTGAAGGGTATGAGGACCATTGGAATATTTTCGAAGGACACTTCTGAATAGAAGCCAATGATGAATTCTTTCAAAGAAATTAGAGGACACTTCAGGATGAAATGGACTCAGACAAAAAGTCCACAAAAATTATCCTAAATACATAAAGACTTGCAACAATTTGTATAAAAGAACCTTCTGGAGGAATTAAAGCAAGGTTAAAAGATGAGCAAGTCTTCAGGGATCGACTTTGTAAGGAGTGTTACAAGAATGTTGAAGGAAATAAGATCACATCAACATGCCGAAGTTTAATGCACAATATAAAGGGTAAAGATTGAGCATATCAAGGATAATCAAAAGAAGTAGAAGTGAACCTATGATATAGAAATTAGCGAGACATGAAAAGGGAAGAAAATAAGCTCAATGGTTAATGGCAAAGTAAGAATTAAAATTCATATTACTTTAAAAGATCAATGGCTCACGTTTGATCGGTGTATTAGATCTAATGGTATGAAGTAAAGCCAGATTACCCTTCAAGTGCACACACATTTGACAAGTGTCAAAAGGTCATAAGAAAATATCCAACAAAGAAAATAACATGAACTTGGTGCGATGAAAGAAATAAAAATCCTGCATTTAATGTCTTCTAACTGTTTGTAAAGGAATAGTTAGAACAGATGATGAACTCGATATCTCTTCATGGAGCTTGAGATTAATTAATCTAATTCATTGAGGAAGCAATGCAATTAAGAATAGTAGGGTTTCATGTGCCAAAGATAGTAAAGATATTTGAACATTGTTGTTTGAAGCATGAAGTAAAAGTCACATTGAATGTAGATCAGAAGCTTGAATCAGTTAAGAGCAATTGAAGTGTGAACACTTTACAGATAGAAACCTTAAAATGCATTTGTCTATATATGCTATGAATAGAACATTTAAAAGTGTCTTTACTACTGTTGTGATAATAATTAGAGTGTTATCTCAAAAATTATCGAGTAAGGACTTATGCAAACAGCGTAAAAAGGCAAAGCAAATAAGGTGTGTCAATATAGAAGATATCCAGACACAAGGAGATAGATGTAGATAAGACAAGAAGGCATATAACGTGAAGGTGCAATTATAGACAAGACTTGTAACAGAAAACTAAACAAGATTCATTTTGAATCTCTTTTGTATTCTGAAGTTGTAGCTTCATTTTCTCTAATAGGTTGGTGCCATCAAATAAACTGAGTTGGTGCTCAGTTAGGAAGTTGATGCTTCCTTAGAGTGGGTGCTCTTGAATGTAACTAGTGAGGTTTATCTGTGAGACATCTTTTTTGTGAGGCTAGATTAGAATAGTAACTTCTATCAGCTTTTCCCCTTTGGGTTTTCATGTAAAAATTTGGTGTTGAGCATTCTTATGTGTGTATGATCTCTATTTTTGTTCTTTACTTTGCATATACATTCTATATCTTGTTTAATAGTTTCAAGAACTAGGTTTTAACTCATCTACTGATTCACCCCCCCTCTCAGTAGATAGTGTGTTCAATATATCCAAATGTCACTATTCAACAGGATGTAGTGGTGGTGGACTTGCCTCTTTATGTTGTCATGTGTTTGTCTAGAAACTTCACCTCAAAGATTCGTGGCTACCTATCAGCTGATTAGACATATTTGATGTTCAGAACTAGGTATGATACAAAGGTAACTATCCATTCTTAGACCATTTCATGTTTTCATTTGGAGCCTTACATTCCAAGTGTTGTATACACTAATTGTGTTGTCTCAGATGAGGTGCTAGAAACTAGTAAAGTGGAAACTAATTCACCTCTTGAGGGAGTTATAAATTTATTCTTTGATGAATGGGCCTTAAACTTGCATGATCATGATCAATACAAATTGATTGATGAGGAGGGGCTTGGTGTCTATTGCCTCCCTGAAAATGATGCAAAAATTCTAGCCATGGTGAAGGAAAATGAGTCTAGTGATAGTCTTCAGCAGTTATATTTTGATGTGTCAAGGAACAAGCATGGTATAGAGGCTGGAATGATATTGATATCTCCAATAAAACAAAGGTATTTTTCTACCATTAAGTTTCAATTTGGCTATTCAAACAATGTTGCATAATATGAGACTCTAGTCCATGGTTTGCAATGGGCTAGGAAGATGGGAATCAATATTTTACAAGTTTTTGGTGATAGTAAACTTATAATTCACCAATTAAGAGGAATTAATGTATGAAAAAACACATTGCTTAGATCTTATAATCATAGATTTTGGGACTTGAATATTTTTAGACATTTGACATTCAAGTAGTGCTAAGAGAAAAGAATAAACATGTAGATAGGTCGGTTACCATAGGAGCTCAATTCAGTATTCCAATTGATGTAAGAAGTGAAAAAATTAAGTCACACATCAAATTTGTTATGAGGCCTTCCATTATAGATAATCATGAGAACTAGAATTTTTTTGAGGATAACAACTAGTTTGTGAAATTCTTGCAAGAGGAGGTTGAATTCTCTTGCAGGAATCAATCAAAGTTATTCTAGCAATATGGAGATTAGATTGTTCAACTAAAATCTAATAATTTGCCCAAAGAATTGGTCACACTTGAGAACATCTTCAGTAGAGATGATGAGATGAGGAGAGAGAAGTCCTCGTTGTCAACCAAAGAAGAACATTATGCTAACATTGAGATTGCAACTAGAAAAAGTTTGAAATTGGGTAAAGTATGTACTCCTTCATAAAAATAATCCTTCATTGAGTTATGTATAAATTTTGTTAATGTATTTGCATGGAAATATAGTGATTTGAATGGATTTGACCCAAGTCTAACTCAACACACCATTAAGTTAGAAGCTAAAACCAAACTGGTTAGACAAAGATAATGACCCATAAATCCAAAGCTTGAGCCTTTGATGAGAACTGAGATTCATAAGCTCATAGAATCAACCATCATCTTTCCAATCAAGAACTCAACTTGGGTGGCAAACATTTCTCTAGCATGAAATAAGAATGGTGAAATTAGACTTTATGTTGATTTTTGAAATTTGAACAAGGCTTCTCTTAAGGATCATTACCCATTGCCATCTATGGAACAGATATTGCAGTTGGTTTTAGGTTCAAAGAGGTTCTCGTTGTTGGATGGGTATAGTGGCTACAATCATCTTTTGGTTAAAGAGGAAGATCAGTTCAAGACAACCTTCACTACCAAGTGGGGAACCTTTGCCTATAAAAAGATGCTATTTGGTTTGTCTAATGCTAGAGCAACATTTTAGAGAACCATGAATATGACATTCTAAGATCTTATTAAAAGATTTATTCTTGTTTATTTAGATGATATTTTTATGTTTTCAAAGAGTGCAAGTGATCACATGGTCCATCTCAAAGAAAGTGTTTGAAAGGTGTAGGCAACTTGGGGTGTCTCTTAACCCCACTAAGTGTGTATTCTTGCTACATGAAGGTAAACTTATTAGACATGTGATTTCAAAACATGGTTTAAGCATAGATCCTAAAAGGATTGACTCAATTATTGCTCTCTCTTTGTCTAAACACAAGAAGGCATTACAAAGCTTCCTAGGAAAAATTAATTTTATAAGGAGATATATTTTAGATATTGTCAGTTTAGCACAGCCACTTATAGCCATGCTTAAGAAGAATCAAAGTTTCAACTGGTCTAAGGAGGGTATGAAGATTTTTGAAGAGATAAAGCAAGCAATAGCTAGTGTTCCTACCCTCATAGAACCTAATTTCTCAAAAGACTTCATCTTATATACATATGCTAATGTGGACACCATTTCAAGTATTCTTATGCAACAAAATCAAAAGGCTTTGGAGCATCCAATAGCCTTCTTTAGTCAAAGCTTGGAATAATATAAGATAAGGTGATATTATGTTGATAAACATTATTTTTTCAGTAATCAGAGCTCTTAAAAAATTTAGATACTTGTTATCTAACAACAAGATACATCTAACGGTTTCCCATCCAAGTATCAAGGAGTTCCTATTGAACAAGGATATAAATGAAAAGAGGGTAGGTTGGATAAAAAGAGTGGTGGAGTATGACATTGAAATCAAGGTCACAAAATTTATTAGAGGCAAGGGATTATGTAAACATCTATCCCAAAACTTGCAAGAGGCTAAAGAGACGGTTTTAGTGTTGAATGATGAAGAAGTTGTAGCTGATCATTCCTCATCTTCAAGTTGGTTTCATGACTTGGTAAGGTATATTCAATAAGGTTTATACCCTACTAATTTAAGTGATTCAAGGAGAAAATATTTTAGATTGCAATCCATTTTCATTTCTTCTTGTTGATGGTGTGTTTTTTAAGAAAGACATCAATGGTATGTTGATAAGGTATATAGAACCAAACCAAACAGAAAGGTTACTTGGAAAGTTCCATGATGGACATGGTGGAGGACATTTCTTAGCAAGAACTACAACCCTTAAGATCATGAGAGGTGGGTACTATTGGCCAAGTATATTCAGTGATTGTCATCCATGGGTTAGTAAATGCAAGCAATGTCTTATGTTTGCAGGAAAAGTGAGACTTGCAAGCTTGCCTCTCCAACCAATTTTGGTGGATCAGTATTTTTTCCAATGGGTTTAGACTTCATTATCCTCATTAACCCTTCTTCAATCTTAGGTCATAAGTGGATCCTTACTACCATAGATTACTTCACAATATGGACAGAGGCAGTAGTTTTAAAAGAAGCAAATGAATCTAGTGTACTAGACATTTATGAAGGTTTACTTACAAGATTTAAGGTTCCCTCCACCATCATTTCAGACAATGTCATGGTTTTGGTAGGAGCTAAGATCAATCAATGGGTTGTTCAACATGGTGTTTACCTCAGCACTTCATCAAACTACTACCCACAAGGAAATGGTTTTGTGAGGTCAAATTATCACCCCTATCACTTGAAAAAAGATGTCATGTTGCTTGCCCTATTAATTGGTATTTTGGTCTTTTAATATCCTTGAAATGGTCATCCAAAATCATTTTTAGTAGAGTTTAAGGTAGATTTGATGAAATTAAGATTTTGATTATCATGACCATGTGTTTGTTTAACCACCTTTTGACCAATTCCAGGTTGTTTCAAGAGATGAGAAGAGTCTAGAATATCCTAATAGGCTTTATGGCTTATGTTAAATTCATCTCATGTTGTATAATTGATCAAACTAGTTAGTGACATATTTGACTAACATCATGACCCAGTTTACTGCATTTTGGGTCATTTGTGGATTTTGGAGCAGTGTTTGCATGTGAATGATAGTTTAATATTATAAGGACATGGTGTATTTGATTGGGCATGAAAATTACAATGAATGTATTTTTCAATAGCTTTATTAGGCTTCTCAAGTGATTATGGCAGTTTTAGTACCAAAAAGACCTATTTTGAGGCCATATGAATAGTTGTTCAAGGTGAAATTGAGCTTCAAGCATCTTTGAGACCTTATTTGTCCATGAAAAAGTCAAATTAATGGTTTTGAAGAGGTTTCAGGTGATAAAATAAAGAAAACTGATTTATCTCTCATATCAACTTCCTTGGCAGCTTTAGAAAGGCCATCAATTTTTGCTCAATACAGGTAGGAGAGAGAGAGAGAGAGAGAGAGAGAGAGAGAGAGAGTCAAGTCCAAAGCTCTTGGGAAATGATAGGTAACTTAATGACCTTAAATTTAGTGGAATTGGTTTCCATATTCATCCTTCCATCTTAATTAATAATCGCTAAGAGTGTAAGGGGGTCATTATGACCTAGTCATCCAGATAGGGTCCAAGTTTGTCTCCATTTCTTCACTACAGAGATTGATGGATAAATACAATTTTAGGGGGATGATTTTAGGGTTAAAAAAGACATTTTTAATGTGTGAATCATTAATTATTTTGCCTTGATAAGGGGCTTTTTGATAGGAAATCAGTTGTTTGTCTTGACTTGAGTTTTGGTAATTTTCAAACATGTTTGATATACTAGTTAAATGTATTCATTTTAAAGATTTTCAAGCTCATGTTTCAAGTAAAATATATCTCTTTCATCCAATAAAAAGTTCCAGGTATCTTCATTTTGAAAAGCTCTTTCTTGAGATAGCTTGGGTGGTCATTTGAACTTTCCACAAGGTATAGTTGCATGTCTAACGAGATTCTTTGTGTGTGAAGGTATCTTAGTGAGATTATCATGATCTTGGGGGGATTATAAAATATGAGGAAATCTGAATTTACCTTTGAAGGACATTCCATATAGGGTCTTAAGACTATGCTCTATCAAAGTTCAAAATCTCTCTTGTAGGCCTCATGAATAGGCTAGTAAGACATAATGGCAAGTGATAAGAGATATAAGGACTCATGAAGATGAATAAGTGTGTTTTGAAGTCATGATGTTGTTTAAGAATTCTCAAGGGTCTTCAAGATGCCTAATGATAATATGAGAGAAAGACCTCTTTAGAGCCTCTAATGCCTAAATAACACTAAAAGATTGTGTGTGACTGTGTTACCAACTTAAGAAACCTCCAAGGGACTGTATACCTTTAGAAATGTGTTGTGAAGGGGTTAGATGAGTTGTTCAAGGTGATATATGTCTTTTCAATGAATAAAGATGCTCACAAGTCTACCAAGGTACATCAAAACCATTTAATAAAGCCTCCTTAAAGCACTATTAGCATAGTTTAAGGTAAGTTAGTGATTTTTAAGATAAATATCAAATGTTGATCTCCATTTGTATCAAGCTCTTTTGATGCTCTTCAAATTGATGCAAGGTAGATCAAGCTCATTTAATGGTTTGGGTATCATATGTTGAGTTCTATGTTTACTAAATTCTTCCAACAGTCTATACAAAGGCATAAAAGTGAGTTAATATGTACGTGCAATAGTCAAATATAATAGGCTATATATTTTTCAAGTAAACATCATGAATATGAGGGTCATTGAGACAAAGGGTTAACATCAATAGTTTCAGATGATATCAATGGAGATCATGGCATTTTGGCATCATGGAGGTAAGTGGATAGACTTTTGACATCTTCAATCTGTACACTAAGTCAATGATGACCTACAACCATATGTTAATACACACAATCATACACTTTGGTTCTATGTACTATTGATCTTCTTGTGAGTAGGTCATAAAAGATGTTATGAGATGGAATGATGTTTGAGAAGGTAAAAGAATGAATTGACATAGACAAAATGAGTTTATCAAAGGAAAAGAAGCAAGGTCTATACCTACAGCGATCCTCTTTTGGCTCAAATAATGAGGTGAAAGTGAGGTTGGATCCCAATGTAGTTGATAGGTCTGTGGAGTCTTGATGAAAGATATCAAAGAATCAAGGATATCTTAATGAAAATTATTCATTACAAGATTGTCATGAATACTTCCCAAATGATCACTTATAGCATAGTCAGGCTTAGACACTCACCTACAGTCAACTAAGGAGATAGCACAATTAGCCTATGTTTGAGAAAGTACATGAATTGTCTTGTTTGAGAGAGGCGAGGATTTTTAGACCTTATCACAACATTTTAAGCTATGTCATAGACCTATTTAAGTTTTGGTTGTAGTCAAATTCTTCATATACACCTACAGGAGCAGTGAACATGGTCACTTATAGCCAGCCCATATGCACATACAATCTACAAAGACGATGTTTTAGCTTGAGAAGGAGGCTTGTCTGAGGGGAAGGATATTAGGGGTTTTAATGCTTTCACAAGATACAAAGAGGTTATTGAGCCATGTTATAGACCTTTTAAGGTCTTTTTACCTTCATTTTTCCACCTCAATCTGTACAAACAACATAAAATCTCCACCTACAGCTAGTAGGCCTACCAACAGTCCTTATGAAAGAATGAGGTGTTACATGAGCTTGTAGATAGAGGTCAATAATGTGATAATGAGAGTGTTATAAATGGTATGATTGGATTCCATGTCCATGAAGGTATCTTAGTATGTCATAAAACTCAGTCACAAACCCAATCTACACAGCCATTTAGTGACCTACAGGGACAGTCTACTAAACAAGTGAGAGAAAGCATGTTGCTCACTAAGAGTTTGAGGTATGATAGTGGAAAGAGAGTATGGATGACCTCATAAATACCTCCATAAAAATTTTGGATCCATCTCAAAGGGAGAGAGGCTCAAAACTGAGTTCTAGTGTCATTAAACTATATTTGCATACAAACCCTCAGTGATGAAATACAAGGTTTTAGACCCCTTTGAAAGTCAATGCTTATATAAAATCATCATGAATCATCTAAAACCTAGTTAAGATCTCCATCTTCAGATAAAGTGACTTATGAAGTCATAAGACCCAAGATGACCTTCCTTGGCTTAATACACACAGTCATACTAACCCGAGTGGCAATTTTGCAATTGATAGAACTTCTTGCAGGAGATGAATGATGACTTAAAGTTGTAGGGGGTGTTGAGGGAGGTCTTAGTATTCAAACTCATGCCATTAGTTCATTCCTTTGATCTCACAAATTCATGAACAATCAGTTAGAATGCATATTCATGAACAATCAGTTAGAATGCATAGAACCCTATTTTACTTAAGGAGCTTAAAGAGGTATCTCGATTTGCTCGAAACTTTCTTGAGAAGTTGCATGGAAACTCATACCCATAGGATATGTTAGAAGGGTCTCCCTACCACAAATTATTGGCATTGGTTTTTGGAAAGGACCCCTATCCTTTATGAACTATAGTTAAGAACCTAAACCCCCCAAAACCCTTAAATTGACTTGATTGGTGAAATATGCTTCTTAATGCCTCTAGATGCTATTGTATGACTCTAAAATGACCTAGATCATGTTCACCACTCTCCTAAGCTCCATTTGTAGGTATTTGATTAGAGGTTAGGGTACATTATCGTACAGTACAATGCAAATTAGGCAGTTTTGAACCTATTTGTGAAGGAATGTAAGGTGGAGTGAAAACCAAACCATTTAAAGATGTTTATAGGGACTTAATTGAGGTTTCATGATCATTAAAAAATTTCTACAGGTACCTCAAAGAGCTACACATTTCTTGCAACTTAGCCACCAGGCCAAATGGTGTGTGAAGAACTCTGTTTTGCAAGCAAAAAATCAATGATGAAGGCCAATGGGTGCCATAAAGGACTTCAACCTCAAGGGATAAGTTGTATTCAAGTGTTACAGGTTTGATCAAGTCATTTTCAAGCAAAAAAACCTGCAACTTTCTTGAAAAAATCTCTCAAACACCCCCTCAAGCTCACAAAGGCGTCTAGGCTTACAAATGACCATTTCATGGTTTGACCATATGCACAACGTTACAGAACATGAAAATTGGTATGGAGAAAGGTCTTAGTCTAGGTAAAGAGAATCACACACTTTTGGCCAGTTTCACACATGTGGGTGGTCATTTGGGCCAATTTTCTCTTTCTAGGCTTAGGAGGCCTAATTAGGCTCAATTAGAGAGGAAAAGGAAGGGGAAAAGATACTTCCACTTGGATTTGGCCCATGAAATTTTGTGTGGAGTTGTATGGGGATAGAGGGTATTCAAAAATGTGCCCAGGTTTCCAAGTTAATTTGTACAATCTTTTGGACGAGGAGCTTTACAAGTTTTTTAGGTTACGAGGAATGGATGCTAAAGCATACTATAGGAGCAAAATGGTATCTTTTGGGATACTTGATGGTTCCAAATGATTTTTTTTAGGTCTAAATTTATGTTGAGAAGCCTTCCATGGAGGGAATTTGTCTGGTTCAAAGCAAAACCCTTCTTTTTCTCTCTTATGCCTCTTTGCTCGTATGAAGGAATCAAGTGTTTGAAATACTTAATAGATGCATAGAAGTTTTTCAAGAGATTTATTGATGTTTCTCCTTTCCTCCAACACCTAATCAAGTAGGAAGAAGTCAAATTTTTATTGGGAGAAGGTTTCAAGGGTTGAAGAGGTCTCAAAGACTCTAATTACACCTTCCTTCCTTCTTATGCCTAACATGTTGAAGGAGTCAAACTTCATTCAAAGAGCTTCTAATAGCCCATGTATGGTGAAGAGACCTCATGAATGTCTTAGAAGAATGTTTCAATGAATAATGAATGAAGACTTAAAGTCTTATTTTCAAGGAGGAGGACTAATGCTTCAACAAAGACATATGAGCTAGTATATAAGGAGTCAATCAAGGATATAGGCACTCTCCAAGTGGTCAAGCTTGACCAATCATGATGAAGACATTTTAAAGCCTCCTAAACTCATGTTAATCTACCTCTATGCCACCCTAAGGACATGAAAGAAAGGAGATACTCAAGGAGGTACTACATAGCACATAAAGGAGTGTGAAGACCAAGTTTGAGACCCCTATTTTGGGGCTGCTTTGTCTCCCCATCATTTGATTTTCTATTTGTATTCATTTTTCCATAATTTTATTATCACTCTTTGATTTTGGTTGTGTTAGACGGCTGCCAAATTTTGTTCTCACCTTCTGAAAAAATAACCTCTTTTCCTCCATTTTCAGGTTTTGGTGAAGTGTATGTTATTTGTCATTGATATAACATTGTGAAGCATTTGTTTTCCTATGATATTGTCTAGTTTTTGTACCTTCATACAACATATTTGAACTTCTACAGGTCATTCGAAGTGTCAAGATCAACTTTAGTCTAAGTGTGGATGTGAATTCAACACCTTTTCATTCCTTCCATACAAAGATTGAGTTTGTCAAGTCCTTGTGAAACACTATTGTGGAGGTCATTCCTAAAATGAAGAGAATGTGTGCAAGATTTTCCCCTTCATAAGAGTGTCTATTGCAAGCATAAGTGGTCATACAAATTGGTGCATCACCTTCATCCAAAGTTTTCATTTCAATTCCATTGCAAACAATATCCCTTTCACCTTTTTCATAGTCAAAATCAGTACTTAGTAGGTTTAAGATCAAGTTTTAGTGAGAGCACCAAGGGAACCAACCCTCTATCTGGAGATTCTCTCCATTCCAAAGTCACCCACACTTAGAAGAGATTCCATGTTTCATCAGGAGTGAGAAACAACACACATTCTCACAAGGGCACACTCATGATTGACATCAAGAATCAAATAGAGCTTTAGAGAAATGAGGTACAAAGTTACTAGGCTAGAGTTAGAAGTAACAAGAATATGTGAACTATTCGTGGATATGTTGAAATGTAGATCACCATCCAAGGTGTATGCATTATATCTTAGGGAATAACTAGTACAATATTAGATACGCAAAATCATATCAGAGAAAAACTATTTCATAGGTTCTCTTCATGCTTTATGTGAAGCTTAATTTATTAGTACAATTGAAATCAGAAATTTGTTATGTGAATCTTATTAGCATGGGTATGTAATTACAATGGATAATGAATGGAATCCTAATGTTATTATTGAAAATGTTCAATTGAGGGCTTATTGTTTCTATCTCAAGAATGGATTGAGGAGAAAGAATGAGTTGGTCACTTATAATGTGACTGAGCAATCTGTTGGACTAAGCTTTAGAGCAAAGCACCCAGAACATAGTTTGATCATTGATCAATGGGAGCAACAAACCTTATTTCCATATTTCATCAAAGCAGTACAAGAAACCAAAAAGAAAGCTCTAACCCACTTCATCTCTATTTCTAATGAAATCTACAAGGAAACTCATTGTGTGTATGGAGAAAGATGGAAAAAACTTACCCCTTTATTGTAATAGAAATACCCTTACATTGTTTTCAATTTAAAGGCTACAAACAATAGGGCAAGTAAATATGTAAACTACCGAAGGCAAAATAATATTGGTTGAATATGTATAAAATCCAGAATGTCTTCCTTGTGGTTTCCAATCCCTACATGGGCTAGGATAGTACCAAGTGATGCATATGAGGAAAATAGGAAGTGGGAGAAACTAAAGAAAGATAAAAGACTGTCCTTCGAGGAATGCAGTTCGAGATACAAAACCTTGTGATTAAAAAGTGTTTATGCACATTTTATGTCCTATTATAAGTCAGTCTAAATTAATACCATTTTGCATAGGGACGTCCAAATATTTTAGTTGGGGGGTATGCTGAGACCCAGAAATGGTCCTCATCTTACTACTAAGTCTTTCTTAATCACCTCTTTATTTTGCTATCCATACTCTTTAGACCTATATTATGTTGATAAAACCTTGTGATTAAAAAGTGTTTATGCGCATTTTATGTCTTATTATAAGTCAGTCTAAACTAATACCATTTTGCATAGGGACATCCAAATACTTTAGTTGGGGGGTATGATGAGACCCAGAAATGGCCCTCATCTTACTATTAAGTCTTTCTTAATCACCTATTTATTTTGCTATCCATACTCTTTAGACCTATATTATGTTGATAAAACGTTGTGATTAAAAAGCGTTTATGCACATTTTATGTCCTATTATAAGTCAATCTAAACTAATACCATTTTGCATAGGGACGTCCAAATACTTTAGTTGGGGATTATGATGAGACCCAGAAATGGCCCTCATCTTACTACCATGTCTTTCTTAATCACCTCTTTATTTTGTTATCCATACTCTTTAGACCTATATTATGTTGATAAATGCACATATTATATAGATAATGTATAGGCATGTTGTTTTTGTTTAAATGTCTTACGCCTCAATAAACTAATATGATTTAATAATTTGAATGCTCTTGGTATTTCAAATAGCGGATAAGATGTAATTTGTCCATACTCATATTATTGTCTTGATGAATGTTTCGCACCCGTAGCTATTGTGAAGGAGTCACCCATAGCCACCCACTGACTATATAATGATTCACCACAAGAAGCACCATTCACCCATAGCAACGGTTATAGGTGATTGTTTACTGGTTGTATGCAGTTAAGACAATTTCTACAGGGTATACTCCAACCACCCATAACAAACAGAACGGCTTATTACCCACAAAGTACAAGGGGTAATTTCCTAGCTAGAAGAAGTTATATAACTTCAATGATAACCTCTTCATTCCGTTAGACTGCTCATTTTTTTTTCTAAATTATGTGCATAGCTATGATTGTTCTTTGTTGCCATCAATTCTATTTGTTATTATTTCTACTATTCTTAGCATTGTCATGGATCCCCTGCTATAACCATTAGGATCTTAGGTAGATAATAAAATCTCTGCTTTTTTTATTTAAGGGAGACACTGCAGACTATAGATTAGTAAGAAGGGAGTAATTTATCTTTCATATCAGTAAAATGAGATTGTAATCAATTATATAGCAATTCCTTCATTGCTACAATTTCGTTATCATAATACAATTGCATTGAGGTAATCATGTCTTAAATAAGGAGGGGTTCAAACTCCAATCTAATCGAGGCAGGGCCCACTCATGAAGACTTGAGGTGGAGACTCCTATTTGTTAGTTAGTTGTTTTGTTGTGAGAGTATTTCTTTTATAGTCAAATGTTGCAAGTGTGACTATCCATTCCATTACTACATGTGCATTGATTTCGTAGTTAACTTGAATTTTTTCCTAATTACATACATTTGTTCTGTTTAGCAAGAGTGTGAAATTTGTTTATGCAAGTGTGATTCACAATTGTGTGGGAAGCTTCAAATCTTAGTTAACATTTCATTTCCAGTCATAGTTAGCATTTCCTTCACATGTATTTAAATTCAGTGTTTGATTTCCAGAAGCTTGTTTACTTTCAACAAGAGAGTTTTCAATTTATTGCAACCATGAGTCAATCTTAGTTTCAATGCTCTATATGAATTTTTAGTTTCTTAGTTATTCAAATGTACTTGGTATGAACATATATTGTTGACCCCTTACCAAAATATACGTCCCTTGGTTAACATATTAAATGCGTTCACCTTCATGAAGTTCCAAGGTGCCTTCTCCAATCTCCGAACAAGCAAAATCAATGGAGCTTTTTCATTGAGGCATTTTTTCAAACAGATATCCTTATTTATGGGGAATAAAATCTCTTGCAAAAACAAATGTTTGGCCCTTCATCTACTCAAAATACCAATCTCAAAAATGCTATCCTTTCATCTCAAAAGTGTCCCAAACATTGTTTCCTTTACCTTGCAAGAGCACTTTTGTTTTGCTAAAACAACGTGTACCGCGCAAGAGGATACCCCAAACTCAAATTTTTCACTCTTTGCATTCTCCATGCCAAGAGCTTTCTATCAATTACTTGGGTTCATCCTCTAAAATGCCTTTCCATCTCCCCAACAATGACACCCCTTGCTCTTCCAAGCAAACACTTTTTTTTCCTCCTAACATTTAAAAATGTTGCTTCTTTTTTTTGTTTCAATATGGGGTGCATTTTTAGCATCTCCACATCATTAGTAAGCCCTAAGAGGCGTTTCCCATCATTTCCCTGGCTCTTTATGTTCCCATAGCCCCCAAAAACACCCAAAATGCCCAAAAACAGCCCAAACATGAAGAATCACGTCTTTGATGGATAACTTGTTCCTCTCCATTATTTGCGTTTGAGGGTCATAATGGCCTCCCAACAAATTTTAGAATCCATTCCTATAAATAAAAGTTTTCATTTCATGCATAATACCACCAAAAAGAACCACAAAGGACTAAAACTGGGTTTATGTAATTGATCCATGTGTTTTAGATTTTAATAAGATTATGTACATAAAAACACACAAGGTGGACCAATTCACCGAACCTTCACAAACACAACCTATTGGATGCAATTGAAAACTAACATTGGATGCAATCCAACCATGATGACCACGTGTGTTTATGAACGAGAATTGTGCATGACTTATCAAGCACATAAGCATGATGCCTAGAATAAAGAATAAGTTGGATAAACGATCAAAATAACTTGATCATGGATTGATTTAGATAGGGAACCTAAACTCTTTCCATGACACAGTGGATCAAGGAGAAGCCATTTTTATTCCCTTATAACAACACCTACTGTATACCATGTTTTTGGTTGATGCAAGATTGTTGTTACATCAAGGATGCCCCTGCACCGCTTTGCAAAATGTGCCATGTTTTCTTAAAAACAACATACACACAGACGCGGATGTCTGAATTTCAAAATTGATGATGGAGTCATGTTTTCCATGCCTAGACTTTTCTTTTAATATCTTGAACAACCTCTAAGACCACCCCAAACTTGCCAACCTTCACACCCTTGCTTCCAAGCCCAAAAAAATGCTTTTTTCTTCCTCCTTTTGCTGGTTTCTTTTTTTGTATCAACAACATAAACTAGATTTATTGTGTCTTCTTGGGGCCCTCGGGGATGCTTTTCATCCATCTCTCCTATGGTTTTCTTCTCAATGTTTTTCTCCTTGTCTTCTTGAAAACAAACACCCAAGCATGAAGCAAAATGTCCTCTTTCGACCCAAAATGCATCTTTACTTATGTTTGATGATGGAAGCTCGGGTTTCTACTAGTCCTCCACATTCTAGACAGCCAATGAATCATTAATCATGCTCCCCATATGATTGAAACGATTCCGAACTCCCCAAGGTGCAATGCCCGCCAAAGTGGCTGAGAAAGAGAGAAAACAGATTTTTTAAACGATGTGAAATAAATCTTTTTTGTTGGAGCCACATTATTGGCATTTGACAAGCTGGGAGACCCATTCCACTCTTTTTGGAATGCTTTCAAAGCATCCTTTGTTCAAGTTGTCCCAAAAATAGCTCAAGATAAGCAAACATGGAGTTTCTACCGTTTAACAATGTGACCATGCACTTTGAGGATGCACACACCTTCAGGAGAAAAATCCCAATTGGAAAAGTTATTCGAATTGTTATGGATGTTCTTGGAACTTCCAATCCTTCACCGTGCCTCATAGGCCTTGCCCCTAAAATGGGGACCTTTACAGAGTTCGAAGACAAGTTCAAATGGTGCATGAAAATCTCCACTTATTGACAACTAGCAATGTTTTTAGGTTATGCGTAACAGTTGTTCCCTACCAAGGATGCTTCTGCATCAATTTCTTACATGGAGAGCCATTCAAGGAATTCCATCGCATTAAGAATTTCTCATTTTATTTGAGTAGGGACGCTGATAAAATTGATGCTTAATTTATGTTTATTTATTTCGTGTCCTGAAGTAAGCTGATTCGTAGACACAAATTTTCTTAGTTATTTTTTTTCTCGAATCAGAATGAAAGTTTGAGTACCGCATGCCTCTTTCTTTGACTGAAAATGCATGGATATGCCCTTGTGATTTAGCATTCTCATGCAGCCTACATAAGTTCTCTCCCATTTGAATAAACAAGGGCATGCTTAACGGGTCCCCTCACTTGAGTCTTCTTGAAGGGGAGAATTGTTTACATGTTCCCCCATTGATAACGATTAAATAAGTGGGAATTTGAATGAAGAGGTTGGTCCAAACGATAACTAGATGATTACAACCAAAAGCTTGGAGAGCGATCTCAATTAAATCCCAATTTTAGTCATGAAATGTTTTGGATATGTCAAGCTTAATCAAGATTTCAGAATGCTTTTGTATTTTGAGTGTGTGAATAAACTTCTTGGATGGCAATGAAGTAACAATTATTTTCCTTCCTAGAACAACTACAGATTGAATTCATGATACGAGCTTGGAAAGCATTGGCTTGAGCCTAGAGACCATTAGCTTGGAGAGGATTTTATAGACCATATTGCATAGAGGGATCAGGCTACCCTGGAGATGAGAGCTAATTTAGTAGTGTTCAAATCCCAGTAAGCATCTTTTTATTTTTTCTAGATTCCTCATTTAAAGGCAACAAATCATCTTTTACCATTTCTTTAAAGGTTTGATAGAACAATGTTTGATACCCATTAGGTCTTTGGCTTTATCAGGCTACAAAGAGAAGACTATGACCCTGATTTCATCCTTTGTGGCTGGCCTCAATATATTGTTATTATTTTCTATTCTAATTTGATATGGGATATGCTTAAGTAGTTCCCTATGAGTGCTAATTTCCCTTGAAGTGGGAGGTGTCTCCGTTGGGAGCATTTACAAAAAATGTAGCATAATCCATTATTTCTTTTGAAGATTGGATGTAGTTGCCCTCCTCTACTATTATTTTTTGCATTGTGTTAACATCATGTCTATTCAAAACTGATTCATGGATCTTGTTACCGTCGCGCCAGTGTTTATCCTCTTTTTTGGTACGGTGGTAAGGTCTTGAATTAGACCTTGTACCTGAAGGAAAATTTCTTGAAAAAGTCAAGTTTCTCTTATATGTTTTTTGTACTCTGGCCAATTGTGCCTTGATGTCTATGGGGTGCTTAAAATATTTCTAAATTCATATTTTCTCTAGTATTTGAGTTTGTGCTTAAGATACCTAAGTTTTTCCATGACCCAAAACGTTGCATGTCCTTGTATAGAGGGGCTCTCACCCCACCACCATTTCACCTGTATAGATGTAATAGCCACATTCATTCAGATCTTAATTGTGTTTTTTTCTAAGTAGGGGGTTTAACAGTAATTCCAAGAGAGATATGCCGGTGGTTAGAGTTTGGTATATCACTATTTCTCACATCATTCTGCCTATTTGTTGCAATAAATTTCTCTAACATGTAAATTATATCCAACTTCTTGGTTATGTGGCTCCTTCCCTTTGTTTGGTTACTCCACGTGAACAATCACTGTGCAAATTCTAGTTCCGCTATATGGGTGTTGATTGCTTCTTGTTTAGGTACCTTCGATGTCCAATGATTGAACCCAACCCGTCCTGTTTTCTCTTTTATGTTCTTGACATAGTTAAAATCTCCCGTAAGAATCAGATTGGAGGGTGGATGCTTTTAATCCATGATGTAAGCTATTCCAACCGCGCAATTACATTATTTCAAAAAGGAGTGTAATTACTGAGGATGTGTAAGCATTCCTTAACATTCACAAGAGAAGAGATTTAGAAGTAATCCCCATGAGAAACCTTGATGGGAATTAACTACAGATATGGCTGGATCCCAATGGGTCATTGGTCGTGTGTTTTGGAAAAATAATGTTTGCTTGTTTCCCCAGACACCAGAGTATTTGCTTTTTGTCAGAGACCCTAATCTGATGGTTGTTTAAAACAAGACCGTGTCTTTCTTTTCAGTTGTGACTGTCTCTAAGGTAACGGCATTTTTTGGGTACACTTAACCTTCTGATGTTCCACGGGGGTATCTGCAGTAAATAGACTGCATAGTGTTGGAAATGTTCACCTCCTCATCAAGGGCCTGCTTGGGTATTTTGGGCATCTATAACTGCATTATTTTTTCAATTAGTTTGTCCAAAGTGGAACTATCTTCTGAGTCAAAAGTGTACCTTATGGGCTTCCATTTCTTTTTTGGCATATTTGTGTTTTTGGGCTCCTAAAGATGTAAAAATGAGAGGGTCTTGATGCTTACCTTTTTGCTTGGCTATGCTTGTTGTGGATTGTAAGAAGGCATCTTTTATCGGGGAGATGGTGTCTAGAAGTGCTTGGCCATCTTCCATATCCTCCATCCCTTTGTCCACTAGTGCTTCAAATGGATTTGCTATTGATATTTGAGGTTCTTGACTTGAGTTCCTTTCCTTGTCTAGAGTAAGCGCGCTGAAATTTGGTTTCATTTGGTTGCTCCTAATTGTGGGTCTGGATTTTTTTTCAAGGCCTTGCTGTTGCATCATTTCAGCTGAGTTGGATGGGTCATTTCCCTATGTTGCCTACTGCTGCTTTTTTGGATCGTTATTATCATGTGCTTTAGCATCTAAGAATCGTAAACGGAGCAGGCACAGGCTAGATGATCATGTTCATGGCAGCTCTGCATTTAAATGGGATATTTTCATAATCCAGTGGCTGCACCTATTCTATCCCTCCCATGTCAAGAATGATTGTGTCAGGCAATGACTTTTCCAGTTCTATGTTGGCACAGATCTGTGCATAGTTTAAAACACCTAGGATTTTGGTGAAGACCACAATGTGCTCTCCAATGGCTGATTTTATTCTCTTCAATGGAAATTCTAGTCACGTGGAAGAGGCAGGATCCTGACCCATACGGGAACTGTGATTGGGAGATCTTTTGTTGTTTTAAAAGTTAGTGACAAATGTTTTATGAAAAGTCCGGATTTTTTCATAATCCATGGTCCCCACTGGAAGGTGCCTTATCTTTCTTGTTTGGAGAAGAAAACAGCTATGAAGTAACTCTTGGGCATCAATAAAATATCCACAGATCCTGATGGATTCCAGTTTTCGGGGACCCATAACCTGAGTGTCTTAGGTCTTGGATAAGTTCCTATAAATCTGCAGGTCAAGGCTTTTTATTGAGGAGCCAAAGCCTATTTCAATTTCTTCCATGGAGAATGAGACACTTGGTGGTGTTTATAGCCTGAATTAGCAGCCATTTTCCTTCTTGTTAGGGCAGTTGGGCCTTGGGATAGTCTTATGTGCATGATATTGTAAAAAACACTGGTGTTCCTCTTTACAGACCTGTGTTGGCTTGTTTGAGACTCCGGATCTTATGTTTTGATTTGGATTTTGTGCGAACAAGGACTGAGAGGAGGCTACAGCTTCCTTTGAGGGGTTGCCTGTATGCTCAACCAGCTGTGAGTGAATGGAAGACAGAGAAACTGGTAGTAACGGCTAGCAGAAACAGTTTTGGGTGTGCTTGGTGCATAGAGAACTCATAGCATGAATTCTAAATGTGATGGTCTACTTGAACTCAAGCATATTGTCTTTCAAGTGTGTAAAGGTAATGCATGCAATGGTATTGCATTGATTTTGGCAGTATACATAGCCTACTTGAATTAAAGTGCTCACTCTATTTCATGCTGTAAGCTGCGAAGAATTGCTCTCTGTACTTCATGTTGCAAGCCATGAAAGAGTGCCAAAGTGTGAAGTTATTTTAAATTAATTCTATAGTTTTTTAATATCCAATGATAGATGCAAAACTTCAAGCTATATTCTTATCTTTTTTATTGCTCTGTGTAGGTTTATAAATTCAATTTAATCTCTGATAGCTCAGGTTCTTGAGTACAATTTGCATCTACATATCAAATGTCATATGGAGCTATCTTTGTCCAAAAATGCTCAGTGTGGAATCCAAATCTACATGCTGAATTCGTGTACATTGTCATAGTTGTAAGCTTAAAAGATAACATGCTTAGAATGAAAGTGAAAGCACAAGCAGTACAAGAGAACGGAGATGTTTTTCGGCATGTATTTGCCATAGATATGCTGTCAGTTCAATATGTTTATTTACCATGACATTGTTGTTTTAGTATATTGTGGATGTAATGACGCAACACATTGTTTCTCATTATTTTTCTACCACAAAATTGCCAGAAGGAACCTATGCCATTCTCAGTCAATTTTTAGTTTGTTAACAATAGCATTTAGATAAAGATCGAGATCTCCGCATTGCATATATTTGAATGAATTTTTCTGGTTAAAACTGCATATTTGTTTTATGTACCCAGTCTAATCCAGAAAGTCAATTAGATAGCACTTCAATATTTAAAATATTATTTTTTGAGGGGCCACTTCCCATGAACCATAAATTCATGCAACATAGTAAAATATTTCTGAAAATAAAGAAATGATATATGTTTATAAAAATAAGTTAAAAAAAGCCTGAAATAATTTCATAACGAGTTTCATTTGTCTTGTTTCATTTTTTAGAGAAACGAACCACAACCAGATAATATCAGGACAACTTGATTGCCAGAAATGATAAAGATTTTCATGTATTTCAATCATAATGTATTACAACGTATAAATAACACTGTAATTTCATTGCTTCAAACTGTATCTGTACATGTATTGGGGAACATCAAAAAATGAATCCTACCTTAGTGATTAGTAACTTAGAGCTTTCGGTTGAAACAATTCTGCCGAATGCTTACACTGCAGAGAGAATTTAGGAATAATTCTCACTAAAAACCACCTAATGAAAAGGTGAAACAGCGCACAGATTTAATTAAACATGGAAGACTCTAGTTGGAGAAAACCCACCCAAAATTTGAATTTTTTGTTGATCTCCAAACTCAGTCCTTGTAGCTATACACTCAGTCCTTGTAGCGATACATCAGAACCTATCAAGTGAGCCAAAAACAGTTAGCACAAACCAAGAACCATAGGAAAACAGTATCTTTATAGCATGAAAAGGAAAAATTTGTACACAGTAAATTAACCAAATGTATTTAAAGGTGAAGGTTCTCATTGTACCAGGTTACCCCTACATTCTGTGCACCCTGCAAAGATTCCTTCCAATGTTGCTTGTTGATCGAGGACTTCTATAACTTTTTCACCATTTGAAGCACCAACCAAAGCTTTTCCCTTTCCAAACTTGGCTGAGTTTAATGGGCTACATTGCTTCTCAATTACAATTTCTAGATCTTCAGGGGACACAGAAATGATGCCCGAAAGGAACTGGAACATGATATGGGCTAAATGAAATCAGTATATTAAATCATAATGCAATTCCTAATTCTAATGATTAGACTTATATAGAAATAAATTATACCTTACAGATATGCTTCACAGTCACAGACGGTTGACAGGAAAGGTATGGCCTTTTCAGACTGGGAAAATCTTCCTCGTCCTCAAATGGCAATAATGTGAAGTGTATATCAAACTATGAACATTAAACAATAGCATATGGGTAAGAATTCATTTATTGATAGCACTGAGAGGTTTTGACGTATGAATAAGACTGATTCACAGAGGTTAAACAACCACATTTATCAAAGGGTGCCAAGATTGCAATTCAAAATTACTGTCAAATTTACCAATAGATTATTTTTACCTGAATCTCCTTTTCTTGTCGAGATTTAGACAAAAGATAATCGGCCATCTTAGCTGCATATGTGGCACGAGAAGTCCTGGCATGAGCATTTCTCACACTTCCATTCTTTGTATGGCTTCTTGCACCACCCTTGCCCCAAGCCAAACCTTCTGCATTTCTTGCATTTCCAGGAGAAGCATCAGTACTTTCTCTGCTAGCTTCTGCTTGGCTATATTCAGCTGATTGAATATCTTCACCAGCTTCTTCATCATCAATGTCATCCGGTTCTTCTCCATTGCCAACATCCATGTCAGCAGAAGTTTCAGGTAAAGAGCTTGGAGCTCTCCTTTTCTTCCGTGTCCACCTGCGTTGTTGAGGTTCTTCATCATCAGAAAAAAACTGCTTCACATCCTCACCTTCATCACCATCAGTAGCTAAGCTTCTCCTAGGCCGTTTGCCTCTATTGTTACGCTTGCTCTGACCCTGAACACCAGAAAATTTACCATGAGCCTTTCTGACGAATGCTGCTGCAGTGGCCTTAGCAGTCCTACGCCGTCGTGTAATAGCTTCTGACTGCCGCCGAAATGTATCAGCAATGCTAGCTTGGATCTGTTACAAAAATTTTGGACAATGTCAAAAAATAAAATCAAAATAAAACCAGGAATTTGCATCTTAAATTAATTAGATCGGTAAGCACAGTCAGAATAACAGACTAGACCCTACTTGTCTGTTTCTGTCCTCTTCTTCTTCGTGCAAAGCCATCTCCTAAGGGAAGCACAAAGAAGGGATTAGGAGAACTGCCCATCCTCGAGAGTGCAAATGCACTTCACAACAAAGAAAATAAAATGAAATAGCTGAATTATATTCAAGTGTAAACCCAAAAACAGCATTAATTTAACAGTAATATTGGACAATCTCCAATTAAATGAAAAGAAAATGAAACAGGCACTCAAAGGCACAGTATTAAGATCAGTTAAACTTCACCTCTTCTTCATATTTGTCCAAATCAGGGTATATAGCTGCAATCAATGCATCATAGTTTGGGTCATCTCGCAATGATCGCCGGCTAGCACAATGGGTACGGCATGCAGGGCACTCATTGTTCCTGATGTCACAAAAAACCCAGCATTTAACAGTAGGGAAAAGCTATACACAAACAAATTATTACTTCTCAGTCATCCCCAGGGTTTTGTATCTCTGATAATCATTATGTCTCAGGTGTATGTAACAGACTGGTTTTTTAACTCTGAATTGCAATTTTGGGCATATCAAAAGAAGACTTCATCTCAGAAAAACTTGAATGTTGAACTGGTAATATGGCATTTGTGAAGCCAATTAAATAGGCAAGAATTAACGAGGAACCCAAAAGCATGTGAAAATCCTAGGCTATAATCATACCCCAAGCGCATTGACTTGTCAATACAATCTCTGCAAAATCGGTGTAGACATTCCATAACTGTCCTTGTTTTCCGGATAATGCCTGTCAGAGAAAACACTATTTAATTCCTTTTCCACATCTTACTGAGACTAAAAATGCCTACTTCACAAAAACTTAAGCAGCAGCAGCCTGCATGTGTTATACTGTAAAGTTCTACACAGTAACAGCTCAAATAGCATCCATACTTCGTAGTTAATATTGACACGGATAGCACTGTTTGCTTATGATAGCTTCATATAGCATGGCTTAGATTTAGTGGTGTGTTATTTTCTGTCCAGGGTAGCATACATTTGACATGGTTAACATGCATCTCAAATACCTAAATACATAAGTAAAGGTCTCATATAGTACATATGTTACACACCGGATGGATGGATCATTAAGGATATTTCTGTGTTCTCAGTAAATGAATCCATTCCATTTGAGATTGAAGAAATAACTCAAGCTCGTAATCAAAAAAAATTATGGACCGTGAAAGCATCAAATCTCTAAAAAACTGAAAGCTTCTATCTTTTGACATATGGTCAATGACCAAAAAAAGCAGCATGCCATTCTGGCATAAGTTAAGCATAGAATCACATAGATGATCAAGAGGCTCAGTGGAATTAAAATGGCTTCCATGGAAACTTAAATTTTGGGTCTTATCTGATATGCAATCCTGATGCCATGTTTCATGCGTATTTTTGTATCTGCCATGTTTCTGAAATAATTATCACACCAAAATTATGTTTTCAAAAATAATCTGTGAGACCTCAATGGATTCCAAAGAAAGTTTAGAGACTGAACTGAACTTGTGTGCCATAATGCTTCAGTACATCTGTGTTTTATGTCTTTTAAAAAAAATCATTTTGCAGAAATGGAGGACAAAAATAATAAGCCCAAGAGTGGACTGAAACTTATATCATCCTATATAACTTTAATCGATTTTAAGCAGACCCTCAAAAGCAAATCCAATGTAAGTAACCACAAAAATTGCTGGTATCTGACAGATTCTTGCTTATATCTATCTATTATAATGTAGTATACAATCATACCATGTTATCATTCACAAGATACATATATAAGTCATGGTAAAACTGCTAGGAATAAGCTACTATTGAGATCTTAGATTCTAACACGTTATAGGTGCCACAAGCCAAGACATTGTAGATTCAGAACCATAGAAAAATGGGTTTGAATACAACAATTAGAAATATGAAACATAGGCTGCTCATTCTTAGTGGGGTGCTTGAGGATTGTTGTTTTCAATTTGCATGTGATGTTTTAACCTTGAATCTGCATTGATAGAAACTATACCAGAATCAGCATGCAAGCTTTGCCTATGGCTTTTTGGTTCTGAATGGTCATGGAATCCATGTTGAACCCATGTTAGAAGGTTGTGGTAAGTTCATGAAGGACAGATTGGTACTTTTAGGAGAAGAAATTCCGGATTAATTGCATAGACAAATTTGAAAAATCCAGAACTTCTTCTCCTAACATTATGAATTGCGGAAGCTTTAAGTCTTTAAATATGCTAATGTTCAGCATATTACTGTATATAGGCATAAATGGGGGTATAAGTTTCCTGTATAAATGGAGATGTGTGGAAATTAATGTTTAAAATTCAGAATTGGAAGAGTGCCAAATAATGTATATGCATGAAATCTGCTCTTTATTGAAGCTATATTTTGATACTACGACTTGGGAGGTTGTTTAGATATAACTATATTTTCTTATACAATAAATACTAACGGTATATATTGTTTGACATGCTCTTGCACAGTTGAAAATATACGGAGTTTGTAAGAACATTCCAGCAGCAAGTTTGCCTAGAACAGAAAACTAGTGTTTTTAAATTGGTGTTTTATGAAATTGAAATTTCTGTTTAAGTTTGTAAAGATTTTAGATCATGACAATTATATTAGTCTACTTTATAACTTCAGACATCAAACTGTATCAAAAGATTGATCAAAATCTCATTTTGAGGAAACTGCTACGCATAAGTAGATAGGGTAGTTGAGAAAAAAAAAAAAAAGCAGATAGGGTAGTGGTTTATAATCATAATACTTTACTAATTACGGTTTAACTTGTCAGTTAATAGAAGGTCAATATTTTTTTCTTTTTCATGAAGAAGCACGTCGACTGGACTAAGTTTGCAAACAGAAGAATGGTGTATACAGTCTCTATAAATGTTTTCGGACAGTCAACTCTTTTTTCGAATTTACATTATCCCTGCTGAACTGGAATTGGCCCAAACAAAGTTGGTTAAAAGTTATTACTTTATCACCACCTGAGATAGGGGGACCTGAATGTCATGCGTTCTTCATGTACCAATTTCTTCCTCTCAAATGAGGGCTGAGGAAGAAACCCTGATCACTTTTCTACTCTTGGCATTGTCACCTATTTACAATGCCAAAAATATTTGTTCAAAAATTTGAGCAAATCAATGTACAGGCACAACTCAAACTTCCAGATGTTGAATTTCTATGTATGAGAACATTAACATATAATGTATCTTTGATGGCTAAAATTGCCATCGCAAGTACTTTTATTTGGTAAATTACTAAATCGTGGCATAAGTGGAGCAATTTAACCTGATGCTGCTCTACTTGTCGCAGTGTTAATGCATTATAAAAATAATTAAAAGCATGTCTGGCACAATAGTGATAGTAAATTTGTTTCAGCATAAATCATCACATACAAGTTACGTGCTCTCCACCATTGTGAGCTCAGACATTGTCAAAAGGTGTTTTCATCATTTCTTTGCAAAAATATCTAGAAAAAGGGTTGTTTGTTCTAAAAGAACATGGCTCTTATTGGTCCTGAACAAGCAAGTTGAGTGTCATCCTTGAAAGGGGCCATACCCCTGTTCAATATATCCCATCATTATAGGAAACCACTCCTCGAGTAAAGGATAAATTTACAACCAAATATTTAGATTCCTTCAAGCTAAAGGAGGATTAATTTTCAGAGGTTTTTTAGAGTTACATTAGCATGAGAAATAATAAAAGAATAAATAATATTCTAATGTAAACGACATTATGTCATATTTCCAAGGTGGCCAACCTTGAGTGATTTTATTATATTAAGGAGTGGATGAACAGACAAACTTATATTTCAAAATATATATTACATAATCCAGCTCTTCAAAGGCATACACATCAAAGACTACAAGAAGATGTAAACATGAAGAGAGACACACATATTCTTGTGATGATGTCACTCATAACATGCATATGAGAGTACAATATTACATCAAGTGGTGTGGCAACGTGAGCCTACAAGATTATTTCATGTTTCTTTTTAAATGTTTCAACTAGTTCTACTCCTAATCTACTATTGGGGAAGCTCTCACGTAAACAGCCAGAGTGTTCCACTGCAAATACCAACTATTTACATCCAACACACACAAAAGCAGTAAACAGTTGGCCTGTTCTGCTGAATGCACCAAACGTACACACAAAAGTGGTAAACAATTGGCACGTTCTGCTGAATGCACCAACTATATAAGCTCTTTCATTGGGGAAGCGAGGCTTCCATCTGCCCCATTGGAGGTGGACCACCACTACCCTTGTGTGGATATAGCGGGATTTGAACCTAGGTGGGGAGCTTTAAATGATCCACAGTACAAGTTGGGCTACCAACTGACTAGGCCCCCTTCCACAATTCTTTCATGTTTCAAGAAGCATGATTAAAATTAAGAGATGTTGTAAAGTATAATAAGAACAAACAAAAATTGCAAAGAAAACCAAGGATTGATTTGTGAGGTAGCTAGGTATCAGATTCTATGGATTAACTCCATCCATGGAAAAGGGGAAAATGAACAAGAATGTCATTGTCCCTGAATTGGAGAGAGAAATGAAAGGAGTTTAATGAAAGTTATATTCTTCACAATAAGAAAGATGAAAAAGGAGTCTAGGTTCAGATCAGCATATAACAAAGATAACAGTAACCATACAGTCCTAGGACCTAAAACAATAGGCCAAGATATTTATGCTATGGAAATTGAAAGGTGAGATGTTAGACCAAAATTACATGCACATATTTTCCTGCAACCATCTTTAGGTGTTGCCTTCCAAGAAAAGAGAGAAGTTGCATGTACGTAACAAATAGTTACAAGGCATTCAAAATGTTTCTTGTGGGCAATTAAAAAGACTGTCTACAAAGACTTAATTTCATATTAATTTAGAAGTTAAGAAAAATAAAGACAAGAAAGAGATGGCAGCGTTAAAAACTTTAGTGGACTAACACTGGAGGAAAGCATCTTTCTTTTGAACTACCAACCAAACTATATTTTTAAAAACTTCTGTAAGAAATACGCCTTGACTGCTTATCTTGGATGATCTTCCATAAACAATGTAAATATTAAACTCATAACAGTGTCCATAAATCATAATAAAACTTTTCGTATAGTCTTAGAATGATGTGAAAAGTTGACCCCACTTCAAGTGTGTGCAGCTCTTATAGGTCCAACATGTTATATCCATGTTGTAGGAGATACCAAAGATTTTGTCACATTTAATAATAAAGTTACAAAGGTTTATGAATATCGAAGACATAAAGTACTTGCTTTAATAAATCATTAGGGTTGAGGATGTGTATAAAGTTCAGCGATGGCTACCTATCTGTACATAATTTTTACATTAATTAATTTAACAAACAGTGTTTACATACAAATTAAAATATAAGAATGATGGATTAACACTTGCCTTCTACAAAAAATAAGATTATCAGGATTCAGGCCAACCAAAACATTTTAACAAACCATATAGGTTTAGCCCTAGAGTCCACAACAAATTATAATTTATCATTCACTATAAATCAACTAGGATACATGAGTGTTAGATCCAATCTTTATTTGGAATAACAAGACATATGCCTAAAGCCGCACAACTTCTAATGCTTCTTAACAATTCATTGAAATCAACAAACAACCCACTCTTATTCAAATGGTAAAGTCATTATAATCAAGTTTAATTTCAAAACAAAAATAATAAAGCATATACAATATATTTCTTTTAAAGAACAAATTTTTGCATACCCAAACATATGGGGCATTGCATCTCTTCTCGAATTGCTGATAAATTGACAAGAACATACCTAGTCAACAATCAGAATATAGTCAGTATTAAAATAGATACCGTATTTAATAATAATAATTACCAAATTTATTAAACAATATGACAACTTTTCTGTTAGAAATATCAATCCGTGTTTTGGTTTATAAAGACTATGCAAAATGTTTAAAATCACCACATGTAAATACAAGAAAGATTTACAAACAAATAATTTATTATAAGAAATAATGGTAGAAATTAATTTTCAATATTCATTACAAAACTCCTACATTTGACTAAACACAAAGCAAAAGGGAAGAAAATACAAGATCCCTACCAGTAATATAAGTTCATTTACCTATTACTACTTAATGATGTGTTTTAAGAGTATAGAAGGGAAGCTGCTCCCAAGATGTGTTCTGTTCAGGGGGCAGAGCTATCTACATAGTTGTTAAAAGAGCCATGTTTCTCTAGGTTAAGCCCCTGTTCTTTCAAACTCAAGGTACTTGGCTATTTGGTTCTTTGCTAAGGGTCGGCCTATAAGCATAGATTACCAACAACAAGCTTACCAAACAGACAACATTCAATACGAGGACAAAGGAATATTTTAAACAGATATCTGGGATCATAAATTCTCTAGAAGGCTACAGAACAAGATATAGCAGATATTTTTTAGTACTTTCTATTCACTGGAGAAAAGCTCTTTTTGGAAATCCATGGCGATGTAAAAAGGTGCCATGCAGTGTTTGGTTTTTCCTTAGTCTTACAACCATATAGCTCTTTTTGGAAACCCATGGTGACGTAAAAACATGGCATGGAGCCTTTGGCTTTTTTTAGACTTACAACCATCTCTTTCTTTTGACCTGTAAGGAATAAAATAATTTTGATGGCATTTTGAAGGAATTTAATAGGTCTAACTTTCATTGTTTATAGACAATTTACCAACTTACATCTGTGCTAAGCTCTCTTCTTGGAAAGCATATTGTTTCTACCAATGTTGGAGCTCAATATGAGTTGGTTGCTCTTTCTACCTCGGTTTAGAAAGGAAGTAATAAAATATACAGCCCTTAAACTTGCATTTTTGTTTTTCCTATGTAATATAGCATAGTTTTAAAAAAAAACAAGAAACAAAGTAATGAAGAAACAATAGCATAGTTCTGTAAAACTCTCAGACAAGTAATCTATGCTTTTGTTGAGCTCTGCTTCTACACTATCCTGGTAATTTTGTAAACCCAATGAAGCACAATTAATTGGAAATTCGTAACAAAATCTATATTTGTATTCCATAGTCAAAGAAAAGGAGAGAGATCTTGTGATTTCTTCTAAAGCTATTTTAAAGATCTTATGTTGTATTCATTAACAAACTTAGTACAATACTTTCTCATCAACGTCCAAGTTAAATCAGATTTGGCATCAAAACTTAACCTGCAAAGAGAGCAATTTTATAACTTCCAACCAGTTGCACCATATGAACCTTTTTCTTTTTGCTTCTATCCCCAGCCATAGCACAAGAAAAAAGAACGAGGAAATGCCACTGCCATTGAAAAGCATTAATTGCAGATGTATAGCAAGATAAACAGGTCAGCCATCAAATTAAGTGGGGGCAAAAGTTTGGATACATTTAGCCAAACACAGGTTAGAAAACTAACAGCATCACAAGCTTTAACCCATTGCATATAGATCTTAGAAAAACATTTCAAGCTATTGGGATAAATGGCTTCTGTCTCAACTTGTGTACTTATCTTGGCATCCATTGTATTAAACTTTAACAATCTCAAACTCTATTACCTACCACTTCAAGAAGATGGGATGTGGGTTGCCATTGTACATTCACAGGACCCCATTGCAGATGTTAAACGTGCTCTTTTTGTTACCAAAATTTGCAATGCCAAACAAAATCAGATTACCACATACATGGTTGACAAGAAAGGCAGCTTATATATGTAATATAATTGGGTTTCCCAATCCACTTTCCATATAGAAAAAATTGAAGACAACTTTGGAAGAAACTGAGTCATATCGCAATATTAGCAATTTTGGGCGATGTTTAGCACAAGAAAAAAATGAACGAGGAAATGCCATTGCCTTTGAAAAACATTTATATAGCAAGATAAACAGGTCAGCCATCAAATTAAGTGGGGGCAAAAGTTTGGCTACATTTAGCCAAACAGAGGTTAGAAAACTAACAGCATCACAAGCTTAAGCCCAAAACATTTCAAGCTGTTGGATTAAATGACTTCTGCCTCAATTTGTGGACTTATCTTGGCATCCATTTTATTAAACTTTAACAATCTCAAACTCTAGTACCTTCCAGTTCCAGTAGATGGGATGCAGGTTGTACATTCAAAGGACCCCATTGCAGATGTTAAACATACTCTTTTTGCTACCAAAATTTGCACTGCCAAACAAAAGCAGATACCACAGACTTGGTTGACAAGAAAACAGCATATCTATGTAATATAATTGGGTTTCCCAATCCACTTACCATATAGAAAAAAATGAAGACAATTTTAGAAGAAAAACTGAGTCATATCACAATATTAGAAATTTCAGGCAATGTTAAGCAAGCAATTAACACATACTGGCGCCACAAGATTATCCCCAAGAATAATTTCCGCATCAGGCACACTCAAGAAGTCCATCTTTCAAAGGGTTTCAAGAGTGGAAGTGTTGGAGTGTTATTAGAAATATTACACAGGTAATTCTTACTAGTCATAAGTATTATTTATTTGATGTTTTTAAGCATATGCTTAGTTGTTGTAATGAATGAACACATGGCATGATTAAGGTAGAGGATCTGTCAAAGGTCCAAGAGATGCCATGGCTTGAATATCTTGTATCGTAGATCATAATTCTAGATATGCATTGAATGGGTGTATTTTATATAATATATATTATATAGAAGTGCCATTCAAGTTTTCCAAAAAAGCTGGGATTTGCCACAGGTTGATGTGACCTGTAAATGAGATATGGAGACATTTGAGAACCAAAGCATATGGATGTTATAATTTATTGTGCCATTTAGATGAAACATGAGAGAATCTCAAAAATTATACGATGAAACTGGGGAGCTCTATTAGGGTATCCCTAGCTGTAGTTGTCTGATTCTATCTGTGGAAGTTAAGCTCTGTTCTACATTATCCACAATGCTTTTTCATGACAATTTTTTGCTTGTCGTTGGGTGTAGTGGATGATTTATTGGAAGCTGCTTCCTTTTCCTACAGGAAAGTTTTGTCCCTTTCTGCATCAATAGGGTCAGTCTTCTTTCAGAATTCTAGAAGCGATTGTTTCTATTTCTTAATCTTTATGGCAGATTCATGGTTTCTCTTTTTGCAACTCATGGAACAGTCTTATGGGATTCGGTACTGTTATGGTGGGATCTGAGTTCATTTGGTGTTGTGGGTGAAATATCAGTCATATGTTTCTCTCATATAATGACCCCGCTGGTGTCAGATAATACCCAGGTGGTTAATATTCCAGCTATGACACTTTTTTAATTCTAGATGGCTCTTGGGGTTAATGGTGAAAATTACTTGGCGATTCCATGTCACCACTTCTGTGAATTGAGGGGGTCTAATAAATAAATGCTGGATAACAAGATTTTAATAAGGATGTTGGAGGAACCTAACCATTTAACGAGGGGGTCTAATTAAGTCATGGAAGATTTTTTTTTTAGGACACAGAATCAATGTGATCTAGTGTCTCACTTTATATGAGGTCACAAATTCAACCACCAGGTTCTACATAATCATTTTGGCTTACGGATCAATAGTTGTGTATTGTGCTTGAACTATTAAGTCCTTGACTACATGTGTTCATTGTTTAACTTTAACTGTTACAAAATGCATCCATCATTCAAATTCTTTTAGTTTAGAACAATTGGATGAAGGACTGAATAGTTTTCACCTGCAATATTGTGTTAAATGTTAACATTTTACATTCATATGTAATTATGTTATAATGTCTCTTATCAAGGCCATGCTTGGCTCACAAACTTCCTGCTTTGCTCAATCGCTATTTTGTTTTACCTAAACACAGTCCTTGTATGTAGCTATATATAGTAGGCCATCGGGGAGTGCCTGATCCTGTCAATGAGGTGTCTAAAGGCACTCGCCTTCATCCAAGGGTGGAGTGCATAAAGGTCCTCAATTGTTGATCCCTCTCCCTCCTTGACCCAACCCTATATAGGGGGGAGGGGACTGGATCAAGTGGCCACATAAATGCCTTGACCTTGGCCAGATAAGTAGCCCCCTCCCCCTCCTTGGTCTTTTGCTCGAGAGCCTACTATAGATAGGGGTCTTCATCTTCTTCCCCCAGCTATTTGTAGTCAGTGGTTGGGGCATATATAAAGTAGCGCCCTCGCACTTGGCCTCCCAGTTGTTCTTCCTTTATAGCCATTGGATCTCTGTCAGGGGACCTACTGATTCCAAGCATCAACAAGGTTTTAAAAGCATCCAGCCCTAATTACTTAGGATTTAGGATCAGTCTCATATCAAGTCTTCCTTCATTAAGGCTTGATCACCCTTTCAAGTATAGAGATGCTTATAATAAAGTAATATCAGCTCATCTGCCATGGACAACTATTGTGCTGGCAGATTCTTCTATGTGATGAGACATTTGATCACAATCTTACTCCAGATTGTTTTGTTTTCATCACTATCTTATCCCCTTGTTTCTTATTTTAAGGAAAAAGTTAGGTCAAATGCCAAATATAAAGTGCTATCCTTATCCAATGGTAGTAATCTGACTCTATTCTATCGCCTGCCCTATCTGCCTTGCATAAAGAATCCTTTCAGAAGGAGTAGTCCCACTTCTGCCCTAAAATATATTAGCCATTTACATAGACATCCAACTCCAAAATGAGAAACGTTTCTTTTCTGAGGATGATTGAAGATTGAATACTTGCTAATGGATTGGATACCTGTTGATAGGAATATGGTGTATTGTAATCTGATTTATAAATTCTGTCACTAATCCAACGTCAAATACCCATGTCTATGGCATGATTACATTGACTTATTATTACTTTCTTCTATCCATCCACTTGTCCACATTTCTCTAGTCTAGATTCACATAGTTTTGTTTTGAAGGTAAATGTCATGCTTACCTTAGTTTTTCTGGTTGCAAGGGAAAAATTATGTATAAGCCTGGAAACATTATTGGGGACACTATGACTTCTTGTCTCACTTCAAAGCTTCTGCTTGTAACAGGTTGGCAAGATATTTTTACACTTGTACCTTAAACTGTACCTTTTGTAATCCATGTTTAAATTAATGTTGTTCTAGTGAGCCTTAACAGGCCTCCCTGCCATGTTCTTCTTTTTAGCATAAATACTTACCATATTCAAGTCCTTTTGACTTTCCTATACTGTCTGTTTACTATCTGGAACATCCCTTTAAAACACATTAGACATCCTCCAGACAAAATCAGAATGGCATACCAGGAAAAACATAAAATATGGCTCATGTAAATGAAAGGTTTAAAAAATGACATAAGGTTTTTGATGATTCCTTGGAGAACAGGAATTGGAGTTGTCTGACAATTCTAATGGGGAATAAGTTGCATGCAGCAGGACCACTCAAGCATATTTCATTGATTTTAGAACTAAATTTTGGTTCATTATTGTTCAGTTTTATATTGTAAACCTTTCGGGTGTGATCAAAATGTTGAACATGGTCCACCACATTCATTTAAAAAGTTGTATTGTTTAAACAACATCAAAAAGACCATTTTAACAAGCCTGTTTAGCTCCGTATACCAATGGGGGTGATACCACAATAGAAGTGGCCCTCCTACTAACATAGTGGTTTATTGGTTGTGCGATGAGTATGTTTGCTTGTTCAGCCATCCCCTCTCCTCCTCTGTGGCTCATATTCCCAGAAAAAATGGTGCAAATGCCTTTAAATACATGGCTTACTACCCCAAGTTGGATATGCCTCTTCAGTGCATCTTGGAATTGCTTCTACGACTCTAAAATCCTTGTTCATTAATTCATTTCTCTTCAAACCATTTATTGCAACTGTTCGTTAAACATCTCTTGAATTGAAATGCATAATTCTTTAAATTTATTTTTCTCTCGGCCGGAGCAACAGTCTTAATCTATTAAAACTCAAAAGACCCATAAGTTCTTAAAACTTCTTTACTAGGGCTATCAGACAACGGATCTTACCTCACAAGCACTAAGGTGAGAGATACCATCCCCAGGATGTCCAATGGTTTAACCAGTATCTTCACAAACACAACTCACAGGTTGGATTCAGATGATAGAATACATAATTCATCTACCTATGCTGCAAACCTCTTTGATATTGCACAGGACTGAGGATACCACAGGTTCAGAAGTTCAGGTGACCCATTTTTTTGTTTCACTTAACTCTTCCTTCCAGTTTTCTGATACCTACATTCAGGATTTAGAAGTTTAGAGTTGAACCAGGCTTTACACAGTACACTCCATTGATTTATGTGTTCTTGTACACTCCAGTCCCTTAAACCCATTTTTAAGGCAGAGAACGTTAAGAAATTTGTCTTTCTTACTTTCATTTCTTACATATATGTCCTCTTTAACCAGAATGGCTAGTTCTTCTAGTTCTCTTTCATTTAGTCCCTTGTTGTTTTCCTTATGGCATTGCATTCTTTGGGCAAGCATCAATCCAAATTTTTCCTACAGATAATTTGTATTATTCTAAGCTGTTTTCTGCTGCTTGCAAATTGCACATATTATGTATTGCTGACGATTGTGGAAACTGATCCAGATTACTGTAATGGCTATCCAAACATGAATTTGTTTCTTTGTTCTAATAAATCAAGATTTCAAAGATTCATTGGTTAAATGCACAGCACATTCATTCTCTTCTCCACAAAAATAAGATCATGATCTGTGATGGCTCATTGGCTGTCATCTCTAAATCATTCAAATGTAGTATGCCTTTTTTAACTTTCAAGTGAGCAATTAACAAAGAAATCCACATGATCTGGATCCCAAGATGTATCCAGGGCACAAAATACTAATTGTCGAATCAATATGTTATTGTGGCAAAGGAATCAGGCATGAAAAGAGAGATAATATATTCTACCGAACTAAAATAGAACAGAATAGAATGCACAATTTAAGGCTGTAAATGAAAGAATTCTGTACAATGAAATCTTGGCGAAGAGATGTAGTGAGCCTTGAAAATAAGAAGAGCAGATCTAAACTCAAAAGAACTTAACTAAACTAGCTATCCAGAAGGCAAGTTGGAATGGTTCTGACTCTCAGCCATTACTACAATGTTGGGCACAGAACACTGTGGCAAAGTTTTCTGCGAATCAGAACTTGGTTGCAGAAATGAATGATGACAGAATTGGCACCATTCAACTGGCGTGCAAAGCTGAATTGGCACCATTCAACTGGCGTGCAAAGCTGAATTGGCACCATTCAACTGGCGTGCAAAGCTGAATGAGAAAGGTTGGGGCCCCTACCATTGGTGCAGAGCTGACCTTAGCATCATGCTGATGTTGGTGCGATGGCACAAGATTTAATTCTTAGTTAATTCTTGGTGCAATGGTTGAGATTGGCACGAGATTGATGATGATGAAGATTGATGCAATTGATGTCAACTTAAAGATTGACCAAATGACTTGTGAAAGTGTGAATTTAGACTTTGATGCAAATGTTGACACCAATTTAAAGAGGGGCTTCGGCGCCAATGTTGATCATAAGTTTGGTCCAGATATTGATGTCAACAGCGATGCAAAAATTGACACAGCAAGTGACATAGATTTTGGTGCCATTGTGGACTTTGCAATTTTGCGCTTTTCCCCTGATCATTCACTCTAAGAAAGCAATAGCCACAATTGTATGTACTATCTAAACCATATGAGGATATTTCCAGTTGAAAATTGAAACTACTCCATTGTACACCACCTTTCATGCACAGGAACCTCTCCTGCTTTGGTAATGTGAAATAATGACACGGTCTTGTCACAAGTTTGCTTCAGCCTGTCCTCAACAATCTGATCTTGCTCAACTGGAATCATGCAACATAAACCAATCTTTGTCAAATGCTTAATTGGGTTAGACTGCTACAACAGAGGTTGAAAGTAAGGATGTGGAAACTCAACATCAAAGACCATATGCGAGCAAGGTAAGGCGAAAGATTTAACTTGAAAGCATCGTCTCCAACCTTCTTGGTAATAGTATAGGGTCCATACCAAAAATGATTGAGTTTCTTATGAAGGCCTTTAAAACACTCGTCCATATGCAACCAAACCTTCTCACCAACGTTGAATCAACATGTGATGCAGTGTTGGTCATGGGGCTGATTATGCTATTGCAAAATTTTGCTCAAGCATGCCACAAACTTGGGGATGAATATTATAGATATGCTATACAAAGCAGGCAGCAGAATAAAAGTCTTTATGCATGGAAACAGGGTCTGCATTTGGCTGCACTAGGCAAAGTACATCAATTGGTGCTAAACAAACTTCGAATTGACCATTCCTAGTGGAATTGTGTCCAGCCTTATTGTGGTTGTCTTCAATGAAAGTAAAGTTTTTGTTCCATGTGCATGAACGTTTATAGTTGTACACACGCAAAAGGTGTACAAGAGTTCAATTGACGACTTTACTCTGGGATCAGCTTGTGGATGGAAAGTTGTTGACATGGTGAGCTCTGTCTCTGTGCATGTCTGAAGTATCTTCCAGAATGTGCTGAGAAACCTAAAGTTCCTGTCTGAAACAATTGTTGTAGGAAGTCCTTGATGATCCAGATGTGAAAAGATGAGACCTATAGGTATCCTACACTAAAATGGTCCTCAAGCATGGCGTGAGATAGCTTTAGAAAAGCGATTGACCACCATAAAGACACAAATATGTTTGTGCATGGTAGTTGTAGTCTAGAGAGAGTCCATTGAAACAAATTCCCATGTCCAGTGCAGAATAGGAAGATGTGTATACAAACCTTACTTCCTATTCTGTGGATTGGTAATAGCACACGAACATGTGTGGTTGTACCAGGCAACCTTGGCACAAAGATTAGCCTAATAGAATTTTTTATGCAACACCAAGATATTCTTATTAACACCAAAGTGACATGTAACTTTGTTGAAGTGAGCTTTCTCAAACCAACTTTGAGCATCCCTATGGGACACATAACTGTCTAAGGTGATACACTAGATCATTTGAGGTAACATCTAGTGATGGGTTCGCCTACAAGGAGAGCACCATAGGTTCATGCAAAATGAGGATTAACATCATATAATTGCTACCACAACAAAGTATTGTGCCCACAAGTGTTCAAGACAGCAAGAGTGCAGCGGTAGGCAAATGACTAAGATAATCTGCAATAGGGATGGCGCTCCCTTGTTTATGTTTCGTGACATTGTGGAATTGCTACAAAAAGGTCATCCGCTTTAACTAGGGTGTCCTTTGTATCTTGCACTAGGTGTAATAAACCAGGACGGTTTATAATCAGCATGTATTATAGTCTCCTTACCAAGGATGTAGTGGATCCATTGGCACACAACCTAAATAATCATGTACTACTCCCAACCAAATGGTGAGAACTGATGCACTAAGTCAATAAATCTCTCAAATGCTCGGCAACCGAATGTTCATTCTGCTTCAAGACTGCTGCAGGCATAAATTTAGAAGCATTTTTCTTGATCTCAGAAGGTTGAAGATTCTAGTAGGGGAAGAACTAGGGGATAGCAGAACCTTTGTTTGAAATTGTCAAAGCTTTGCACTTCAGTCTACCGAAATGTTATTTTGGCACCATGACACAAAATCTAGTGCAAAGGCCAAGCAATGTGAAGAAAACTATGGAAAACTTGGAGTAGAAGTTTGCTACCTCAAGGAAGCTGCAAAGCATTGTTCAGGACTCAAGAGTGAACCTGTTGAGAATGACTTGTAACTTTCCAGATAAATTTGTGTACCACTCTCATCCACGATGTGGCCAAGGTCACCTATTCACTTCATGGTGAAGGAATGCTTCTCAAGGTTGCCATACAACTTATGTGAAGATAAGGTGCAGAAGGCTTGTTTGATCTATGCAAGATGTTTGTCCCACATCTTGCTATGAGTGTATTGTAAAAGTAGAAGGCAATAAAGTGGTCAATGGGCTAATATGTTGTTCACAAGGCACATGCAAGTCGTTAGAGTGTTGGTGAGGCCAAAAAGCATGACCAAACACTCAAAAAGACCTTTAAATTTGAGATTAGTCTTCCAAATGCCTGCAAGGTCAATCAAAACAAGGTGATAAGAAAACTTATATCAATATTATAAATTAATTGGCACCCTAAATGTTTCCAATGAGATCATCAATGCTTCCAATGAGATCATCAATGCATAAAAGTGGATATTTGCTCTTAACAGTAATATTTTTTGCGGAGCAGTAGTTAATGCAAAAACTCCATGTTCCATCCTTCTTTGGTCCAAACAATGGAACTATTGTATGACAATGCAACAAGTGTGATATTTGGTTGTAGATCCTAAGAGACATCCGGGGGACAACACTCTAAATTGCTAGAACCTAAACATGTTATATGCAAAAGAAATGTTGAAGAATACAGAAATAAGAACTCACATTTACAGAATATGGCACATAGGAAAGATATTAGAATTGTAACAAAACTTTAAAAAATATGAATACGTTGTACATGGCATATTCTTGAAGGAGATGCCTGGCTGTCTATCTTCCTCTATCTTCATCTTACTTATGCTTGCTACCAATCTAGTTATGTATACATAATCATACGATACCATAAAAGGGAAAGAACTGTTATGGAAGATGAAACAGTTGCTCTCCCACCTTCTGTCGGCTATGGATGAATTGCATCAAACTGTAACAGTCAAATGGGGGGCTCGACCCCACGTAGGACTGGAACAGAAAACTGCCGGCACTCACCAGTACCACATGAAGAGTTAAGCTCTGTGATTTGGACATTAGGTGTCCAGGACCATCATGCATTCTTTTATGTATGTCACATTTGACTTAGTGAACTCTCGCAAAAGTGCACTACATGCAAGCTTCCTTGAATGCCCTACACCATGAGAACTGTTGGTGCAGTATCTAGTGGACCACTGAGTAAAGCTTGGCTAGGTAGAATATTGATCTTGGACATACTGCGAACCACCGAATATTTTTTTGTGTTACCGCAAACCGTAGAATATACTTTGGCATTATCGTAGCCCATGAGAATGGGCTTGGCAGTATCATTAGTGGTGTATTTTGAGCTGCTACTTGGATCATTCACCCCTCCTCGGAGAGAAATAGTCCCAATTGCATTAACTCTAGGAAGCATGTTCGCAAAATTGTCTTGTAGCTGAGACCTGGTGAACATTTCCCTTGGTGAAAAAGTTGTCCTGCCAACTCAATATAATAGCATAGAATGATTTTATGTGCATGGTTTTTCAATAATTTGATCCAATATTTCCTCTTGGGATTGTTCTGATGTAGAAAGTGGAATTTTAAATGCAAAATATGCATCATTGTATGGAGCAATCTTCTTGAGGTTGGCAGATAGAAACATGTGGCTTTCACTGCCCATTGTTATGATGATACTCCACAGATTGGCTATGTATACGCTCCGCATGCATGAATGCCCAAGGATAAAATATCAAAAAACATCAATCGGCACTACATCACAAGTTATGTCACCTCTAAAAGGATGTATGGCATATCATATGCGGTATTAATAGGTGACACATATACTTTTTGTGTTGCAAGAGCTGAACCATCCCCATTTGTGTGGCTGAGGGTGAGGCATGGTTGGTGTTGACAAACCTTCCACAAGTCAGATTTTCTCTTGCCACTTGGAAAGTTCTCGTCTCTAGCCAAGGAAGGAAGAATACATGGTTTTCCTTGACCAAAATAGGTCATTTCTACGGACTCTGCAGGATTTCTACAGACTCTGCAGGTCATTTCTACGGACTCTACAGGATTTCTACGGACTCTCCCGACACTTAGGCAACAAAAAGGCCTTTCCAACTTTTCCGAAAGGCAATTTCAGAGGCCAAACAGCCCTTGCAGAGGGCAGGAAAGCACTTAGGGGGAAGAAAGACAAAGGCGAAGATATCCTTCGGACTTTTGTCCGAAGGAATTCCTTCGGACAAAAAGTCCGACGAAATTCGGAAGACCACAAAGACAAAGAAAATCCGCACAAAAGACAAAGAAAAGCCAAAGATTAATTCAAGGAAGAGTCCATTTCAAGAATTCCGAAGGGCACCTACCCTTCGGAAGGGTCACTTTCAATATTCCCGAAGGGCACCTACCCTTCGGGCAGGCACAAGACCAGATTCAGAGACCTTTGCAAAAAACCCGAGTGCCCTCCAATTTTTCCGAAGGGCACGGGAGGACACTTGGTCGGTTGCGGAGGGCACTTGGTCAGTTGCGGAAGGCACTTGGTCGGCAGAAGGGCACGTTTGAAATCCCGAAGGGCACATTTCAGAAGGAAAGGCAAGGTAAGGAATCCTTCGGACTTTTTGTCCGAAGGAATTCGGAAATATATATACAGAGAAGACCAAGGACATTTCAAAGAGCAAAGACAAAACAATTAGATTTCTTTCGGACTTTTGTCTGAAGGAATTCCTTCGAACAAAAAGTCTGAAGAAATTCAGGAGGCTTGCAAAAAAGACAAAGTCCAAAGAAAACAAAGAAAAAACAGGAAAATGCTAAGTCAAGAGAGGAAAGAAACCCTTCGGACTTTTTGTCCAAAGGAATTCCTTCGGACAAAAAGTCCAAAGGAATTCGGAGAAAAGACCGACGAAAAAACCCGAAAGAATTCCGAAGGTCAGAGATCGAGATGATTCTTGCGGACATTTTGTCCGCGGGAAAGATGCAAAGCCAATAAAGCCAAAGGAAAGAAAGCCGCGGAAAAGTGGCAAGACGGAATCCTGAAGGAATAAAACTTTCGATGACGTCCCGCAAGCCGTCAATTTTTTACCGCGGGAAGTAACTGTTGGAACCAAAGAGACAAGAAATCCAAAATAAATGGAAGCTGACTGTGCAAAAGAGAATAGAAAATAGATAATACGACGAAAGAGTTGAATACGGAATCCTGCCAGAAATAGACACGAACAGCGGACCAGAATAGGACAGAATACATACAAACAGGAGCTATTTTTGAACATCGGAGCTATTTTCGAATAATCGGTCACAGCTTCAGTTGACTGATTATTAAAGTCATGTTTGTCTCCATTCAGCTCATGTATCCGAAGGTCTAATCCAGCTTCAGCAGGAGTTCCGAATTCGAACGATGAGTTAACTGTTCCATATTTAGAGCTGACTAATTGATCAAAACGCCGCATCTACTAGAAGCTTTCCATGCAAAGGAAAATGATTTCTTCGTCCAACTCGGCTTAAATAACTATTAACTTAGTTTTCAAACGCTACAACTCGAAAATCAAGCAAGTCACATGGAGTTCTAAATTTAACATTTGCGTAGATTTTCATGCAAAAAGAGGTGGGCAGTTCATAACAAAGATAAGTGCGCTTCATCAAGCGAAGAAGCTTCATGCAAGGACAAAAGAAAAAATATATTTTATTGAAAGGCCAAGTAAAGCCTTGAGTTAACCAAAGTGAATCTTTCTCTTCAAGTTTCTACACCAATCTTTGGCCTCTTGTAATTTTCTATATAAAGACTTTCAGCCTTGATTAAAAATCATCCAATCTCTCTTGGTTAGCCCAGACTCTGCCATTGGTGAGTTGTGTAACCTCTTCGATCAATAAAAAGGACTGTACTTTCAGATTTCAAGTGTTGGCATAGTGTATATTTCTTCAGCAATTTGCATAAGTGGTAGAGTTCTCTCCCTTCCCAAATTATGTTTCATACCTACTTGCTATATTATCCTTGTGCAAGTCATGTTAAAGTGTTCTTTATTGTCTTTTGTAAAAAATTTAAGTTTATGTTAGGTGGCGGCAAAGTGTCTTTTATCAGACCTCTCTCCATCGTTTTCCCTCAGGTTTTAGTTATTAGATCGAACCTCTGCATGAAATACTTATGCATAAGTGATTAATTGAAGTCTAAGGTCTTCCTTCTCCCTTGTTCGCTCAGTGTTCAAGGTTCCAAATTGAGTGGATCAAAATTCCGGTGTATCACCCCCTTTAGGTAGGATTTCCCCTTTAAGTTTCCTTTCTCCCTTTTCCACGGTAGTCCGCAGCGTAGAGTATAAGTCCAAATTGATACATCATACAGGAACCAATGTTCTCTGGAGGTTCTTTTCACTATTGAGGCACCCACCCTCGTGAGAAGATCCCATTGTTTTAGCCGGATAGAAGACTGGCCGTTTAGCGCACGTCTTCAAATCAGGGCGCAACTCCAAGTTAACAACAGTTTTTGGCACGCCCGGTGGGACACATTTTTCCTGGTTTTAATGAAATTGCAGTTGTAGCAGTGTTATTCAAAATATTCGGTGACTCCAAGCTCAAGCAGTTGCTTCTAATAGTTCAGGACAGCTTCCATGAAAGTCTATTTTTATTGAATTATCGTGAATGAATTTTGATGGCTGTGTATGGAGAGAATTCCTATGCTATATTTCCTTCTCCGCTTAATGATGGATCATACCAGCCTGGTCATGATACCTATGAGCCTCTTTATGAGTCTGATTAGCCTTATCAAGGGTATTATCAAAGCTATGTTGAGCCTTATCAAGTTTCTCATGATCCTTATTATCAAGAGCGTGAATCTTACCTTCCTTGTGAGCCATAGCAGTCTCAGGGCCGGATTTCATCTTCCCCATATGGTTATGATGTTGCATATGAGCAGTATTGCCTTCAAGAAAAAATGAATGAAATAGATCTCAGAGTACTAGCATATGCAAGAAAGGTTTGTTCTAACTCTCAGTATGAGGAAGTGAATGGTCTATTTCGAAATGTGTCCAATGATCCAGAAGAGATAAATGGACTATGTATTCTTACATTAGAAAAGATGGAGGCTTGGGAAAGGCAGAAAATCGAGTTAAACCAATTGTCTACAAAGGGCTATTATGCTCCTTATTCTTATGAAGTTCTTAACCATGCCCAATGTGTGCCAAGAGAGCTTCCTAGTTGGAGTCAAGAGCCTATTCAAGAGCATATCCAAGAGCCTATTCAAGTGACTATTCATGAGACTAGACCTTCCTATAGTCCCATTACCTCACCAATCATCTCTCAAGCTCAGGTTGTCCAGGAGGACAAGCAGGTTCCAGACTTTGATGAGGTAATGGCCAAATGGAAGGAACAGAATACAGAGGTCTTTAAGAATTTCTCTTTCCCTCCCCTCCAAAACTCCCTAGATAATTCCATTGCCTTCAAGATTCCAAAATCTGATCATGATAGACCTCCCATGCTTCATATTCCCTCTCAAACAAATGAATTTTATCACCCTCCCGCCATCCCCCTTACTCAGGAGGATCTTGTTCTTTGGAGGATTGAGAAAGAGGTTGCAGCTACAAGACAAGTTCTTGCAGAGTGTGAAGAAGATGCTTTAGGTGTGTTTAAGGAAGAATTTCCTATTGATACCTCACTTGAGGTTGTAGTTGAGCATCTAATTATAGCTGAGAGTGAGAAGACTGATCTTGATGTAGATGAACTTCAAGAGGAATTGGTACAAATTGAAGTCATACATGAGTTACAGGTATCTTCTATTGAGAAGGATCCAGATAGCGTGACAACTGATTCAATTCAAATAGATCAAAGTGAGGAACAAAAAGATGATTGGCAGCTATACCTTGAATCTCTACAAGAGATTGAAGAGCTTTGTATGGATATGGTGGCTATTAAAAAACATGTTTATGAGAAATTTGATCAAGAATCACCTATTCAAGATCCCAGTACAGATTGGGTTGCATATTCAAAGCTCCTTGAAAAGCTCGATGAACTTACAGCAGTCAATAAGAAGGACGTGGTCACTTAAAAGGCATGCATAGATGGGTATCACTTGACATGATGATAGATGACAGGAAATCTAAAAACGATCAAGAAATACTTGGTGAGTTTGTCTTTGTTGGTGACTGGTTTGTTGTTGATGACCCATTTGAGAAGATGCTAATACAGTTGGTCGACAAGGCAAATGCCTCATCAAAGGCTATGACTAATAAACATCCTGCCTTGCAACTTGTACCATCTCTCGGAAGGAGTGAGTTCAAGAATTTCCCATTTGATCCAGGCGGATCATGCTTCATCATGGTTAGCTAGGTTATTTAGTTGTTTTTGCTTTCCTCCAAGTGCTGCTCAAGCACAGTAGTTTGCTTCAGTTTTTTTCAATAAGTGCTAGTTGCACATTTGCTTCTTAGTTAGTTTTTCTACTTTCGTGTGTTTCCCTTCTTATTTTGAAGGAGGTTACTACAGCCATGATCAGAGCAGATTTTCAATCAGAAATCAAGTTCACCATTTGGGAATTCGAATAACGTCTATACATGGTCTGAGTTCTCAAGCATAGCAGGGATGCTTCCCAGTTGAGTCGCCAGAATGTTGACAAACCTTCCACAAGTCAGATTTTCTCTTGCCACTTGGAAAGTTCTCGTCTCTAGCCAAGGAAGGAAGAATAATGATTTTCCTTGACCAAAATAGGTCATTTCTACGGACTCTGCAGGATTTCTACGGACTCTGCAGATCATTTCTACGGACTCTATAGGATTTCTATAGACTCTCCCGACACTTAGGCGACAAAAAGGCCTTTCCAACTTTTCCGAAAGGCAATTTCAGAGGCCAAACAGCCCTTGTGGAGGGCAGGAAAGCACTTAGGGGGAAGAAAGACAAAGGCGAAGATATCATTCGGACTTTTTGTCCGAAGGAATTGAAAGCACTTAGGGGAAAGAAAGACAAAGGCGAAGATATCCTTTGGACTTTTGTCTGAAGGAATTCCTTCGGACAAAAAGTCCAAAGAAATTCGGAAGACCACAGAGACAAAGAAAATATGCACAAAAGACAAAGAAAAGCCAAAGATTAATTCAGGGAAATGGACCTTCAGACAAAAAGTTCGAAGAAATTCGGAAGACCACAGAGACAAAGAAAATCTACACAAAAGACAAAGAAAAGCCAAAGATTAATTCAAGGAACAGTCCATTTCAAGAATTCCGAAGGGCACCTACCCTTCGGACGGGTCACTTTCAATATTCCCGAAGGGCACCTACCCTCCGGGCAGGCACAAGACCAAATTCAGAGACCTTTGCAAAAAACCTGGGTGCCCTCCAATTTTTCCAAAGGGCACGGGAGGAGGTCACTTGGTCGGTTGCGAAGGGCACTTGGTCGGTTGCGGAAGGCACTTGGTCGGCGGAAGGGCACGTTTGAAATCTCGAAGGGCACATTTCGGAAGGAAAGGCAAGGTAAGGAATCCTTCAGACATTCCTTAAAGTCCGAAGGAATTCGGAAATATATATACAAAGAAGACCAAGGACATTTCAAAGAGCAAAGACAAAACAATTGGATTTCTTTCGGACTTTTTTCCGAAGGAATTCCTTCGGACAAAAAGTCCGAAGAAATTCAAGAAGCTTGCAAAAAAGACAGTCCGAAGAAAACAAAGAAAAAACAGGAAAATGCTAAGTCAAGAGAGGAAAGAAATCCTTCAAACTTTTTGTCCGAAAGAATTCGGAGAAAACACCGACGAAAAAACCCGAAAGAATTCCGAAGGTCAGAGATCGAGATAATTCTTGCAGACATTTTGTCCGCGGGAAAGATGCGAAGCCAATAAAGGCAAAGGAAAGAAAGCTGCGAAAAAGTGGCAAGACGGAAGTCCGAAGGAATAAAGCTTCCGATGACGTCCCGCAAGCCGTCAATTTTTGACCGCGGGAAGTAACTGTTGGAACCAAAGAGACAAGAAATCTGAAATAAATGGAGGCTGACTGTGCAAAAGAGAATAGAAAATAGATAATCCGACAAAAGAGTTGAATACGGAATCTTGCCAGAAATAGACACAAACAGCAGACCAGAATAGGACAGAATACATACAAACAGGAGCTATTTTTGAACATCGAAGCTACTTTCGAATAATCAGTCAAAGCTTCAGTTGACTGATTATTAAAGTCTTGTTCGTCTCCATTCAGCTCATGCATCTGAAGGTCTAATCCAGCTTCAGCAGGAGTTCCGAATTCGAACGACGAGTTGACTATTCCAGATTTAGAGTTGACTAATTGATTAAAACGCCGCATTTACTAGAAGCTTTCCATGCGAAAGAAAATGATTTCTTCGTCCAACTCAGCTTAAATAACTGTTAATTTTCAAATGCTACAACTCAGAAATCAAGCAACTCACATGGAGTTCTAAATTTAACATTTGCATAGATTTCCATGCAAAAAGAGGTGGGCAGTTCATAACAAAGATAAGTGCGCTTCATCAAGCGAAGAAGCTTCATGCAAGGACAAAAAGAAAAATATATTTTATTGAAAGGCTAAGTAAAGCCTTGAGTTCACCAAAGTGAATCTTTCTCTTCAAGTTTCTACGCCAATCTTTGGCCTCTTGTAATTTTCTATATAAAGACTTCCAACCTTGATTAAAAATCATCCAATCTCTCTTGGTTAGACCAGCTCTGCCATTGGTGAGTTGTGTAACCTCTTTGATCAATAAAGATTGTACTTTCAGATTTTAAGCATTGGCATAGTGTATATTTCTTCAGCAATTTGCATAAATGGTAGAGTTCTCTCCCTTCCCAAATTATGTTTCATACCTACTTGCTATATTATCCTTGTGCAGGTCATGTTAAAGTGTTCTTTATTGTCTTTTGCTGAAACTTTAAGTGGATGTTAGGTGGCTGCAAAGTGTCTTTTATCAGACCTCTCTCCATCGTTTTCCCTCAGGTTTTAGTTATTAGATCGAACCTCTGCATGAAATACTTATGCATAAGTGATTAATTGAAGTCTAAGGTCTTCCTTCTCCCTTGTTCGTTCAGTGTTCAAGGTTCCAAATTGAGTGGATCAAAATTCTGGTGTATCACCCCCTTTAGGTAGGATTTCCCCTTCAAGTTTCCTTTCTCCCTTTTCCATGGTAGTCCGCAGCATAGAGTAGAAGTCCAAATTGATACATCATACAGGAACCAGCCTTCTCTGGAGGTTCTTCTCACTATTGAGGCACCCACCCTCGTGAGAAGATCCCATTGTTTCAGCCGGATAGAAGACTGGCCATTTAGCGCACGTCTTCGAATCAGGGCGCAACTCCAAGTTGACAACAATTGGAAAATTCAATCGCTTGCCGGTTGCCATAGAGATGAGATTCTTCATGCTACTACCATCAATCAAAAAGTCCAAAGGCTACCCTTACACCCACATCTGCGAATGGAATAAAACCTCAGCTTCTTCTTCAATATTGTGCACCAATGGTATAGCTTCTGCAATGGCAACCATAGTGATTGGCTCTGCATTAATGATACCTCTAGCAAATTTGACATCAGAATCCTCCGTTGTTGCTTGCACCAACATCACCTTTAGAGAATGGCACTCTCAATCTAAGGTGCTGTTCATATAATGTTTGCTACAACATTTACATGTTTTAGACGGTTGTGGCTTTTTTCAAAAGAGAAATTCTTTGGTGCAAAAGATGTGTCCTGCTTGCCTTTCATCTTGGATTCTTCCTTAATGGTTACCGCATGATGATATGCATCTCCCAAAGTCTAAATGTATGGATGTAGGCTGCTGTGGTGGTTGACAACTTTGTGATGCTCTATCTCCAATGAACCTAATTTCGGATACAAAGCCTGGAAACACCAGTTGTCAAAGACAACTTCAAGATAATACCCATTGTCAAAAGCATCTATAAACTACTGCCAAGTCGGTTCAAATTCTACTTTTCCTTAGTATTTACCGCACAAACTAAACACATTCCACTATTTTTTTATGGTTGAAGAAACTTTCAAAAGTGCAATCTTAATCTTCTCTTTGTCAAAAAAATCATTCTTAGAAAAATGCAATTACTGATCAAGCCAATTATCTACTACAGTAGCATTAATATTACCCTTAAATACAGAAGCATCCAAACTAACTTGAAACTGAAGGGAGACTTGACCTCCACGCACTTTAACTGAGGATTGAGCTGATGGAACCACTAGTTCAACGAATTCAGCAAACTAATTGAAAACGATTGTTTTCTGATCTCCAAGTGCATCCTGAATTACATTATCGATCATGGTATGGTCTACATCTTGTGATTGTGTAGTCTTCTCCATCTAAACTTGCTTGAAATGACACAAGATATAATAGGAGGGGTCTCATGGCTGAACTCTGAGCTTCAGATATTCCGATCTCATTCAATGGGAATATACTACCAAGAAGAACCAATTTGATACTATTGATTTGGATCACAAGATATATCCGAGGGGCAACACTATAAATTGCTAGAACCTAGATGTTTTGGAAACAATGATAAAGAAGAATACAGAAATAAAAATTCACATTTACAGAATGGTGCATTGGAATGATATTATCACTGTAACAGAAAACTTTATTAATATGAATGTTTTGTACATGGTATACTCTTGAAGGAGATGTATGGATATCTATCTTCTTCTATCTTCATCTTTCTTATGCTTAGTACCTATCAGATGTGTGTACATAGTCATTTGATGCCGCAAAAGGGAAAAAACTGTTATGGAAAATGAAACGGTTGCTCTTCCATGGTTGACCCTTCACTTTCCGTCAGTTATGACTAAGCCACATCAATATGGGGGGCTCCTCCCCACTAAGGACAAGAACATATATACTATGGGCACTTGGAAATACTACATGTGAAGTTAAGCTCCTTGGTTTGTACCGTAGGTGTCAGGGACCATGATGTATGGCACATCAGACTAGGTGAACTCTTGAGATGGTGCACCACGTGCAAGCTTCCCATAATGGCCTGCGCCATTGGATATGTTGGTGCGGTACCTAGTGGAGCACCGAGTAGAGCTTGGCTAGATAAAATAGGTAGAATATTGATCTTCGAGGCATTGTGAACCACTGAGATGTTTTTGCATTACCACATCCCATAGAAGATGGTTGGCCATTACGGTAGACTATGAGAATGGGCTTGGCAGTACGGCTAGTGCTGCCTTTCAAGTAGAAACTTGGATAATTCAGCCCTCCTTGGAAAGCAATAGTCCCAATTCTATTAAGTATAGGAAGCAAGTGCAGAAACTTGTCTTCTTGCTAAAACCTGGTGAACCATTTCCCTTCATGAGCAAGTTTTCCATCTTTGGCAAGTCAATATAAGGGCATATAACAATTTTGTATGCGCATGGTTACCATAATTTGATCTATTTTTACCACTTGAGATTGTTCTGATATAGAGAGTGGCATTTTGAATGCAGAATATGCAGAACTCTATGGAACAACCTTCTTCCGAGTTGATGCAGCATTATTGGAGGTTAAAATCACATCTAGAATCTTGTAACTTTTACTGCCCGCGATTATGATGATACCCCACAATTTGGCTATGTGTATACACCCCCTGATGACTATGCATATATGAATGCCAAAGGATAATATAAAAAACATCAAGTGGCACTATCACAGAGGCTATTTCATCTTTAAAAGGATGCACAACATATGATATACGACATTGATGGGTGATGCACATACCTTTTATGTTGCGAGAACTAAACCATTCTAATTTGTGAGGTTGAGGGTGAGGCATGGTTGGAAAATTCAGTCACTTGTTAGTTGCCACAAAGATGTGATTCTTCGTGCTAATGACACCAATCAAAAAGTTCAAAGGCTGCCTTTAGACACTCAACTTCTTCAAGTTTGTGCGCCAATGGTATAGCTTTTGCGATGGCAATCATAACGCTTGGCATTGCATCAATGATACCTCTAGAGGACTTGGCATCAGAATCCTATGTTTTTGCACATGTCACATCATATTTTGAGAATGGCACTACGCATTTAAGTGGCCATTTGTATGATACTAGTCACAAATTTACCTGTTTTAGATGATTTTGGCTTTTTGTTAGAAGAGAATTTCTTTGGTGCCGAATATGTATCCCACTTGGCTTTCATCTTGAATTCTTATTTAATGGTTACCGCATGACGATATGCTTCTCCCAAGGTCTTGACCTTCAACAACTTCAATTTTGTCTGAATGTATGGATGCATGTCATTGTGGTACTTGACAACTTTGTGATGCTCCATCTCAAATGAACCCAATTTTGGATACAAGTCCTAGAAGTATTAGTACAATCTTGCATTGATTGGTCATGTGTTTGTCAAAGTTGTTTCCATTAGATATATCAGTCATCATAAATATCTTCAAGATAATACTCATCCTTGAAACATCTACAAATCATGGCCAAGTCAATTGAGATTCTTCTTCTCCTTGGACTTTACTCCACAAACCATAGAAATTCCACCATTTCATAACGATTGAAGAAACTTTTAGAAGTGCAATCTTAACCTTCTCTCCATTAGAAAAAATCATTCACAGAAAAATACGATTCTAACTAATCAATACGTTACCAGATACACCTGTAGCAGACCTCGGGAACGCGTAGGGAGATGGCTACGGCGACAGGAGCACAGGAGGAGCACAGGGAGACGCCCAGGGAGCGTGTCTGGGCTGCGGATACGCCCGAGTACGTCTAGGCATATCCGCAGCCCAAGCACGCTCCCTGGGCATCTCCTAGAGCTCTCGGATGCAAAAAACGGGATTTTTTAAATTTTTTTTCAATTTCATCTTTGAAAAAGTCAAACATGGACTTCAAAATGCAATTAAAAACAACATTCATACTCATTTTATAACAAGATAACAACACATTGCTCTTTCATTGCATTTTTCACTCTCATTGCACATTTGTTCACTCCTGTTATTTTTTTCAGTTGCATAAGCTTGAAACTCCTTCCTATTTGGCACCAAGAGCTTGAGGAGCTTGCAAGGAAGAAGATATGTTGACTTAAGGTAAGTTTTTTAAATTTGTAGTTTTTTTTTGTTTTGTTTATAACTAGTTTTTATCTTTCTTTTTTTTTTTTTTGTTATTCTTTTAAATTTTAACCGTTATTTCCACAAATACCAACCGTAATGATTATGTTTTTTATTTTATTGTTATTAAAATAATTTTAATAGCAATTTTTTATTTTTTACCAGGGGCTATAGGGATTTGTCAGAAATTAGAATGTCTTAGGGTGCAAGTGCTAGTTCGGTGGGGCAAGGGATAACCCTCAAATCTGATCCGTGAACGCCCCTTTGGAAGTATGTGGCAATATTAGAATAGATGCTTTGTGGAAGGTGTTTCACTGGCTTTGCTTAGAGTGTAACGGTAAATTCAAGAGCTCGTATAGTCGAGTGAAAGCTCATTTGTGTGGGATTTCTAGCATTGGAATCAAAGTTTGTGGTGGGACAAGCATAGGTGGAACACCGAGAAAGGGCTTGCCAAAGGCAAAGATCCTTGCATACATCAAATAGCAAGAAGAGGCAGATGTCGTTGTGGCGCAAAAATCACATCATCATTTGAGAAAAAAAGGATGACCACCTGTTGATCCAACTCTTGCTAATGTGGTGACCCCATCCCACTCCTTTCTTGCTACACCCGTTGCGGCTGAAGAGGAAGAGGATTCACCTCTTGGTCGTAAGGGAATAAAAGATGTAGGCCCATTGGAGAGGGCATTCCAAAATGAACCCAGAGAGATGGCGAAGCAAAGCATCGCGCGTTGTATTTACATATGTGAGTTGTCATTTAATATTGTTAGATCACCATACTGACAGGAAATGGTGAGATCTATCAATGTTGCCCCTAAAGGGTTTGTCACCCCAAGTAATGAAAAGGTGCGCACCACCTTATTGACAAAAAAAAGAAAACACATTGAAGATGCACTAAAGCCCATTAGGGATTCATGGATCGAAACAGGGGTGTCCATTTCCGATGGATGTAAAGATACGGAAAATAGACCATTGATTAATGTGATTGCAATGAGCCCTAAAGGGGCAATGTTTTTGAAGGTCGTTGATTGTGAGGGGCAAATGAAGAATGCACAATTCATTGCTGACATCCTAATAAAGTCCATTGAGGTAGTGGGGCCTCAAAACGTTGTCCAAGTTGTAACGAACAACGCTAAAAATTGCAGAGTTGCAGGCATGTTGGTTGAGGCAAGGTATGAGCATATATTTTGAACATCTTGTGTCGTTCATTTCCTCAACCTTATGTTGCAAAAATTGAGAACAAAAATTGACTGGATCAAACAAGTCTATGAGGAAGCGAATGAGATCCAAATGTTCATAACCAACCATCACATGTCCCAAGCCGTCTTCAGGACCTTCTCAAAATTGCAATTGTTGAAGGTAACTCTTAATTTAACTTAATTTTATATGTTTGTAATTTGTAGTGTTTTTATTTTTGAACAATTTTTTAAGTTTATTAATTATTTGTTTTAATTTTGTATTAGGTTGTTGAGACTCGATTTGCCTCACACACCATCGTCTTGAGACGACTTGTTAAGGTGCGTGATGCATTGAGTAGCATGGTCATCAACAACATTTGGGGTGTATGGAGGCAGGCAAACAGTGAGAGGGCCACAAAGGTGAAAGGGTGGATTCTTGATGATGCGTGGTGGGAACGTGCAGAGTATTTGCTTACTTTTACTGAGCCCATTGTCAGCATGTTGAGATATGTGGACATGGATCATCCATGTTTGGGTGAGATTTATGATGGAATAGACTCAATGATTGAGAACATTAAATCCATCATAAATGCCAAAGAGCAAAATCCCACAGAGAGATTCTTCAAAGAAGTGCAATCGCATCTCATTGAAAGGTGGAACAAAATGATCACCCCATTGCATCATCTTGCTTTTGCCTTGACACCCAAATACAACAGTGCAGAGATTCTTTCTTTGCCCAGGAGGGTCGCACCATATAGGGATGTTGAGGTTGCCGAGGGATATAAGGCAGCATTCTCTAGAATGTTTCTCGATCCAGAGGTAGAAGACCAAGTCAGAGAAGAGTTTGTGCATTTCATATCTTCGGTGGGTCACTCCCTTGATGCTATCCATGACAAGTACAAGATGGACGCTCACTTTTGGTGGTACCTCCATGGGCAAGCATCTACCCACCTTCAACCACTTGCAATAAAAATTCTATCACAAGTAAGATTTTAATTTTTTTACTCTAACCTTCTTTTGACCTTTTTTATGTTTAGTTTTAAGTTTTAACTTTTAGTCTTTTAATTTTTAATTTTTTATAAATTTTAATTCACTTTGTGGCTTCAATAGGTTGTAAGTTCCTCTTCAGCTAAGCGGAGTTGGGGAAGCTATGGCTTTATCCACTCAGTTAAACACAACAAGTTGGCTGCAAAAAAGGCGGAGGATTTGGTCTATGTGCATTCCAACTTACGTCTTCTCTCATATAAACAACCTCAATACAAGGACCAACAAAGTTGTGGGATGTGAACCTAGAGGTTGTTGATTTAGATGCCTACCTTTCTCTATTTGACACAGAGCTAGACAATGCTTCACACGACTTGCATAGTGGAGCTAGTGGGAGTGGCACTGTTGCTACTTGTGGTTCTAATGAACCACATGATGATGAAAACATTGCAAGCAAAGAAGAATGTAGTGAACAATGAGAATGTTGATTTGTCTTTATTTTTGTCCATACATTGTAACATTTGCACCATGTACTTGTTATAAAACTAATATAAGTTCGGGTATTGAATATTATGATATTTGGCATTGAATTATGAGTATATATTTTGTGGTTATTTAACTTATTTGAAGTTATTTTGTTTCCTCTATGCATATTATATGGTTAATTTTGCTTATATAGCTATATTTTTATATTTTTTATTTTTTATATTTTTGTACAGCCGTATCCAGCCGTATCCAAACACCAAAAAGAAAATCGCCGTATCCCCGTATCTAATACTCGTACCCATATCTGTATCGGCAACTTAGCATTAATCTTACCTTAAATACAAGAACATCCAAATTTACTTAATACTTAGGGGGAACTCGACCTCCAAACACTTTACCTAAGGATTGAACCGATGGAACCCCCAATTTGAGGATTTCAGCAAACTAATTGAATATGAATGTTTTCTAATCTTGAAGTGCATCTTGAATCACAATGTTGATCATGGTATGGACTACATCTTGTCAATATGTAGTCTTCTCCATTTGAACTCGCTTGAAATGACATAGGGGATAATCTAAGGGGTCTCATGACTAAACTCCGGTCTTCTGATATTCTGATCTTGTTCAATGGAACATATAGTACCAAGAAAAACCATTATGATACCACTGATACAGATCCTATGAGATATTCGAGGGATGACACTCTAAATTACTAGAGCCTAGATAAATATGCAGAAGCAATGTTAAAGAAGAATACATAAATAGGAATTCACATTTACAAAATGACGCATGGGAAAGATATTAAAACAACAATATGAAATTTATTAATTTGAATGTGAAATATGCCAAAATGGGATAAAACACTGAAATCTAGAAATTCAGCAAACCTTAGCCGGAATATATATTGTTACCTGATTTTTACAACAAACCCTAGCTATCCAAAATCCTCACAAAAGATGTAATAAATTATTCCCAAACCATAGCAGCAATTTTGGAATTATTCATGGGAGATTGGGGCATCGAATGGACATACCAATCTCAAAACCCTAGGCGCCAAAGTGATGGAAAAATAGCAGAATTTTATAGAAGCCTATCCACCATGAAACCCCAATATTTTATGAACAATTACCCAAAATTTGCAAAATATTATAGTGATATAAAAACCTTTTTTCCGGAATAATTGAAGAAACAAATTACTGGATAAATACCCATAAAATAGTGGAAATATTAGGCAATATTCAGATCTGATTTCTAGGCCAAATTAGCCCTAGAAATGGGTGAAAACCATCTCCAAATGGGGTCACCCAGCTGTAAAATAATCCATCAAATAAAATATGCCAAACACAGCCCTAATTAAGGGGTCTTCAACACAAAGAGCAGCCTGCTGCCCTAAAATGTCTACAAATCCTGTTACCAAGTGTCCAAACCATAGTCACAAGGTTCAGAAATTTGAATCCATTCGAGAGGGCAAAAAAATCCAAAATTTGGAATTCTTGAAAAAAATCGAAAAAATCTGATCCAGAATAAATACATATATATATATATATATATATATGTGTGTGTGTGTGTGTGTGTGAGCATAGTTTTATAAATATTGAAAACTAACAAATACAATGAAAAGCATTAATAAAATAATATAAAATGTTAATATTATATGATATTTATGGTTTCTGGGCCTTTTTTTGCGCAAAAAACCTAAAAGATAAAGCAAAATTGTTTTTTTTTTTTTTTAAAAAAATAGGCCCGACCTGGACGAACTTATCCAATTTGGCCAAAAAAACCAGATCGGGCCAAATTTTCTGCAAATCCGACCGAACCTTGTGACTATGGTCCAAACCCTAGTTGCCACACTAGGATGCAAGTCACCACACTTCCCAAGATGTATTTTTGAATTTTTTGAATATTTGAGCTCAATTACAACTTCAAGATGAAGCTGCCCTATATGAAAAATGAGGGTTTGCGTCCCCACTCCTTTTTGACTTGAAGGTTTTCGTCTCTGATTCAATAGCTTACATTTTTCGTGCTTAAAACTTTAATTTCAAAATATATTTTCATGATGCTTTCAAATGAGCCCTCTTTTGCTTTTATAATCCTCCCCCAAGGGGTACACCCAAAATGGAGGAAAATACCTTTGTTTGTTCTTTTTTCAAATTATAAAAAGACCTCTTATAATCCACTTAAGTGGATTGGGCACCCATGACCCTCAAAGGGCCCCAACTTAAATGAATTTATAATAATAAAGTGCTTTTACAAGTGCTCTAAAGAAAACCAAATGTTTCCCTTTTTTTTCCTTTTTTCCCTTAGCCCTTGGGAAACTAAATGAGGCAAAAGGTCTCCAATAGTGTCATGATCAAAAAGGGGTCATGACAAAATGTTTTGTACATGAAATACTCTCGAAGGATCTATAAGGCTATCTATCTTCGTCTTATTACTACCTATCTAGATATGTATACATAATAATTTGATGTCACAAAAGGGAAAGATCTATTATGGATGATGAAATAGTCGCTCTTCCACAGGCGACTCTTCACCTTTTGCCATCATGGTTGATCCATGTCAATATGGGGAGCTCCACCAAACTAAGGATGAAAACATAAACACAATAAACACTAACAAATACCGCGCGTGAAGTTAAACTCTTTGGTTTGGACCTTTTTTGTTTGGGACCATGATGTATGACACATGAGACTCGGTGAACTCTCAAGATGGTGCACTATGTGTGCAATATTCGAGGAATGTCGTGCACCACTAGAACTATTGGTGTGGCATTTGGTGGAGCACTAAGTAGAGCTTGGCTGGGTAGAATAGCTAGAATATTGATCATGGAGGTACTACAAACCAGTGAAGATGCGTTTGTGTTACCGCAAACACTCAAAAGTACTACATGTGAAGTTAAGCTCTTCAATTTGGACCTTACGTGTCTAGGACCATCATGTATTCTCTAACATATGACAAATGAGACTTGGTGACCTCTCAAGATAGCACACTGCATGTAAACTTCCCAAAATTTCCTATGCCACTACAACTATTGGTGTGGCATCTAGTGGAGCACTAAGTAGAGTTTGGTTAGGTAGAATAGGTAAAATGTTGATTTTGGACGTACCACAAACCACTGAAGATGTATTTGTGTAACCATAGACCATAGCAGAGGGTTGGGATTACTGTAGACCATGAGAATGGGCTTGGCATTATCATTTGTGGTGTATTTGGAGTTGCTACTTAGATCAATGTCCTTTGTCAAGTTTTTGGATTTGGCATCAAATCTCATTATTATCCAACATAGGCCTATTATAGAGCAGACCATTCGGAAGAGGATCTTATACAATAAGATCAAGCAAGTGCTTCACTTGGAAATGGAGTTAAAATCTAGAGGGTGACTCGAAACTGCCTACATAGTCATCCACGAACGTATCAAGATGTTGTTGAATGGGTTGCATGATGGAAGATATTTGTGTCAAAGCAAAAATTTTAAGTTGGTCTAGTGATCAAATCATGATAAATATGAACTTTTGTGAATGATTGACTTTTGACTAAGCTTGGTGCTAACCAAAGACACCTTCATCTTCGTGATGATTTCGCAATCTTGTAGCACTGCTCACCAATAGTCAGGATGACACATTGTGGCCTTGACTTGTACTAGCCATGAGGTTCCTAGGTGAATGATTTCCAAGATGAGCATCACATAAATCAAGGGGAACCACATCATAGTGACTTAATTATTAATAGAATTGATGGCATAGTGGAGTTTGTATTATTGATTTGTGTGCATCTTAGCCACGTTGAAGTCAACCAACAATGGATGATTTATTGTGGTATGGTTCAACCTCTTAATAATGTCTGCAAAGAGAGGTCAATGAAGTCTAGAAGTTGTCCTTGAATCCACATCTATTAATGGAAGCGGCTCCTACTTCTTCCCTAGATCAAGCATTGTAGGCACAATTTGAGTAGTAAGCACATCTAGAATGCCATGATCAATGTCAACAAGAACAAATTTAATTGTCGTGTGTTGCAGTTGTGGATGGACCTTGTGTCTAAACTACAATAGTTTAACTACGTGTGGTGTTTGTCATTTGAGTGCTTGTGGACTTACAAGCATCACACCATTTAACCAATTCCCATTGCATCTTCTTTTCAAGTTGTTGCTTACATGCTACGTAGTCGATCTTGATACAAGTGCAAGTACAGGGTTTGGGTATGACAAATTTTGCTCGTGTATTGCCTGCATACGGTCGTATAAAAAATATATAAAATATTAAAAAATATAGCCAAATAAGCAAAATTAACCACTTAATATGCATAGAGCAAACAAAATAAGTCAAATAACCACAAAACATACAAATAATTCAATTCCAATTGTCATGGCATTTTGTGGTCGAGCTTAAAACAAGTACATAGTGCAAATGTTAAATAAATTAGCATATTCATTATATTCATATTGCTCTACAACGTCTTCATCAAGATCATCAACACTATCATGTGTTTAATCAGAGCCACAAGCAGTGGCAGTGCCACTCCCACTAGCTCTCCGCTATGCATGTCATGTGAAGAACCCTCTAGCTTTGTGCTAAGCAATAAAAGGTGGGAATAGAAGCATCTAAGTCGGGAGTCTCTGAGTCTACATCCCAACACTTTGTTTCCCCTTGCTTGTACTCATCCCACTTGTGTGTTAAATGGCACAAGTCGAAATGCACAGACCAAGTCCTCCATCTTTTTTGCCACTAACTTGTTGCACTTAACTAAGTGGATAAAAGAGTATGTACCAGTCAATTGAAATCCATGAGTACCCAGCCGGAATTCGCAGTAAACCTACATTTTTACCCAATCATGCAACCGGCTAACTTACTGCGGTATGGGTCAATGGTGGTTATTCACAGGTTTTAGCGAGTAACTAATCGCAGTTACTCGCCAAAACCACGAGTAACCACTATCAAACCGGCTTCTTGTCGATTATAATGTTAAGGGAAAAAAATACGCCATTGTATCATTTCTGTCGCAATTTTCTACTTAGGTCTGATTTTATCATCGTGTCCACAAATTTATGTCACCTGTGTGAAAAGATACCAATTTTCCAAGAGATACACGACTGGGAAAAAAATTCAAGGGATACCACTGCATTTTTTTACTTGCGTGAAGGGACACCACTACCAGTCCATGCATTTTCAAGTTGTGTCTTAGATATGTGCATCTTAAATTATTAATATATAATTATCATTTGAACTTGAAGTGAAACCTGATAGTAGATACAATTTTACATTTGCCAATGATTGCTCAACGCTGATAGTTTACAACTTCACATAGCTTTGCATTTGCCATTGGTTGCATTCATATGGTTTGAACTTTGAACTTTGAGTGATCATTCACATCTGCTAAGATTGGCTGCATATATAAGGTTTTGCTGCTAAGAATGGCTGCCTCGAACGGTTTGATGTGCGTATTTTTGAGGTAAGAATTCTATCTCAGTCTCTAGGGTTTGATTTTTATTTCCCCATTTTCTTCTACTTCTTCCAAGCTTCCAGCAGCTAGGGTTTTTATAAAAAAAAATTATGTCTGTTTTATAGGGTTTCAAGTTTTCAACTTCAAATATGGCGCCAAATTCAAGTACCCATGCCCATAGGGCTATGACATCTAATTGACCCTACATAGAAGCACTGTGAAGATGGCCTAAAGAATGTCTCTGTCATATGCAATTATTGTGGGTTTAAGATGAGTATAGGCATCAATTATCTCAAATACCACATCACACAAATTCCAAGTAATGATGTGAGAGTGTGCGACTCTACATTGTTTGAGGCTCAAAGAGAGATGGTTGTTCTAGCTAGTTATGAGAAAAATAAAATAAAAATTGACAGCTAAAGTACTTGCAACCTTGATGAATAGAGGGGCAATGAGAGTTGATTCTTATGACTTAGGGGTCTCTAGCTCTTCTATTGCCGCAAAAGTGGTTCAAAGATAGGGCTCATCTACTGGAGACAAATCAAGTTCACTTTGATAGGTTTTTTTGTTCCTCAAAATACTTTTAGGGCACAACCTTCACTCAAAGGAATGGTTTGGAACCAGGAATTGCAAAATGAAGCAAGGGTAGTTGCAACAAACTTCTGGTATTAGAACATTCCATTCAATATGGTGAAAAGTCCATATTGGAAGAATTTGGTAATTGCATTAATCGTTGACGAGAAGGGGTTCAAAGCACCTAGTCTTCATGATTTGTGTAACCCCTTGTTGGAGGACACTGTCAAAAATACACAAATTAATGTAGATGAGCAAATAATGACACAAAAAAGATTGTAGCCTTTTGTCTAATGGGTGGACAAATGTAAAGAACCGCATCTTGATTAACTTTTTAGTGACTTCAAGTGCACAATTGGTGTCCTTGAAGTTAATTGATGCCTCCCACCAAGTCAAAAATGCAAACACTTTGTGCAATATATTAAATGAGGTGGTCATGGAAGTGGATGTATAGAATGCCATCCAGGTTGTAATAAACAATGCAGCAACATATGTAACAATGAGAAGACTTCTCAAGGAGAGGCACGCTACACTTTTTTGGAGTCCTTGTGCAACCCATTTCATTGATCTCTTACTTGAGGACATAGGAAAACTTGCACAGATGAAAAGTATGGTTGAAGAAGCGATAAATATCACAAAATACATCTACAATCATCTTTGAGTGCCTAAGCTTGATGAGAGACCACACCAACAAAAAGGAGCTTGTGCCAATGGTAGCCACACAATTCGCCACAACATTCATCACATTGCAAAGTATTGCAGTCTCACTAACATTTCTTAAATAGATTTTTGTGAGCACATGACGGTTCCCTATAGCAAGAAGGCCAAAGAGGAAAGGGTCATGAAGATTGTTTTTTATTGTGTTTGTGAAGAACACAGATGAGATCCTCAAGGTAGCTTTAAACTTAACTATTTTTTTTATCAATTTTTTTTATAATTTGTTTTGCCAAATTTCTCTTAATTTTAATTTTAAAATTGCACATTATTTTGTTTTAGATGTCAAAGTCTTTAATTAGAGTTCTACATTTAGTGGAAGGGGGAAAAACCCAATGGGTTATTTGTATGAAGCCATGGACAAGGCCAAAAAAACCATAACAAATTCTTATGGACAAATTAAAAAAAAATATGAGCTCATTTTGACACATAATTGATCAAAGATGGAACAAACGGTCCGCCAACATATACATGTGACGACTTACTACTTGAACCCTAAGTTTTTCTCCTCTCATTCATGTAAGACCAATGAGGAAGTAATGGATGGCCTAAATACATGCATAGAGAGGATGATCCCTAACGAAACCACCAAATACATAATTCTTGACAAGCTGCAGATGTACAAGACTACAGATGGGAGGCTCTTTTCTTTACCTCTATGCATTCAAAGGAGAATGATCCAATAGCCAAGTAAAAACAAATTGACTATTTTGATTGTAGTCTTGTTACATCTTTAATAAATGCAAGCTTAGTTGACAAAGTTACGAATGTACTATTTGCGATTTTTTTGTGAAAAGCTTATCGAGCAAAAAAAACAAATCTTCAAATGTTAGTTATTTGCATTTTGTACCAGCGATGTAGCGTTTTTGGGTGTGAACATAATTGGAGCATGTTTGAAACAATTCACATAGAAACACAATGGGTTGATAACACAATGTCTCAATGACCTTATCTTTGTGCGATACAATCTTCGTATTCATGTGAGACAAGTGGAGGGGCAAGATAGTCGTGAGGCAATTGACTCGGATGATATCAACTCATATGCAAATTGAATTTTTGAGCCTAAGGATGTGGATGGGTAGCAACAACCCATGTTTACCAAGGGGTAGGTTGCAAATTTGGAGAGGGAAGCAGATAAAGCGATAGCCGCAGGAAAAGAAAAAGCATCAAGGGGTTGGTGAGGATCTAGATGATATGTTTGTGGATGATGTTTTAAAGCTAGAATCTTTACCTTCCACTTACACGATGCAACAGAGAGATAGAGATGATTTTATGGTAAATTAATGACTATAGTCTATGAGCATTGTACCCTTTTTTGGTCTAAAAACTAAGCATTGTGCTATTTTTTGGTCAAAAACTAATAGAAAATATACTTATGTGTTCTCTGCAATAATTTCTCATATTTTTAATAGTTTTTATATGTTATTTTAATTTATTTTATGAATTGATATATTTTTTTAAGTAGCAATAAAGTTGTCGAATAATTATCGAGTTATGAATATGAGTCAAAATATTGATCTTCCAAGTACTTGAAGAGTACAAGTTTTTGAACTATGGTATGTACCCCATTTCTGTTTAGTTGAAGAGGAACTCGCAACCTATTATAGCAAGCTGCAAAATCAATGCAAAATTAAAAGTTAAAGGCTAAAACGAAACGTTGAAAAGAAAGTCAGAGAGTAGAAAAAATTAAAATCTTACATGTGATAGAATTTTTATTACAAGAGGTTGGCAGTGGATGAATGCTTTCCCATGGAAGTACCACCAAGTATGAGCATCCTTCTTGAAGTTGTCACCAAAAGCGCTAAAAGAAGTGACCCATGGAGGCTATGAAATTCTCAAATTCTTCCATAATTGTGTCTTTTACTTCTAAATCAGGGAAGATTTTAGAGAATGTCGCTTTATACTCATCACTAACCACAACATGCCTATCTAGTGGGAACCTCCTGGGCAAAGAAAGGATATTCGTGCTATAGTATTTTGGAATCAAGGCAAAAGCAACAAGATGATGTGAGGTGGTCATTTTGTTCCACCTATCAATGAGATGTGACTGCACTTTCTTGAAGAAGCTCTCTAGAGGATCTTGCTCTTTGGCTTTTATGGACTTAATCTTCTCAATCATTGAGTCAATTCCATCATAAATCTCACCCAAACATGGATGACCCATAGCAAAAAATCTTATGATACAATGGAATCAATAAAACTAAGCAAATACTCCACACGATCCCACCACCGTCATCGAGGATCAACTCTTTCACTTTTGTGGACCTCACACTCTTTGACTACCTCCATACACTCCAAAGGTTGCTAATAACCATGTTGTTCAATGCCTCTTGCACGTTCACAAGTCATATAAAGACGAGTGCATGCAACACAAATCAATTCTCAACAACCTTATAAAAATTAAAACAAATAAAATTATAAAAAATGTTCAAAAATCAAAATTATACAAATTACAAACTTACAAAATTAAATTAAAATAATACTTTAATATTGAAAAAAATGGTTGCCTTTAACAACTACAACTTTAATAAAGACCTAAAGATGCCTTGGGCCATGTGATGGTTGCTAATGAACATTTAGATCTCAATCACCTTATCATAGACTATTTGATCCAATCAATTTTGGTGCCCAACTTTTTTAACATTAGGTTAAAGGAATGAATGGCATAAGGTGTCCAAAATATGTGCCCGTACCTTACCTCAACTAGTATCCCCGTAACTTTGCAATTTTATGCGTTGTCCATTATAACTTGGACAAAGTTTTTTGACCCCACCACCCAATGGACTCTACGAGGATGTCAGCGATGAATTGTGTATCCTTCACTTGCCCCTCACAATCAATGGCCCTTAGAAACATTTCCCCTTTAGAGCACAATGCAACCACATTATCCAATGGCCTATTTGTTGTATCTTTCCATCCATCGAAAATAATGGATACCCCTATTTCGATCCACGAATCCCTAGTGGACTTGAATAGATCGTCATGTTTTCTTTCTTTTGCCAATAAGGTGGTGCACACTTTTTCATGCCTTGGGCTGGTGAACCTTTTAATGACTTCATTGATAGTTCTCAGTTTCTCACCATATCCAGCAAATATGGTGATCTAACGACATTAAATGGCAGTCCACATACGTAAATACAATGCCCAATGTGCTATTCGACTATGTCCATAGATTCATTTTGGAATGCCCTTTCCAATGGGCTTACACATTTTGTTCTCTTACAAGAGGTGAATCCTCTTCCTCTATAGGAGATGTAGACAAAAATGGGGGTGATGCGGCCACGACATTGGTACGACATGGAACAAGTGGCTTCCCAGATTCAGATCCTTTCTTAGCCAAAGGATGCTTCGATTTTAAGGCAACTACCGCATCTACTTCTTCCTCTTTGATGTATTTGAGGACCTTTGGAGTTGGTAACCCCTTTCCACTCAACCCAACGCAAGCTTTGAATCCTTGACCATGTATCACACACAAATGGGATTTCACCGAACTGTACAAGCTCTTATATTTGACAGTACACTCAGATAAAACCCAAATATGCAATATTACCATGAAAATTTAAGGCCCAAGGGAAAAAAACCTATTTGACATTTGTTGAAAGAATGTTTAAAAAAATTAGAAAAAAAATTAAAAAGAAGTTGCAAAGAAAAAACTACAAAAAAATTGAAAAAACTTACCTTGAATCAACAATCCTTTTTGTTGCAAGCTCCTTAAACTCATTGGCACCAAATGGGCACTTTTAATTGGATAAGATTACCAAAAGTATGCTAAGAAATTGAAAAATGAAAGTGAGAGAGCAAATGTGCAATGAGAGGTAAATGTGTTGTTTGCTTTTGATAAAATGAATGTCAAAGTAACTTTTATGGTTTCCCCATACGTTCATTTTATTTTTAAGTCCAAATTTGACTTTTTAAAAGCTAAAACAAAAAATAATTTTCAAAATAAAAAATCACTTTGGGTACCTATTAGGGACACCTAGAGTACCACCCAGGGGGATCGGATACACCGGAGTCTGTCATGGTACAAACCCAGGCATACGCAACCTTGCTAAGCGGTACCCAAGGGGTACTAGACAATGTACCAGACAGGTATTGGTCCCCTTGGGCAGAAAGATCCGGTAACATAGCTTATGTGGCACCTACAATGATTGTTCATGTCAGTCACACAACAAATGGTTGTTTTGGCATTGAGTCTGCTTTTCAAAGTCACTTTCGGCACTCATTGTATTGTTTGCAATGTTTTCTAGAGTTCATTGTTTACTAAACTTCTTTATGCATTTGATGTTTCCACAATGCATCATAAGGTAAAATCATTTTTGCAAATCAGTTGTGTTAATATAGAAACAATCTTCATTGTATCTCTTTCATGAGTATTGGTTCACAAGAACCCATCTCTCATGAGTCGCCCATCATAACACTACTCTAGCCCTTGTGCACTTGACCATAGAGTTTCCACAATCAGACCCGCTTAGCTTATCGCCCCATTTGTATAACTTTCAGCAAGTATTTGTGCCTTATAAACCATTCATTGTGGACTCCCTAGCTCTTTCATTTCTATGTAGTTGGTGGTTTTGTAGTGCATGATTATGTAATATCATTTTTTGGGAATCAGCTGCTTGTTAATATTGAATCAATCTTCATTAACCATCTTTCATGAGTAATGGTTCACAAGAACCCATCTCTCATGCGCTTTAATGATTCACGTGAGGGGTGAAGTCGTGGGATTGAAACTAGCGAACTAAACCATTGCATAGTGTTAATCAACACCGTTGGTGCTTGCACTTGGTGACCAAGATTTCCAAGGAAGTCACCCATCCCTATACTATTCCGTCTCAAGCACACTTAACCATGGAGTTCCCCACACAATCAAGGCATATTCACGAGCGTCTCCAAGAGTATTGATAGAAAGAAATTTTAGCTTTGCTTGGATGTAGGCTGAGGTCATTGTGGCACTTGAGGATCATTATATGCTCGAGGTCGAGGATTGTGAATTTAGGATCCACAATGTGGATCTTGCTTGTGTAGTCTTGCACAAACTATTTCTGTTGTTGGTGCAATCGATGCCATTCAATATATTGGTTGTCCAAGGGATTAATGGGACAAAACTCTACATAAAGAGCAACCATGAACGGATCCCACAGTTTGACGTGCTCATCTTTGTCCTCAAAATTTTGCTTATATGTCCCACTAGCAAATGGCAATTGGTGGGATCTTGAGTTCCACAAAATTTATCTTCTCCTTCTTGGAAAGGAATTCTCAAAGAAGTATGGCTCAAGCTTTTATATCCATATCTCCAAAGTATTAGCACTAATTTTCCCTTGAAACTGCAGGATGCCAAAGTTGACCTCCGCCTTGAAAGGCCTATATCCCCCAAAAACAAGTTTTCTTGAATTTGATGTCTCTACACAAGAGGCTAAGCATTGCAGAATTTGTGGAAAATGGTCATAGAGATGGTCTTTCTATCTCTATGATGTGGTTTTGATCACCTCACGAACAAGGTTAAGTGCATTTGAATCTGGTGAATTCATTTAGAGTTGTGTAGGGCATGTAGGAAGGCAGACCAAGGGCTTTTGAATAGGAATCACATGCTTCCCATCTCTTATCTTCTAGGCATTCAAAATTTCAGTGCTCTGATCACCACAGATCCGAATCCCAAGATGCATAAAGAGGAAACATACTGATTACTGAATCAATATGATATCGTGGTGATGGAAGAGAGCAAAAGAAGAGTAAGTGATATAATCTAATCTACTGAACTAAAAGCAGAGAACAACAAAGTGGGCAATATAAAGAGAGAACGTGGAAATTTATGGACTTTCATTCATTACTATTAATAAGATTTATACACTATAAATAAGATTTATGTATAACGAAAGCTCTGCAAAGAGATGAGACGAGCTCTGAAACTAAGAACGGATCTGATCATAGGAGAACTAAGTCAAACTAGCTATGCACATGAGTAGATATAGTACACAACTTACAATGCAAGAAGAGGGATGGTTAAGGAATTGGAACAGTTGAACTCAAACTGTTACAAGCATAGTAGTGAGAATCAGACTCAGTCGCACATTCAGCAAAACAATTCGGTGAAATTTGTCATTTTTAATTGTTTTTTTTAATTTTTTAATGCTTTAGTTGTTCTTTTTGACATTTTGTTTTCCTTTTTTTTTCAGACTTTGCAAGTCTGCCTGTCAGGACTCACGAGTCTGCAGAAACTTGCAAGTATCTGCAGACTTACCAGTCCTGCCAGGCCGACTTGCCCCAGTCTTCAAGTTGGTCCTCTTTTACTTGCCAAGCATTGCTCAGCTCACATGTTTGGAAGTACTCACATAGACTTTCCATGTCTCGTTTTTTTTATTACAAGAATCTGTAATTGTCATTGGGTTCATAGTGCTGCGGCAAATTATTTAACATGTCAAAACTTGGTTCTGAGGGTTGATGACAGAAGTGGTGCCGTTCAGTCGATGCATAATGTTGGATCAGTACTAGTCAGCTGACTTACGGTTGGTGTGCAAAGCTGCTGACTGAATTGGGGTTGACACCAATGTTTGAAGTTGAACTTTGGGAATATGCTGGCCTTGGCGTGTTTTGAGAACGGTTGAGATTGGCGCATGGTGCTCAGTGATGATGATTGGCACAGAGTGGATTAGGATCTCTCATCAGAGATTGTGTCGAGTAATGTCGAACAAAAGATTGGCAAGGATATTGTTGCCAATTTGAAATTGGACTCTGGTAAAAACGTTGATGCCAATATAATGAGTGACTTAGGGGCCAATGTTGGACACAAGGTTGGAGCAAGTACTGAGACCAAAAGTGACCTGAATTGGTGTGGCCAATGATGCATATTTTGGCACCATCATGGACTCAGCCAATTTTGTGCTTGGATCCTGATAAAACTTAAGCTCCTCTAAATACAGAAATACTTCCAGATTTGTAGTGCATTCCAGATATCTCTTGATTCGCAAAGTTTCTTTCGTAAAAATCCTGCAAGTCCTGACATTAGTGGATGGGTTCATCCTTTACGGTTACATTAGTTGTATGAAGTAACTAACCACTGTATGTTCAGCAAGAGTCAGTGTCATTGTTTAGATGCATGGGTGGACCATTACTGATAATATACTGCATTTTGTAGAATTAAGACTGTTATGCCAGATGCTATAAACATAGTTATTTTCCCAGCCATATTCTAGTGCTCGTGAAAATAATAGTCATAGCAGTTATATTTTCAGGGAAGACAGTTGCTTAAGCAAGCACATTAACATTGCATGCCCTTGGGCCTTTGTTATTGTGTGCAACCTTTTTCCACAAAATAGTTTTTGATATCACATAATATCTAGTGCTCTGGAACCTTAATTATGCGTGTATCAATGAAAATCACCATTTTCTGACTTCCTTCAAAGCGCCCTGTCCCCTATGTCAGATACTCCCTTCTATAGTTCCCCTTTAAGAGTGTATGCTAAAGTTGCAGTATATGCTTGTATTTTAAGAGACCTGAATGCATGATCTCTCTGAGTCCTGTGCATTGGGTTCCACAATGTAAGTCACTTACATTTTGTCGCACCATCTCCTCTACCCTGTTTGCTCTTTTCGAGTTCAATATTAGTCCACATATGCACTGAATCCTCTCGATGCTTCCCCGACAATGATTATATCTGCACATCTTAGATTAGTCATGACAATTGAATCTCCTTCAGCCTCCCCCTCACTTTTAAGAACCACCTTGATTGCAGAGGTTTGCTCTCCAAATCAGTCTGCTCTCTCAAAATTCCTCACATGTTCTATTACCACTCTCTCTTATGCCTCAGAAATCAAACTTGGAGCCAGGAGAGAAAATTTCATATTGCAATCAGTTTTTCTAGTTAGTTCACTGGATTCTGTCTTCAAATAAAAACTTTGAAATGTCTGTAATTACATTGCATTCATATCAATTTATCACACTTTTGTTGAAATCAATTTAATCATTATGAAGTTACAGTTTTCAGCCTCCGTTTACTGATATGAATCCAGATTGTTTACCATGGTACGTAAAATCTGCAACCATAGTTTGTTGACTATAATTCTCTATATTTGTCATTCTGCAGGTTTTCTTGTGTTCTCATTCATTTGCGCAGTAGAAACCTTTTGCTTTTAAGCTTTGATATTCACTCCAGATTTTTTTAAGTCATTCATCCTGATTGAAGACATTTCCATTTCTTGCCTTTTCATTTTTTTGGCTTATTTTTCTTGAACCAATTTTCCAATCTGCCTAAAGTCTAGACAGACAATCAAATTTTGTAAATCAATACTCATGCATCAGGGTGACATATGTCCTTGGACACAGGGATCATGCCATGTTAAAGGCCAGGAAAACAGGTCTGAATACCCATTAATGGGAAAACATTGGAAAAGTCAGGACCTACGTAACAGAAGTTACATTAAAGATCTGACACTTTCACAGTTCATATTATAAGAAATAGAATTTTTGTTTAAATAACCATGTGTGTATTTATTGATCAACATTTTGAGTCACATCCCGTGATCCATCATCAGGAAACCATATCAATCTCCAACTATGTAATCTATACCTATATGACATCCCTCTCAAACTGAATAATTAAACATGAAATAAGGTGAGAAGAAGAAGGCAAAAAAATTAAAGCCAAATTAGATATAGGATTCACCTTGAGCATGGGTGGGAAATGAGCTTAGTATCTAGAATATACATTCAATAGCAAAACAGCTATATTGAGAGTCTAGAAACATCCCACTGACATTCATGGCTGAAGGATTATAGCTCAAAGAAAAATAAAAGTAGAATTGCAAAAGGCACATGGAAGCCAAGCAAAGGAGGAAAGATGGGCATCAAGAAACCCAAGCTTGGCCAGTAATAAACTCTGTTCTACAAGTTGACTTCACAACCACACAGAAAGATGAATTAATGATCTAATCTCTATGGATACGAAATTTCAAGGAGCAAAGAAAAATGGAAATAAAAATTATTTGATTGAGAAACCTCGAATGCATCACACCCACCAACCAGGAAAAAGCTTTGTTTTCTGCTTTCTTTACTGCACAAAACCTTTACTTATATATTAAAAGAAAGACATATATTTGTAGATCCAATGACTTACCACCAATGAAGGAGGAACAGATTATAATGTTTAGAATGAAATGAGAGAGGAAAATAATTATGGTGATTACAAGCTTCCTTGGCTTCCTACTATGCTTGGCAAGAGTCACGTCCCCAACCTTCAGGTACATTTAGTTCAGAAATATTCAGAAAAAAAGCATAATTTATTTTAATGTCCAAAATATGGCTAAAAGTGACCAGTGGGACTGCCAACCGGCTTGTGAATAAGAACAACGGGGTCAGCTTGTGATGAAGAACAGCATATCTGTCAGACTAAACTTGGGGAAGGCGCTCTGCCAAAAGATAGTTTGGCAAGTCAAAGTATGCTTACATTGTGTTTTTATACAATCTTTGAGCCCATGATTGGTCCTCATACCATTATTAACAGGGGGAAGGGCTTACTGCCAGAAAAATTAAGCAAAATACAATGTTCAAAATGATTAAACAAAAAGCAAAATAATAGAATTTCAAAGTGATTAAAAGCTGCCTTTGGCCTTCTACAACGTCCAGCCCTTCAAGTACATTTAGTTGAGGAGTCCTCAAAAAAATACAAAAGAATCTATTTTGATGGCCAATGGAATTACTTACCAGCTCATATAGGGAGAATGCACAAGAATCCTCTTCCCAGAGTCTACCCATGATATCATCAGGCAGAGCAACTTAGCCAACCTTCCAAATGGCTCACATCAAGGGTGCATTTCAATTCCTACAAACTTCTCCATTGATGTGGACTGTTTTGAAGGCTGAGTTAACTACTCTGCTACCCTATTCATGCTAACAGTGCATTATGTAATGTTTTCATTTTCCACAAACATCCAGCCTACTCTGACATCGAGCAGATAAATGGATTGAATTGAAAATATTCAATCATTGAAAGGGCATGATCATTCAAGGGATTCGGAGCTCATAACTTCATACTTGTGGATATAGCTTTTTAACCAAAAGACCAAACCAGGGTCTTCAGCAAGGTGCACAATTTTCTTGTTATTTACAGATTAGCTGCGAGCAAAGCCTTTGAGAGTTGGTGAGAATAGAAGAAGAGAAGGAACCTAATGTGCATTATGCCATAAAATAGCAAACAAAAACAGAGGAGGTGCAATAAAAATGACCTTGGTGTCGAAAAAGATGAGCTTAAATGGTAAATTATCAGGACACTAATAGCAGAGTCCAGGGTTCAAGTTGAAATTGGATAAGATATGCCAACGAAACCCAATGGATGGAAGAGATAACCCTCAGTCATGGCATCTAAGCCGAATGTTACACTGCAAGGGAAATTTAGTGATTGAAAAAAATATGATCTAGGTGGAAATTCCCTTCCTAAGACCAACAATTATGGTTCGGCTCCTCTACTGGAATGATTACCTACTAGCTTTTACATCCTCCTGAATACTTGATATAAATAGCTGATAATGCATTTTAACCATTTCTAAACTTTAAACAATTGGAGTTTTCACAGTCCAACATTACTGAATATCATTTTTGGGGAATCAACTTCAAGTCATTCCTTCAATGCACCATCTCTCATGAGCTTGAATGGTCCACTTGGCATTCATTGCATCAGGTAATGCTTACAGGAATGACGAGGTGGGATTGAAACTAGCGAAGTGAGCCATCACATAACATCAAACGTCACCATCAGGATTTGCATTCGGACAATGTGAGAGGCAACCCATCCCCGTACTGCTCCAGCTCACCCATCCCTAAACTTGTTCAAAGCTAGCCAGACCCCTAACTCGGCCACTACTGAATACTCACTACCAACTGAAATTATATTGTATAAAACACATCACTAAGATCTACAAGGGTATAGGCATATTAACATCATTTAAACTTTGCATAATAAAAAGCTAAGGTACGTACTCTTCGTTGTCATCCTCCTTGTCACTGCCATCATATGGGACCTCCCCTTTCGAGTCTGCCACGTCACAAAGACAACAACAAATTAATGGTGGCCCAAGTATTAACACAATTAATATATTATGGGTTGAAAAAGAACAAAATCCAGACTCCATATCACAGATTTGGGTGTATGTTTAAATCATTTGGGTATGCGATTTTCGTGACAATTACAGACCAAAAAAAGTACGTTTTGGATTTAAAAGAAGGTATACCCACGTGTGTTAGACTGAGACTCAGACACATATAAGTGATTTGGGTGTGCATTTAAATCATTCGGGTATGCATAAAGATGATTTTCATGACAATTACAGACAAAAACAGCGCGTTCTGGATTCAAGGAGGTATACCCACTTGTGTTAGACTGAGACTCAGACACATATGCAATGTATATATATTTCTTGGAATTAGAAAAAAAATACTTACCAGTGCCATTCTCGCTGTGGGTAGGAGAGGGCTCGGGCTCTGTTTCTGAATGCTCGTGAGTTGGCATTGCGGCTGCGGCTGCTGCTGTTGCTGCTCGATATCTTTTTTAATCAGTCAATTGATTGATTAGTCATGAGAATATATAAATATATGAAATGAATATATTTCTAATGAATATATGCATGATATATATACAGAAATCTGGATCGAAGAAGATACCAAAGGGGTGATGCAGACGATGATGGCGAGGGATTAGAACGTTGTTGGAATTGGTGACGATCTCTGGCCCTTCTCACACTGTGCCTCTCAGAATAATAATAAAAAAAATATTAACAATAATAACAATTATTGTTATTATTATCGTAATTGTATTGTTATCCTCTATGTCTGCTCCTCTTCCATTTCTCCTGCTATCTATCTATCTACCATCTATCTCTGTTTGTGTTCTCTGTCTCTTTCAAAAGTTGAAAGGAATTGAACCTTTTTTTTTCAATAAAGGGTTGGTTTATTCATATAAATCATGACATTTATATACAGCAATTTTATATTATTTCGGAATTTAATTATAAAGGAGGTGAGAAGGTTGGGTATATGGGTATTGTTTTTGAAGTTTCGTGGGTCTATAGTTTCTTACCATTAATAGGAAATCCGGCGGGCTGCTTATAGCTTGCCCTCCGTTCAACCCTTGGTGGGCGCTTTTAAATAATGGAAAATTAAAAAATATATTGATTTGGTTAATTAATAAATGTTTCCAATTATAATATATAATTTGTTATCATGATGGAGTATATATGTAAGAATTATAATTCTAGTTTTTAATATGGATAATTTTTGTATAGTGTATGATACTGATCAATTTTTAGACAATTAATAAATGCATAAGTAGTTATTGCAATTATTAAGTGTAACCATCATTATAAAAACGATAGGAGAAACTATGAGACAAATTCAATATAGGTAACTCGAGATTTATGTATCTCGATGTTTTAAGATACATATATTTAAGATATCTAGTTTAATAACACCCACCAATTATTGAACCCAAACTAAACTATGAATAACTAATAAGAAATTTTTTTTAGAAAAATTATACTGATATGATTAATCTATCAACATTTCATATCATAACATGCAATTCATCATCAAGATGTAATAGATATGTAAGAATTACAAACCGAACTCCTTATATAGATAACTCTATGTAGTGCATGATGTATATTGAGTAGTTTTAAAATAATTGATAAATGTATAACTAGTTGTCATAATTATGAAATTATAAGCACCATTATGAAAACAATAAATGCACATGTATTTGAAAGTTTGGGGACATTTTTTTATTTGTTATTGTTGTGTCTCCATGAGTGGCTCAAACTCATGCCCTCGTCTCTGTTCAAAATTTGGAAATATTTACCAATTTTCATAGCATCTCTCAATTGACATTTGAACCAATGGTTCTCTACTACTAACACTTTCTAGTGTCCTCGATGTAAATAGCGTGTTTTTTTTTTGAAGAGTGCTTTGCTAATGCCGATTTTTCTTTTCTCTTGAGGCAAATATACGACTCGTGTTCTTTGACCCTCGCTTGAATAGACCTCCATGTTTCCCCAAGGTAAGGGACATCACAAGAGCAATTGATTATGTAAACTCCACTTCTTAGGTTAGGTTGTAACTGATCCTTTGTCGATCTTAATAGCTTCCTTAATTTGATATTTGGTAGGAAAGCGGTTTTTTTTAAAAATTAAAAAGCATATCTATATTAATATTTAAACAAGTAAAATTAAACGTTATTCATACAAAAAATTCTCAAGAATATCAAGTTCAATAGAGGGTCAATAATGACCACTCGAAACAATATATCACATCAAAGACACTCATAAAGAGAATAATTAAGCTTCAGTAGCAAACATGGGGCCATAGGAGGTGATGGAGGAGGTGGATCTTATGGCTTGTCACCCCATCTCCCTTGAGTAAAGGTCGTCATTCACAGGTGAAGGATCCCATCCATCATTCTACTGAGAATTATTATTGTCTTCCTTGTGTCTATCAAGTGAAATCACAAGAGCCAGTCACAAATACTTGTCTTACGGGGGAGGACCCTTTTGTCACCTTCACCTCACACCATAAAGATGACCAATGAGGGGGTGATTGACGAGGAGAGAGGCTCTTGTGCCTGTTCCTAGAATGTTATCGGTGTAAACCATGCCTTCACCCACAAGGATGTGACTATAGGTGATTAACTACACACGGGGCATTTCCCCAATGATCAAGCAAACACTGAATATGGTTAAGATCGAGGCAAACTTTGAATCCATTTCCTTGTGATTAAAACAAGCATAATTTCTAGCTTTCTAGATTTGAAAAAGAATACCAACATGAAAAAATTGACAAAATTTATTGTATCTTACTAGAAGAAAGAACTCAGACCTAAATGGTTGAAAGAGGGTATGGATCCATTACCATGTAGACTGAGCAAAAGTAGTATTAATGTTTTATCTCCTTATGATCTTGGAGATCTTGTTTGAGTTCCCTTCAATGTACGAAAGGAATGCCACAAAAACATCTTATGGGGCCTCTACCATTTATGTATAGCCTTGGCATTCTCTTACTTGTCTGAAAGCCCTTACAATTTTATTCCCTTTGTAACAATTCCTTTTAAAAACCAATGTCAGGTCTTTGATGTCCTACTCCAAATGCTCCTCATCACAAATTCTAAAATCCCTCATGGCAAGGGCCTTAAGAACACCTGCCTTTTGTGCAGGATGATGATGAGAAGATGAATGTAAATATAGATATGTATGCGTTCCTTCCCTGTAAACACTTCATGCAAGAGAACCATCAACATTTCATGGGAGGATAACATCTGAGAAAGTTAGGTTGTTGTCTGCCTCAATCTGCTTGAACATTCTTTGCATGAAGGACACTAAAGTGGTCACAGTAGAGAACCATTGGTTCAAACTTCAGTTGAGGGAAGCTGTGTAAATTGATAAACATTTTTGAATTTTGAACAAGGACAAGGGCATGGGTTTGAGCCACCTATGGAGACCCATCATTAACAAATTAAGAAATGACCCCATTCTTTGGGATGTATGTGCATTTATTATTTTTGTAATGGTGCTTACAATTTAATAATAGTAATGACTAGTTACACATTTATTAAGTGTCCTAAAGCTGGCCCAATACATGTCATGCACTACATAGAGTTATCTATATAAGGAGTTGGGTTTGTAATTCTTGCATATCTACTACATCTTGATGATGGATTGTATGTTATGATCAGAAATGTCGATGGATTGATCATATCAATACATTTTTTCCCCCAAAAAGTCTTCGTATTGGCTATTCATAGTTTAACTTGGGTTCAATAATCAGTGGGTGTTATTAAACCGGCATAGTTATATTAAATATATCTATCTTAAAAACATCGAGATGCATAGAAATTGAGGTGTCTATTTTGGATTTGTCACATAGTTTCTCCTATTGAAGGGTTCCGCGTTGATTAGTGACTCCATCACCTTCTATGAAAATTTCACATTGGCTAATGATAGGTGGCCTCAATTTAGTTGCACCACTGTGTTGGTCTCAAATATCTTTCTGAGATTTAAAAACAAGCTCTAAATTCCACAGTGTGCCCTAATTATCTCAAAAAAATTATCATTTTCCAAGCAAGAAGAAAAACTGCTCTCTAACAATTAAATATACGTTAAATTGAGGTTAATCATTTTTATTGATATTTTACACTATTACACTCCACAACGACCACCCATGATTGCCATTGTGGGTTAATAATAAGTTATGTAATATTGGGGGACCCTACCCTTAATTATTAGGGGACCGCACCCTTAAATATTAGGAAAAATGTCCACATTAAAAATAATATCAGTACAAATATCTTAAATACATATATTTGAAAAACATCGAGAGATGTCAATCTTGAGGCACCTATCTTGAATTTGTCATACACTAAATTGATTAATGACTATTACTTTCTCTATGAATTTATCGTAGAATTGTGACAAATAGACTTAATCTAGTTGAACCATAGTTTCAGGCTCGAAAAATTATTTATGAGGAAAAAAAGGGCTCCAAACTCCACTCTATGCCCAAGATATTACGATTTTTCGATCAACTTATCCAAACAAGAAGAAAAATATACATATGAGAGTCAAATAGATGTTAAATTAAGGCCAATCATTAATTGTTAACAACTCGTGAACATTACAATCCACCACCACCCATGACGACATTGTAGGTTACATCTATCAACATAATTAATCTTGGAATATTTTTTAATTAATTTTTTTAAGATTTTAAAATTTTAATATTTTGTTTTTTTCTAATATTATTTAGAGATGCTTGTATACTTTGTTAGTTTCCTTGTATTATAAGTATTATATTAAATATGACAAAAATATTATAGAAGAAACATTTACTTGGAGAAAATGATAGTAAAATAGATGAATTGATACATGGTTAAAATCTTACAAAAATAAAAATATCTAATTATAATTGTTAACAAAACTATTTTTTAGGGCAAGATAATCATAATGGCATTGGTTGGGAGCTTATACATGGTTCAACTCCTCGTGTTGTATGAGTTGGACCTAAGCATGACGATGACCCTCCTTTATTTGTGACGGTTCATTGTTAGTTGTGATGTGGATTTTTATGCTTGTTTACATGGGTGTTCACTTTCTAAGGGCTTGGTATTTGTGATGGGTTTTTTTGGGTGGTAATGGTTACTACGTCCTTGCTTTATTTTAGACTTGGTTATATTTTGTTACTTAGTTATCTTAGTTGGCCTACGTGTCATGTTATTTTTAGATTTGATTTTTATGATTATTATGTTTTTATCCTCCTTTGAGATATGATTTTGTTCCGCCCACCTTTTTTATTGTAGAGTTTTTTCACTTAATGATTTGATTAAAAAAAGGCTATTTGTAACAAAAATAAACACTCCTCATAGTGCCCTTAATAAATTATATTTTTATTAACTATTTTATTATTTTTGGGAAATTATTGTCCTAAACAATAAAGGGGTAGGAGTAAGGGGAAAATCCAATCAAATATAGTAAAAATACAGGGTTTGATCAATTTAATCAAATTAATTGTATATTGAAAGAAATAAACTTACCTAGAAAAATAGGTTGAAATGAATGACTCAGGGGTTGAAAACTGCTGCATGAGACTGAGAAGATGTCAGAAACCTAGATCTGGTTTTCATTTGATAAAAGGACAAGAGCACCAAAATAGGACACCTTGGGGTCTGGTGCTATAGTCATTTCCTATTGTTATTATCTACGAGATCTAAGTTTTCTAGGTTTTATTTGCTATCCATGTGTGACCCTGTATATGAAAAATTGGATGTTGAATGTCAACATAGCTCGCTATAGATCTGTTTCAATCTTAAAACCCTGGTTTATCTACACACACAAAACAACAAATACATCAAAAGCATAAGGGATAAAAATTGGGTTAGGGGAAGTATGATCGCATGATCTAGAACCCTTATTGTCCTGATCACTGCCTACATTAACCCTCAAGCTAGGGTCTCAGATCAAATGCAATTCTCCCTTATGGAGCGTGAATAATCAATGTGCAAGATAGATGCAATAATGAACTTTCACCTAGGCCCTTCCTCGATCAAACATGAAAATCTATGTGTGATGTAGAATACTGAGTTATACTATTGACTGATTTTTAATTATGTACTATGCCAAAGTAGTAAGTGCTAGATAGAAAATTCCTTGTGTAGTCCTTTATATAGGAAACTATTTGTTTTGAATTTGGAAACTTTATTTGCATTAGAAAGACAAACAAAACTTAGGGACAAAGCTAAGAAGAGTTTGGGACTCATCAAGCAAGCAAATATGACTGTTGGGACTTAAAATGCCATTGGACAGGAGCGCGGGAAATGGACACCCTAAGGTCCAATGCTATAGTCCAATTCTAATGCTCTTGTCCTATAGGCTCGGGACCTGGGGGGATGGAATTAGCATGGGAAATAGAGTCTGGATGAGTTTGAATGATCATCTGAAAAGCTATGGATGACTGAGAATAAGCAAAAAGGTGACCAAAGCAAGAAACAAGACTAAGACAAGTGAAATAAAAGATATGACTAATGTGAATAAGGTTCATATTCTCTAGTCAGAGTCTCCTATGAAAGGACTGTGAAAAGACATGATATGTGTGGTTGCTTGACCAATTTAGGGTGTATACATTTGCCCCCCTTTTATTCTAGTGATGTAATGAAATGAAGTACTAGAGTAAAAGAAAGAAAAGAAAATGCATACCTAAACTTACCTACATGGATATAAATGTGTTGCAAAAGGGTCCAACTCACTTCCTAGCCAGGGAAATGAATGGAGGGCCAAAATAGTGCCTGGAGAGAGTTAAGGAATCCATGGAGTGGATGCCCCCTGTACTGAATCTAAATGTGGAATATGTGTATCATGGAGAAGGAGGACAATACTTGTACCTTGTGTTGAATCTGACTAAATATGAGGAATGCTCAAAGGCCCAAAACCAATATATGTCCTTTGTCCCACATAAACTCATGTAATCTATAATGTGTGTATAAAATTTGCATACTATGAAGAGTAAAATCTATCATGCCCCCACTATGAATATCTGAATTGAAATTGAAAAATGCTTAGAGGCCCAAAATCAATGTTTGTCCTCTATCCCACACAAACTCATATAGTCTGGGTCTGGGTAATGCAATGGACCAACCACTACAGATGGTTGTATGATCTAACCTGGTGACAAACTGGGTACAACTGGGTGTAATCTGAAACAATCTGAAACTCTAGTCAATGTGTAAGAGGAAAATGGCATGTATTACCATTCCATCTATATAATCTTGGATGATGAAGAACATGAACATCTGTGCCATGCCCCCAAATTTGGTATGTGAGTGATGCATATGTATAATCTGGTAATTTGTATAACTACATGTGATATGACCTATTGTGACATGCCCCATGTGTAAAATTGGAGATCAAAACACTATACTCTACACTATGCTATCTGGTCCTATAACTGTGTCATGTTATATGAAGTTGTATGTGTGAGATATGTAGTAATGTGCATGCCACCAACTTTGGTATTTGAGTTTGAATCTATATCAAAGTCACTATGAATCCATATAATTTGCACCACTATATCTGAATAATCTATGTACCTATAAGCTAAAATCACTGTGGATCTATATGATCTGAACCACTATGTTTGAATAGTCTATGTATCTATAAACTGAAGGTATATCCCCCTGAATGTCTTGAGTAATGCTAAGTGACCCATGTAATCTGAATCACTAAGCTAAATATGATAATTTGAATACTGGAAGTGTAAGAACCATGGTGTATCCACTTATGAGAGTGGATGGGTATGTTGGGTAAGTGACATAATATGAATAGTAGCAACGATGCCCCCCTTTTGGGGAGAGGGATAAAATTTATGGTAGAGGAGGTCGAGCCAAAAGTGATGACTAGTGGTAGAATTATAGAAATAAGGTTGGTATAGTTTTAATTGATTGAGAAATTGTTTGATTGATTAGACTAAGTTGTTGAAATTGGAACAAGTTTTTGATTGGTCATGATCAAGGTGTGTGTCTGGGTGTAAGAGAAATATAGAGATGTGCATGATATAATAGGCAAATAAAGTAGTAAGAGATTGAATCTCACGTGATGTCGAAGGTATCATTGTCATGATTCCATGGAAGAAAATGGTTTTAAAAATGGAGTTACATGGTTTAAGTTATGGGCAAAATAGTATTTTACTTTGATTAAGAAAAGTGGGTAATACAGGAAATTGGATTGATTCTCAATTCATTTGTGTATTGACAAGTTTGAGATTTGGAGCTCTGGAGTGAGAGATATGACAAAGATACGAGCACCTACCATGACCTGGTTTGAGCAGTTGGCCGCCCAAGTTGAGGTTGGTGGTGATGTTAACCTAGTAAGCTCGATGCTTGATTTTTGTCTATTTTGAAGCCTGTTTTGGTGATTTTTGAGCTATTTAAAGTAGCATAGGATAATTTTCACTAGTTTTAGCACTCCTATCTAGGAGTTAGCACTCTTATATAGGGTTCAAAAATATTTTCCAGGCTCTAGCACTCATGTTCAAGCGTTGTTGTCCTGTACCCAGTGCTATTATCTTGGAGGCATGATTTTATGAGATGTTATTTGGTTATGTGTTGTTGTTTTTGCTTATCTAGTGATTTGGTATTATGGATTGATATATGTGTTGTTTTTTGGTGTTTTTAGGGTGAGGTGTAGATGAGAGAGTTCTACAGGGGCCAGGTTATGGAGACATTGCAGTTGTTACCATTGTCTACTAATGAGAGAGTTGTCATGGATAGGGCAGGGTTGGGTCACGTGTGTGACTTAGGCACAGTGCAGTGGGATAGGTATCTAATTACTACCTTATGTGAGAGGTGGAATATAGATACATGTATTTTTTTGGTTTCATATAGAGGAGATTACTATGACTCTGAAGGATGTGTATCACATTTTGCATTTATTGATTAGTAGATTATGTGTGACATTGCAGGATGACATGGGTGTTGATGCTAATGATCATGCATCCTTATATTTTGTTGGTGTGCCCTCAGGGATACATCAAAGAGGCAGTGATGTGCTGATGTTAGTTATAATATAGTCTAGTTTTTCATTCTTGCAGAAGTGGTTGGTTATGTTATTGGCCTTGTTTGTTGCTGTGGATGGAAGTGGAGTGTTGATTGCATATATGATGCATAGGATTGTGTGCAATGTGAAGGTATATAACATTGTGTTATCATGGGGTAGGACTATGCTTGCCCACCTATACAAGGATCTTTACAAGTTTACATAGGAAGCATTGAGTGGTGGTGTGAGTGCAACTACCTTATTGTATTATTGGGCTTATGAGCACATAGTAATTGTATGATAAATTAGACTACCTAGGCTAGAGTGGGCACCTCTACGACCATTTGGGGAGTGGTGGATGAGTACATTGGATATTCAATATCTTGGGATAAATCATTATAGATGAGTTTTAGATAGATTGGTGGCTCGTGATATCATATAGAGGCCTTATAGAGGATTTATTCGGTGGGTCGAGGATGGAGTGCAATTATGGTATATGAGGATCAGCTATTGGATACATGACCATTTGGTTGGAGTGTATGAGTGCTTTTAATATGAGCATGTGACTAGATAGTTTGGGGTACCACAAGATGTGCCCCCAATAACACGGGTGTGGGTGAAGAGTGCACAAGTACCAGTGAGGGTAAGAGCTCATGTGAGGCCTACTGAGGCTGAGTTAGCACCATTACCTTTAGATGCACAAGATGTGGCTATAGACATTCTTAATGTGGATGATGTTGGATGTACAGATGCATATACTACCCATTGGTGGGCTTCATTGTATCTTGTTGATGGAGGGAATGCTCCCAAGTATGAGGATACTGCACCGATCCAGATGATGGGAGGTAAACGGTGATTGTAGTTAAATTATGTAGGAGTTTGTGATTTAGTTTGATTTGAAAGTATATATCTAATGTAGTGTTATACTTTGTGTGTAGGTAAAGTGGGAGGTGTTCAAGATGAAGCACAAGCTGGGGTAGGAAGTGGAGATGATGAGTTATGGGAGACCATTATTGAGTTGACACTCTAAGAGCTCACACAGCATGTACCTGATGACATGGTGGAGGAGGGTTTGATAGAGTGATTGACAGTGATAGTCTATTTTCATGCTCATTTTTTTGATAGAGTTTCTATAATGACAACTACATATGCTAGAGTAGCAAGAAAGAGAGATGAGCTGAGGGCTGAGCTGGATAGGCATATGATGCCCCCACCCAATTTTGGATCAGTGAGTATGAGGATTATGGATGAGTACATAGACCTTCAGAGGTGATATGTATAATTACACAAGGAACATGGTTGGCTATTGGAGTGAGAGAGTCATCACAAGAGGCATGCAATAGCTCGAAGAGGTATGGGGTCATCGAGTGTTAGGTTGGAATATGGGACTAGTACTCGAGGAGAGAGTAAGACTAGAAGTGAGGGTTTGATGCCCATTCATGATTGATTGTACCTTGATATGATGTATACATTTTGAAAACTCATTACACACACACACACATATATGAATATTTTTTTGATTTTGAATCATGTATATTGTGTTATGGATTTTGGAATATACTGGTATATTTGTTGTAAATCGTTGATTAGAAATAGTTGATTTGGCATGGATGTTGAGGTCTCATATGTTTTGGTAGGATGACATTTTGGGATGTGATTTTGACTATTCATGATATGTTTAAGTGTGATATTAGTTTTGATTTTGAATCGTATATAAGTAAAGAACTTTAATTATTTTGTAATTTATAAATTGATTTGGTAAAGTGAACTAGTTTAAGATTGGTAACATGAGCTATCGGTAAGATCAAGATTTGGATAATTTGGCTTGACTAGGGATGGTTACTTGGAATTAGGAATGTTAGTTGTTAGTACAAGTGGATGTAAGAGAGCATTTTGTGCTTAATTCCCTGAGAGTGGCTCAAGAATACAAAGGCTAGCCCTTTGGCTCCATCATTGCCCTACAAAGTGAAGCTATGAACTAAAACTAGTATGAATGTGTGTTATATCACTCTTAGTTGTATCACTATCTGAACCCTAATGGCCAACTAAACAAGTGCCCATACTGCTCATGTTATGTAGGAACATACACTGTATCTGATACTGTCTATTATGCACTAACTGTATCTATGCGTGGAGATTCTACCAAATGTAATCTTACTAGATGTGCAACTAAAATCGTGTGTTGTGAAGAAGGCTCATCTATCTACAATCATAGTGGATTGCTATGTGAAATAATACCTTGTGGCCTCTGTTATGATACATATGATTGAATAATAGATTGAGATAGAGCTAAAACCTATGATGGTGACTCGTCTAATCTCAATCATAGCAAGTTGCTACGTGAAATGGGTCCCTAAAAACTCAATTGTAGTGAATATCTCTCTGAAGCAGTACTCTGCAATGTGGGTTCCTCTAATCTTAACCGTAGTGGGTTGCTATGTGAGATAGGACCCTAAAAACTTGACTATAGTGAATATCTATCTAGAGTGATACCTTGTTGTAGTGCCTATGGTTGTGCTAGATATGTATATGGAACTAAACTATGTATTCCTTGAACTACATTGCTATATGTAGGCTGCTCTCATTATACTGGTCTCCAAACCTTCTAAGTAGATTAGATAGGATATCTCCTCTGAGTCTCTATCATAGAAGCTACATTACTCTCACGATGAATAATCAATGATTTCAATGAAGGAATATCCTGGGATAACTCAATCATGGAGGAATGAGGTATATGGTTCCATGATGGAGGAGATCTCGGTGTCCCCTATGTGAATGCTATAATGCCTTTATGAACACATATATTAATGCAATCCCTAAGTCCATAATAATCAGTATCTTTGTGTCTACAGACACGATGATAGTTACAAAAGGGCCGATGTGGCTATCTATGTAAGAGATGTGGATCTCACTGATTAGTATAAGGTAATGTGATTAACCTCCTATCTAGTAGTGCTTATAATATGACACATGAGCTATCCCACTCTGAATCAAACTATAGTGGTGCCTAGTTGTTGCTCTTTATAGTGCATATTGTAGGTTGTGCTCTGGAAATTGGCTTTCTATTCTTAACTAGTTACTTTTTTGGTTGTGGTCTCCTATCTTGTTTAGGACATGGTTGATGCTATGTATTAGGAGTTGTAGATGGAGGTACTACTATAAAATCTAGAGTAATTTGATCAACTAAATATGCCTCAATCAATCTTGATTTCTTTTTCAGGGCTAGAACCATATAACATAAGTGACTAAAAGAGGACTCTGTCTGATATAATATATGCTCTAGGAGTGGTTGACAAAGCCCCTTAATAAGGATATGTTGAATTTATAAATCTGTTAGTTTATATATCAATCTTAACATGTGAGTCTTGAAGTGTAAGATATAATCACTAACTAGCTTTGAAGTATTATGATGCAATGTGGCAAGTTTCTCATATGTAACATGAAGGCCCATGCTTGCTATGTAAAATCTGAGAAATGCCTCCTCTAAGTCATTATATGTGTGCAAGGAGCCAATGGGGAGTTGATGAAAGAACCAATTTTGTGCTTCCCCTACTAGTTTTTTCTAGAACAATTTCTGTAGAAACAAAGTACTCGCATGAGATGGCAAAGCCTTCCAAAAATATTGAAGGTGTACAAATGGATCTCTAGTTCCATCAATGTGAGGCAATGATGGTATTTGAAAATGCTTAGGAAATGAGGCTTTTAAAAATGTTTTTGGAAGAGGGTTACCATGTAAATCATTGGCATCCATCCAAGACTTATAAGCTTTGTTTTCCAAGGTAAGGAGATGCACTCGGTGTTGTAATTCAGCAACTTCATGCATAAAAGAAATAATCTTTGGGGATGGTATATTAGCATCTTGAAGTTGTTCATTTAATCATTGAGTTTGATCATTAATTTTAGTAATGGGAATGTTACACTTAGCAATTAGATCATAGAGAGGGGGTGTGCTCACTTGAACCTTTGAAGGAATGGTAACTTGGACCTTAGTGGAGGGATGTGAGCTACCATTCTCTTTAGGTGAAGAGTGAAAAACAGGTGCTATTGTAGTAGGGGTGGCTTGGGAGATTCATTGGTATATTTATGTTTTAGTGAATCACATTCTAATTGAATAGAAGATGTGATGTTATTATTAAGATGTACATTATTTGAAATAGAATCATGCATAAAAGTAGAAACAACATTTGGTAGTACATTATGTTTGAGGGGAGTGAGAGAAGATTTAGAAACATGAGATGCATTTTCTTCTTCACTATGCACATAATAATCATCATTATTCCATGCATTATCAAAATCAAAATTTTGTTTGTAGTCACTCATATTTTCACATTCATTTGCATGTTCACTATCATACTCATTATCACTTCCATTGTCACTAGGGAGAGTGTAAGAGAAGAATTTAATTCTTTTCTAATATGTAATAAATTATCATGTGAATTTGGAATATTATGTGCATTTATATTATCCTTGGATGGAATGCATGCATTATTTTTATTTGCAATATGGGAAGTAAGAGTAAGATAGTTATCTTTTAGACATTCTTTTGACAAAATAGAGTTGAGAGCATGAGATGGATCATTTGAACTATGCATTGGCAATTTGATTTTATTGCATTTATATTGTTGTAATTTTAACATAGAAGTAGCAAAAGAGAGAGAGAGAGATTAGGTTCACATGGAAGCAAATTATCACCAATAAGAGGTTCACTTGGAAGTGCATGACTAATTTGCTCATTTGGTGCATTGTGCATAGAAGAATGAGGTGAAAAGTATCTTTCCCATTTTTCAAAATTATTTTCTTTAAAAGAGGGAATAAAAGAGATAGGTTTGAGAGAAAAAGATGCATCTACTTTTTCTTCACTATCACTTTCACATGTATCATCATATTCCTCATTACAACAATAATAATTATCTTTACTGTAAATGAAATCATTTTTCACATTTTTAGCTAATGTGTAATTTTGAAATTTTGTCCATTCATTGTCATAATTATGAGAAAAATTTAGAAATTAATCTATGGGATGAGAGGGAAGAAGTGCCTTAGTGGCCATTTTATTTTTTTCACCAAAGAGAATATGTATAAGTACTATTAAGCAAATAAATGCAATAATAACTACTAACATAGAGAATTTGAAAATAATTTTGACACTCCAAATAATTTTTAAAAATTTCAAGATATTTTTGAAAAATTGTAAGGGAGGAAGGCTTGGGGTTTGAGGACCTAGTTTGAAAATCCACGGTTTCGAGTTGGGGTTTTAGAATTTTTGAAAATTATGGCTATAATTTTAAATTCTAAAATAAATTTGAATGAGATAAATGTATAAAAAAATTATACAAAAATAAAAAATTTGAAATTGAATTTTCGCATAAAATAACTACCAATATAGAAATTTTGAAAATATTTTTGACACTCTAAACAACTTACAAAAATTCCAAAAAAATTAATATGAAAATTGTAAGGAAAGAAGACTTGGGGTTTGAGGACTTAGTTTGGAAATATAGGGTTTTGGGTTAGGATTTTAATTTTTTTGAAAATTATTGCAATAATTTAAATTCTAAAATAAATTTGAATAGGATAAATGCATAAACATTTATACAAAAATCAAAAAATTTAAATTGAGTCTTTGCACAAAAATGTGAAGGAAAAACCCTAAGGGTATCTAGGGTTTTAGATTTGTTTGAAGTAAGTCGGGTTCACCAAATGTTTTATTATTTTTGGGAAAATAGTGTTTAGTTCCTAGAAAATAAAGGGTCTAGAGTAAGGGGAAATCCAATCAAATACAGTAAAAATACAAGTTTTGATCACTTTAATCAAATTAATTGCATATACAAAGAAATAAACTTATCTAGAAAAATAGGCTAAAATGAATGATTCAGGGGTTGAAAACTGCTACACAGGACTAAGAAGATGTCAGGAACCTAGATCTAGATTTTGTTCAGTGAAAGGACAAGAGCACTGAAATAGAACACCCTGGGGTGTGGTGCTATAGTCCTTTCCTACCACTGTTGTCCAAGAGACCTAAGTTTTCTAGGTTTTATCCACTATCCCTGTATGAGCATGTATATGAAAAATTAGATGCTAAATGTCGATAGAGCTCGCTATGGATTCATTTAAATATTAAAACCCTAGGTCTATCTACACACATGAAATAACAAATACATCAAAAATATAAAGGGAAAAATTTGGCTAGTGGAAGTATAATCGCATGATTTAGAACCCCTATTGTCCTGATTACTACCTACATTAACCTTCAAGCTAAGGTCTCAGATCAAATGTAGTTCTCCCTTAGTAAATGTGCATAATCAATGTGCACGGTAGATACAAGAATGAAATTTTGCCTAGGCCCTTCCTCGACCAAGTATGAAAATCTATGTGTGATGCAGAATGCTGAGCTATATTATTGACTAATTTTTAAATTATGTATTGTGCCAAAGTAGTAAGTGCTAGATATAAAATGTATTTTATAGTCTTTTATATAGGAGAATATTTAATTTGAATTTGGTAACTTTATTCACATTTGGTTGATATTAGAAAGACAAACAAAACTTAGGGATGAAACTAAAAAGGGCTTGGGACTCATCAAGAAAGGGAATATAATCAATAGGACTTAAAATTACATTGGATAAGAGTGCTTGAAATGGAGACCCTAGGGTCCAACACTATAGTTCAATTCTGATGCTCCTGTCATATAGGGTCAAGACCTGTGGGAATGGGATTAGTATGGGAAATAGAGTTTGACTGAGCTAGAATGACTGTCTAAAAGGCTACGAATGACTGGGAATAAGAAAAAAGGTGAGTAAAGTAAGAAACAAAACCAATACAAGCAAAATAAAAGACATGGCTAATGTGAATAAAGTTTATATTCTCTAGTTGGAGTCTCCTGTGAAAGGACTATGAAAAGACATGATATGTGTGGTTACTCGACCAATTTAGGGTGTATACATTAACATTAGCTACATGACCTCCATGGCCATAAAATAGATGGTCATAAAAGATATGGATAGATTAAAATCCCCAAAAAATAAAGTTATGTAATTAAGAATTGACTTGTAAACTAGTCGAGAGGATCAAAAAGAAAAAGATAATATATGGAGGTGAAAGGAAATAAAAATTCAACAACACCTTAGTGAAATAAAATAGGGACAAAAAACCCTAAGGATTCTAGAAGAATATGAGGAAGACAACACAAAAATATGATTTAAATAAAAATAAGGAATGGGAGGCTCTAGTGAAAAAATGTGGAAAGCATGGAAAATAAGTGAAAATAAAACATATCAAGGCAAAAATTTAAAAGGATTCAAAATGGTTAATGAAACCACAATATTTGTGATTGAAGATGAATTGATAGAACTAGAGATACTATTTATAAATAGCAAAACACTTATTAAAAAAATTGTAGGTTTTCCATGTTGTGGAAGAATTATGTATATGTATAAACAAAAAAAGGGGAAAAGTGTTAAAAATAGATCTCCCCAAACCTCTTCCAACAACAATTCAAATTTTCACATATTTCAAAATCAAACATCAAGAACTAGATTATTAATATTTTCCTTTAAGGTGTCATTTTTATTATGAAACAAGACATTTGAAAAGGGATTCCCATAAATATAAAGCATTACATCATTCACTAGTAATAAATCAAGCAAGATCATATGCTTAAGTTGTAAGCATTAAGTAGTAAAAGCCTCAACATAGGATGTTTAAAAGAGTATCAACATGAAATTGGGTTTCAAAGAAACAAAAAAAAAATTCGACCAATAGATGGAGAACATAAAGAAATGAGATCCTAGACAATTATTAAAAGAAGAGCAAAAAAAAAGTTCATGCAAGGAACCATATGAGTTTTTGGGCAATGAAGAATGATATTTTTGCAAATAACAAAAAGGCACTAGACAAAGACCTCAGTCATAATGGTAGAAGATTGATCCCATGATAGAGGATTGATTAATGAAATATATTATTACAAATAAAATTAGAGCAAATTATAAATAGAGGGCCAAGAGGAAAAAACTAATAAAATATATGATATTAAATTTTTTTAAAGAAATAACAACTTTATGAAAATCAAAATATGCTGAAAATGGGCTGCATAACAAAAGCAAATAAAGATATGATGAAGAAATAAGATGATATATTTATGCCCCAATCACAGGTTAAAACAAAACAAATTGAAGAGGAGAAGTAAAATGGAGAATCAGTTTTAAAACACCAATTTTTATAAAGAAATAAAAAAGAATGATAAGTGTTATAATTGACAACACAGCCATGCCAATTTTACCATCATCACCCTCGCCAAACTACCTTACACACTCTTAAAATGAACTTAGATTCACACACATTGAATTTATAGAATTAAAAAAAAACAAATATATTCTATTAAGTAAAACATCAATTTCCTATATTAATTCTACCAATAGATTGTGATAAGAATCTACATGTTTTACAATTATCTAAGCTCACTAATAAAAACCATGTCCACTACCCTCTATTTATAAAAATTGTGAGGGGAGAAAAACAGGGATATTTTAATCATGTTCACACATGAGTTAACAAATTTAACCATGTGCACAATGACTTGCCAAAAGTTACCGTGTGCATAATGACTTGACAAGTTAGATTGTGTGCACAATAACTTGTCATGTTTTACCTTGTGCACAATGATGAGGCAAGTAACACATGTACACAACTAACCTTGATAAACTCAATTTCATAACAAACTTAAGCTACCAATAACTCGAGTTACAAAATCCAAGCTGAGCTTCTACCTTGGTTATTTATACTTTACACTAACATCCCTCCTTAATATTAACTTGTGAAATGGAAATAGAAAGTGAAGAAAGAGGAATTGAATACTATCCTCCTTAGAGATAAATTTAGTCAACCCTAAGATAACCAAAGATTAATATATTTATAGATTTATTAAAAATGTTCACAACCTAATCTTTACTACAACAATACTAAAGATTGATCACATTATCTTGAATGATTTGTCAAATGTAATACATATGAATATCAATGTGTTTAGTGCATTGGTGCTCAGTTAGGTTGTAATAAATTTGGATATAACTTTAATTGTCACATCAAATAGTAGTGGGTTGATCCAGTTGAATTCTGATATTTATCAAAATTTGACAAATTCAAAGAATATTTTGGCCTACACTAACTACTTCATAGTACTCTATCTCAGTGGAAGATAAAGAAATAACATATTGCTTATTATTGTGCAATATGATGAGACTTAAGACAATATGATATATGAAACCAAAAGTGGAATTTTAATAGTAAAAATAGTATTCCCAAGAATATAATGTATATCCCATTAACTAATCCCAACCCCTAATGTATACATATGTCATAAAGAATTTTGCCCCAAATATACCAAAAATAAGTGTCTTGTTGATTATTAACGACTCTCATCTGATCCTATATGAATTAAGAGACAAGTCCAATAAAAAATGGTAGCTTGGGTTGACTATGATTAAAATGAAAAGGGCTACCTACCAACCATTCATATAATTTAACATCAATGAATTAGGTGAACATTTGTCAAAGAATGTGACTCTAGATTGATATGGAGTCAAGAGTGGCCTACAATAAAATATATTAAAGTGTCTAAAAAATTCAAAGGCGTACTTAGGCTGAATAATACATATTTAAGTCTTATAATGAGTTACCTAAGGACCAAAGAAGCAGTGAAGAAGGCCCGAGTTTATCATCACAAACTACTTCGAGAGGTTTGATGTCATGTCCTGGATCAAAAAGGAATAACTCCTACTGATGATAAAGTCATCAACCTAGATCACAAGTGTCAAGATCTCACCATCAATCCTTTTTGTGTACATGGTTGGGTCTAGTGGCATTTAAAAACTCTGTTGCAAGAAAAAAACTTTCCATCTTTACATAACAAGCTATAGGGATGTGTTTGAGACCATAGAGGGATATTTGAACTATACATACTTGTGATGAGTCTTGAACATCCCTAGTAGTTTTTGAATGTAGATTTATTATTACATATTCCCATGAAAGAAGGCACTTTTCACATCCATTTTTTCCACTTCCAATTTATGTGATGCAGTAAGGGAGAGGGCGATGCATATGGAGTTCATCTTTGAAACTAGTGAAAAGGTATCAAAATATTAAACCCCTTCAACTTGAGAAAATATTTTCATAATGAGGTGAGACTTGTAAGTTTCAATTGAACCATCAGTTGCATATCTAATATGATATACCCATTTGTATCAAACAAACTTTATTATTTTTAGAATAAGGGCTATGTCTCAAGTATCATTATTCATTAGATAATGATATTCAACCATCATAGATTCCTCACATTCAAAGTACTAGAAACATATTTGAATCTATAAGTTTATTCTAATTGTGGAATATGAGAAATAAGATCCACAATGCAATCACAATTTGGCATTCTCACATATGGTTCAGTGGTTATCAATGCAATCACCTGACAATGTTTTTACCACTTCTCCATCTTTTTTTGACCCACTTTGAAAGTGACTAAACAACATGAGGTAGAAAAGGACAAATATAAATTCCCTCATCCACTTGAGATTTTAATGACTCATCATATTAAATATAAGAGAAGGTATAAGCATGTGTAATAAGAGAATTAGGAGTAAAATAAGAAGTAAAATATTTTAGCTTGCAAGGTGAAAGTGTTCTCTAACATTAACATCTTACTTATAAATTACTTCTTTACTGGGGTCAAAAATATAATAGGATTTTACATCCTTTCAATATCGAACAAAGATGTGGGGTAGAATCCTTTGCTTTATTGCCTTGCATTTTTCATCTAGAATAAATGCCCAATATTCACTACCAAACATGTAGAAGTTGGAAACTGATTTAACATTTTAGGGTTTTACACAAGTAATTCCTATGTTAGGTTAAAACGCTGAGATGCCTAAATCAGTTAAATAAATTGTAATAATTATATACTAATTTTTTATGACCTTTGAATTTGTTTAAATTTATAATAATAATAAAAAATAAGGATATATAGAGACATATCTAAAAATTGACTGTCACGAATGATTTGGATTTTGAAAGTTGAGATCGAAGAAGTTTTGAATGTCGTCAACAAGATTTTGGTGTTCATTTGTTCACTAGATAATAGCACACAATTTGGATAGTAGTGCCATCCATGTGTAGTGTCCTTAATGTGAAACTAATATCCCCTTTTCAAGATTGTTTTAGTTTTCAGGGAGTAGCTATGCCTTTGTTTGTATGCTCTATTCCTGCATGACTGAAACTTGTAGCTATGTATTGTACCTAAAAAGCTTGATTTGATGTGTGATGTAGGGGCATACTATAGGGATAATATGATGTCATTTTTTGGTTTGAAGTAATTTATGAAGTGTTCTAGATATGTTTTAGGTCTTTTGGAGTCATTATTAGGTGTCTAAGGTGTTCATAATTCAAATCTTGTGTTTTCTTGCCAAAAATTTATTTGAAAATTTAAACTAATTGGAGCCCTTTTAAGGGACTAGAGCATATGTTTGTTGATGATTTAGGACGGATGTATGTGCCTAGGATATTTATGAATTAATGTGAGGTTCTTATGTCTTAAAAGTCTTATGACATGGTTATGTGTGGTTAGTTAAACTTAAATTAGAGATTTACTCAAGACCCCTATGTGGAGGAAATTTCAAGAAATAATTATTGGTTTATGTAGGGAGATATAAGTTTTATATTTTGGTAATTTTACTCAGTTGTCCTTGAGATAGATAGGATGAATATTAGATGAATAAAGTTCTTTTTGTTAACAATGACTGTTTCATCCTACAAAAATCAGTGAATGATAGCTAATGGTGATAATAACCCAATTAAAGAATATGGTATAAGTGTTAATGGTAAGTATTTCTTGTTTCCTTTGAATATTCATTACATGCATTAGGTGTATTGTATTTTCATCTACTTAGAAATGTATATATACATAAGTGAAGCACACTGACCAGTTTAGAGTTTTAAAATAAGACAAATTTTAGGTTTTGTAAATTTTTGAGTGTATTGAGACTTTATGTAAGCAATTACTATGGGAAGAGATTTAGATCATGGAATATTATTTGTATAAGCTTTATAAATGCATAAGAGTCTATAATTTTTAATGGAGTCTTTTTGTGAATCCTTGTGAATATAGGGCAAAACCCTGTTTGAGAGTGTGTGTTTAAGATTTCAAAGAGGATTTGATGTATATTTCTTGTTAGAATGGATGGATATCATGATTCAATTATGAGGAAGGTATAAAAACTTGTTGTGACTCTATAAAGCTCACTTAAAACCCTAAGTTGTTTGTATTGCAAGTTTACCAATCTTAGAAAGAACCTGGTTATCTATGTTTTGTGGATATGAACATTATAGGGTGTTATTAGGTTATGAAAGGCATTAGATGAGGTCTCAAATGTATGTACAAACCTAAAAAAACTTGTTTGAAAGTTCTAGATTTTATGAAACTCATTTTATGAATTTATAAGACCTCTCAGATCTGTTTAGAGACCTCAAAACCCTAGATTAGGGTTTTGACTATATAAAGAAATTCTAGTGGCCAAAAAGACCCAAACTTTGTCATCAAGGTGGTTTTATCCATATCTAAGTAATTTTTGTGATTTTAAGTTTGTACCTTTATTATTATGTACATTTTTGGGAATATAGGTTTGTCATGAGGCTAAATAAGCCTAATTGAGGACTGGGGTAGTAAAGAAATAGGGTATGCATGTGGAGTATGGTCAAATGGAGAATGGTGGAGCTAGAAAACCTAAATGGGTTTGATGAAATGGTCTTATTTTGTTTTGAAAGTTTGTAGATATTCTAGACCAATGAGGTTTATCCTTAAATAGGGCTAGTAGGGGGTATTAAGGCTAGAAAAGAGCTTGTATGAAGAAAGGGAACATAGAGGATAAAAATTACATAAGAAAGGTTGAAATAGAGTGTTATAAGTTATTAACAAGTCAGTGATGTGAACTAAATCATTACTTAGTATTATTTCCTCATAAAGAGTCAACTTGACATTACTAGCATTGAGAGTCACAAAAGGTTACAAAGAATACATGGACAAGGAAGTGATCTAATAGAGTGGTGCATATAGAATGGTATGTTGAGAATGTGAGTTCAATGAAATATTTTTAATAAATTCCTATAGTTTTCATATCACAAAAAATGAAATGAATCATTATTAGGCTACAAGCCTATACAAGGTGAATAAAAATAAGAAAGTGTCATAAAGCTCTATATCATTTGGTATCAGAGCCAAAAGATACCTTGGGTACAGGTAAAATAAGGATATACAGTGATTAAGATATGATATTATTCAAGATTTTGTGAATATTGTAGGGAAAAAGCTAGAAAAGAGACAAGGTCTGTGATAAAGTGCAAGATAGAGCAAAGCAAGAGAAGGCAAGAAGCTATTACAATTCATAACAAGGTATGATTGTTTATGATTGATTTGGAAAGGTGTTAGATGTATTTCCTCAAGTGATTTGTATTTGGTTATTTATTTGAATAAAAAGGATAAGTGAGATGTTGAATAATCTTAAGAGGTGAAGGCAAATAAAAGGATAGTGTGGCAAAGAAGCCCAAATCCAAGAAAGGTTATGTAAATTAGAGAGAGCTATTGACAGCTCAAGGGAAGCAAGCTCAAGAGAGAGCTTAAGAAGATAGATAATAGTCCCAAGTGAGGACCAAATAAAGATGCAAGAGACTCCAAGTGAGACTCCAAAGAGAGAAAAAGAGAATAGAGGTGACCCAGGTGAGCTCAAGTAGGCAAGTGTGAAAAAGAATTTGTCAAGAAAGAGTGAAGGGAAGAAAGGAAAGAATAGTGATGGGCTTAATACAAGAATATTGCCACAAAAAGATGAAAAATAAAGTACAACATGAAAAAGTTGATGTTGATAAGGAGATTGCTGAGTTGAGGAAAGAGTTAACAATTATGGAAGAGAGATTGAGAGAGTTGTTAATGGCATGCAAAAATAATTTTAGTATCAAGATCAATAAGAGAGTACATTATGCATTCAGGGACAAGATGGAAGAAATAAAAATCTAGCAGGTAGTTACTCATATGAGATATCAACTAGAGGAGATGATTGAAGAGTTTGAAAAATATGAGGACAAGGAAGATGGATGGTCAAGTGAATATGCAAACACAATCTTGTGTTATCTAAAGAAAGGTGAACAACTAGATGACATGGCAAGAATAGGTGAAGAGGTTCAAAACTACATTGATATCATACAAAAGGAAGAGTTAATCTGAGCAGAATATGAAGGGTCTAAAGAGGTAAACACATTTGTTAACCATACTAATTTTTCTAATGTACATAAAAGCTTGCAAGAGATGGATGATGTAATGCCTAAGGAGGGTGATAATGTTTTTGGTTTAGTTTCTAGAGTACTAATTATAGGTCATAAGGAGTTGGTATAATAGGAGGAAGATTTGAAAGCAAGCACTCAACCTAAGAAGGTTGTTGCAGCCCAAGAAGAACATGACAATTCATGACATAATCCAATTTTCTCTCGTGAGTATGTGAACCAGTTATTTACAAGCCTATCTAAGCATTTGATAATGATATTTAATAGTGAATATATATAAGGGTTTATGGATAAAGTGAATTCTTTGAGAAAGTTTATTGAAAAATACCATTTGAGCAATGGGATAATAAGTGGACAATAGGTTCATGAAAAGAAAGAAGTTGAATCACAAAATATTATTCAAAAAGTTAAGGGTCAAGAGGATGAGGCATTGACAAAAGTTTTTAAAGAATAAAATGAGACATGGGAACTATAAAATCACCCCTTGAAGATGGAGGAACAATACAACAATGTATATGAACAACAGGTGAAGCATCTCTAATAATGTGATGTATGCAAAGAACAAGAAGAAGTGGCATACAAGGCAACATGGATAGAATAGATAGAAGTAAAGAAGGAGCAAGACACCTGCACAAGAAGTTGAACAAGAAGCCAAAGAAGAATTTGAACAATTTACAAATATGGCATGGTGGAGTAAGCCTTCAAAACATGCTCAAGACAATAGGACATATGTTTTCTTTAACCCCATTGTGTCGTGTGAAGATATGTCCATCAAAGAGTTGAGAATGCGGAGGCCTAAATGTGGGCCCAAGTGCATGTACAAATCTATGAGATACAAGTGGAAGCAAATCAACAAGCAACATCAATCAAGTACATCAACAAGAGCATATGGGAAACATTCTACAACTTGGTAGTATGATGTAGGGGCATCCTATAGGGATGTTACCATGATGTCATTTTTTGGTTTGAAATAGGTTAGGAAGTGTTCAAGAGTTATTTTAGGTCTTTCAGAGTCATTATTAGGTGTCTAAGGTGCTCACAATTCAAATCTTGTGTTTTCCCACCAAAAAATTATTTAAAAATTTAATCTAATTGGATCCCTTTTAAGGGATTAGAGAATATGTTTGTTGATAATTTAGGTTTGATGTATGTGCATAGGAGCTTTATGAAGTAATGTAGGGTTCTTATATCTTATAAGTCTTATGACATGGTTATATGTGGTTAGTTAAACTTAAACCAGAGATTTGCTCAAGACCCCTATGTGGAGGAAATTTCAAGAAACAATTATTAGTTTGTGTAGGGAGATATAAGGTTTGTATTTTGGTAGTTTTCTTAGATGTCCTCGAGACAGATATGATGAATATAAGATGAATAAAGTGCCTTTTATTAGAAATGACTATTTCATCCTATAGAACTCAGTGAATGATAGCTAATGGTGATAATAACCCAATTAAAGAATATGGTATATTATCTTTTCATCTACTTGTTGACCATTTTTTGCCCAACAGGCCAAAATCAGTCCCCTTCTGTCCCTGCTATTCTAGGCCATTTCATTTTCTGATTTTGCATGAATCTATTCATTTCTATGAACTCTGTAGGTCTAAATCTATGGACTCTATAGGTCTAAATCTACAGACTCTGTAGGTTTTAGATTTCTACGGACTCAGCAAGTTAGTCCTTTGGCGCATGAAGGATCAGTTCAGAGAGTTCTAGGTTTTGCAAGGCTTCTTCAGGGTCTTGTCTGAGGAAAAATCATGAAGAAGGTTGGCATCATTGAACCATTGAACTCGATTCAATGCCTGGTTCAATCGCTTAGTTCAATCAGCCTTGGTTCAATGCCTAGTTTAATCACTTGGTTCAAGCGGCCTTGGTTCGAGGCCTGGTTCAATTGGTAGTTCAATTGGCCTTGGTTCGAGCCTTGGTTCAATCGGTAGTTCAATCACTCCATTTCAAAGCCTAGTTCATCGTTTCAAGTCCATCGCTTCAATTTCCAGGCTTGGTTCATTGCTTGGTTCAACCACTTGGTTCATCAACGTGCAACTTTGAACTATTGAACCGGTTCAACCAATTGGTTCAATGGCTTGGTTTAACTGCATTGGTGTTAGGTTGTGGAGCTAAAAGCTTCACTAATATAAACAGGGAAGGAGGGTGTTGAGTGTCACAGTCACCGGCTTCGATCAGGCCAGCCAACGTCAGTCAGTGGTAGACAGGAAGGCAACCGACATTAGCAGTATTTGGCCGACGTCGGTCATCTCCAGGCAAATAGGGACCGACGTCGGTCACCTGTGTGGTTCGAAACTGTGAGTGTTACAGACATTACGTTAATGAACTGATTATTTGCATGAAGAAGGCTAATTTTAGCCTTAGAGCTATGGATCTAATTATTGTAATTAGGTGTCTAATTATTGTTTGCATGAGATCTATATAATAGACTCATGGGCTGTATTGTAATTTGTGCTAGAGAGTAAGAGAGCAAATATTAGCTCTTTCTATGTGTGAAGAGAGCAAGGTGTGTTCCTCGTAGTGCCACAGTGCCAAGTATGGGTGCTGGTTTGGAGAATTAAAAGGATTCTTCATGTATGTAGGATCTTAGTCAGCAGGTGTGCAACGCCACGTTTGGAGATCTGCATGGTAAGTAAGATTATTGATTTGTAGGTGTATGTGTGTGCGAGATCCAGGTTTGCAGGTGTGCAGAATCAGATTGATTTGCAAGTGTGCAAGATCAGAGAAGATGCAACACAACAGGTAGCAAGATCAGGAGAGATCTACTTGGAGTACGGTGTGTACTCAGTTGGAGAGCAAGAGAGGAAGGCAAGGAAGTTCCTTCCATAAGTAAAATCATTTGAGTTACAGGTTGTTGTTAGGGTGTGGAGCTAAAAGCTTCACCAAGGAGCATACTAAAATAGGTTCGGGTCTACACAGACGCCGGCGTCGGTCAGGAGCGGCCGACGTCGGTCAGTAGCAGTTGCAGAGGCACCGACGTCGGCAATAGGGTCGGCTGACGATGGTCACAGGCAGGAACCGACGTCGGTTACCTGCGTGTCCAGAAAGCTATTTCCATGGACAGCAGCGAGTGTTTTCATGATAAGTTTGAGTCGTGAACTCAAGCTTGCGTCTCTATTATTAGCAATATTATTTTTAGAGCCCTTGTTCAAGAGGCTTAACTGTTTGTTGTAAGAGCATGCTCAAGTTTCCTATTTCTATATGTAGGAAGATCTTCTTAGCTTAGAAGTGTAAGAGAAGTGTAGAACTGTAATAGTAGAACATTGTGAATGTTTGAAGGACAGTAAGAGTTGCATCAATCCAGGTTGTTGGATTTGAGTGTACTTGAGAGAGAGCTCTTGAGGAATAGAGATCTAGTGAGAGATCTTGTGTGCATCTGAGAGAGGTGTGGAAGAATGAAGTTTTTTCATTGTATTCCTATTGTAAAGAGTTTCAATACAAGTTTTCAGGGTGTTTTCTTGTATATCTTATTCTGTGCTATTTATCATTTCAGTTACTTATCTATCTGATTTATTTCTGCATCTATTGCTTTCACAAGTGTAATCTATTGTTGGTTTGATCCCCCAACAAGTGGTATCAGAGCCTTGGTTACAGGTTACAGGTTACAGATTACAGGTTGCTCACAGGAGTTTCTGCAGGGATTTCTGTTTGAGTGGGAGAAGCAATGGCAGAAGAAAGTAAGTTGAGAATGGAAAAGTTTAATGGCAAGAACTACCAACATTGGAGAATGCAGATAGAGGACTATCTGTATCAGAAGGATCTCTACTTACCGTTAGGTGGGATAGCAAAGAAGCCCAAGGACATGGAGGATGAAGAATGGGAAGTTCTTGACAGAAAGGCTCTTGGGTCTATAAGACTGAGTCTGGCCTCCACTGTGATATCTAATCTGTCACAGGCAAAAACAACGGTAGAGTTGATGACTACGTTAGCAAATATGTATGAAAAACCCTCAGCTTCAAATAAGGTATATCTTATGAAGCAGTTATTTAATTTGTATATGAATGAAGGTGGATCTGTTTCTACTCATCTGAATGATTTCAATGGAATTGTTAATCAGTTAAGTTTTGTCAATATTGTATTTGAAGATGAGATAAAAGCTCTTTTGATATTATGTTCTTTGCCTGAAAGCTGGCATGGCTTAGTAATGGTAGTTTCTAATACTACATCTGCATCAAATATTTTGAAAGTAGAGGATGTTGTTAGTGTTATCTTGAATGAGGAAATACGCAGGAAAAACACATAAGAGACATCTGGGAACGCTTTAAATTTTGAGAGCAGGGGAAGGCAAAAAGAAAAGAGCAAAAGGAGATCAAGATCTAAGTCTAAGGTGAGAGGAAGATCCAAATCCAGAAATGGCAGGAAGCCACAATGCTGGAATTGTGGAAAGATGGGGCACATAAGCAGAGATTGTTGGTCAAAGCCTAAGGAGGACAACCAACACGAAGGAAAGGAAGAAGCCAAGGTTGCAGGTATTGCACAAGATGCTTTAATTTTCTCTTTGCATAATAACATAGAATCTTGGGTATTAGATTCTGGTGCATCTTTCCATGCTACCCCTAACAGAGAGTATTTCAGTGACTATATCCATGGAGATTTTGGAATAGTGTACTTAGGGGATGATGAGCCTTGTAAGATTACTCGTAAAGGTAAAGTGCAGCTGAAGATGCAGAATGGCAACACATGGGTGTTGAGAGATGTGATGCATGTTCATAGTTTGAAGAGAAATTTGATTTCTGCAGGTAAGCTAGGTGATGAGGGTTGTACAGTAACTCTCACAGCAGATTCTTGGAAGGTGACCAAGGGTGCACTAGTTATGGCCAGAGGTAAGAGAGAAGGTACTCTCTATTTATGTAATTGTGTTACTAACAAATCTCCTTCAATTTTATCTACTTCAGGTGTGGATTGTAAATTGTGGCACTCAAGGCTTGGCCACATGAGTGAGAAGGGGATGTCAATACTTAAGTCTAAAGGTATGCTTTCAGATTTGAAAAGTATGGATCTAGAATTTTGTGAGCATTGTGTATTTGGAAAATAGAAAAGGGTTAGTTTTCTCAAGACTGGGTCTACTAAGAAAAGGCAGAAGTTGCAGCTTGTTCACACAGACGTGTGGAGACCGGCTCAGGTAGCCTCTATTAGTGGATCACGGTACTATGTTACATTCATAGATGACGCCACAAGAAAGGTATGGATTTACTGTATTAAAAAGAAATCTGATGTTTTTGAGACTTTTAAGTTTTGGAAGGCTATGGTTGAGAATGAAACAGGCAGAAAGTTAAAGTGCCTGAGATCTGATAATGGCGGTGAGTTCTGCAGTCTTAAGTTCAAATTGTATTGTTATACACACAGAATCCGTAGGCAAAGGATGGTTCCAAGGACACCTCAGCAGAATGGTATTGCTGAAAGGATGAACAAAACTATCATGGAGCGTGCAAGATGTATGAGATTGCATGCAGGGTTGCCCTTAGAGTTTTGGGCAAAAGCAGTTGACACTGCAGTGTACCTGATTAACAGAGGACCCTCTACAGCTCTGGATGGTGGAATTTCAGAAGAGGCATGGACAGGTAAAAAGGTAGATCTCTCATATCTCAAAGTTTTTGGTAGTGAAGCCTTTGTGCATATAGATAAGGAAAATAGAAAGAAGCTTGATCCTAAGTCTATGAGGTGCACGTTTATAGGCTATGGCTCAGATGATTTTGGTTTCAAATTTTGGAATCTAGGAACTAACAAGGTAATCAGGAGCCGTGATGTTGTTTTCAATGAAAGAGTGATGTAAAGTGATTAGATAAGGAAGCTAGATCAATCTGGGTAGAGCAATAGTGAATTGGACAAAGTTATGGTCCAAAATGAGCTCGTGGGAAAAAGAAATAATCACTTGCAGGAAAACACAGAGACTGACGTCGGCAGATTAGGAACCGGCGTCGGCAGTACAAAAACTGATGTCGGTCATACAGAGACCGACGTCGGCAAACCAGGAACTGACGTCGGCCAGGCAGAACCGGCGTCGGCAAGTAACAGGTCTACAGGTGGCCGAGGTCGGTCACTGTCAGAAAATTTGGGTGGACAGATTGTTGAAAACAAGTCCAAGACACCCACCAGGAGGTCTGAAAGGGTAAGTAAGCCTCCAATTAGATATTCTCCTTCCTTATATTATTTATTGCTAACTGATGGTGGAGAACTAGAGAGTTTTGAAGAAGCATTACAGGTGGAGTCCAGGAGTAAGTGGGAGCGTGGCATGGTTGAGGAGATGGAGTCCTTAAGAGAGAACCAAACATGGGATTTGGTTGAGTTGCCAGCTGGTAAGAGAACACTGAAGAACAGATGGACCTACAGGTTGAAGGAAAGTGAGGATGGACAGATGCGATATAAGGCCAGATTAGTGGTAAAAGGATTTGCACAAAAGCCAGGTATTGACTTTGGTGAAATTTTTTCTCCGGTTGTTAAGATGACTTCAATAAGGGTTGTATTATCTTTGGTTGCTTTTGAGGATTTGCATCTCGAGCAGCTAGATGTTAAGACAACGTTTCTTCATGGAGATTTGGATGAGGAAATTTATATGGAACAGCCAGAAGGATTTGAGGTCAAGGGTAAGGAGAAGTTTGTGTGCAGGTTAAAGAAAAGCTTGTATGGCCTCAAGCAAGCTCCAAGGCAATGGTACTTGAAATTTGACAGGTTTATGACTGAGCATGGCTACAGTAGGTGTCAATCAGACCATTGTGTGTATTTCAAGAGATTTGATAACGGTAGATATATTATTCTATTGTTGTATGTAGATGACATGCTGGTTGCAGGGTCTCACATGCAGGATATCTCTGAGCTTAAGGAGAAGTTAGCTCAAACGTTTGCTATGAAGGATTTGGGAGCAGCGAAGAAGATCCTTGGCATGAGCATTAGGAGAGACAGGAAAAATCACAGGTTGATATTGTCTCAAGAAGATTATGTGAATAAGGTGTTGGAGAGGTTTAATATGCAGGATGCAAAACCGGTAAGTACACCTATGGCTGGACATTTTAAGTTAAGCAAAGAACAATGTCCCAATTCACATGAAGAGGTAGAGTACATGAGTATGGTTCCATATTCTTCCGCAGTAGGGAGTTTGATGTATGCAATGGTGTGTACTAGACCTGACATTGCCCAAGCAGTGGGAGTAGTAAGTAAGTATATGGCCAATCCAGGTAAGGAACATTGGAAAGCGGTTCAATGGATCCTTAGATATCTGAGAGGAACCAGCAGCAAGCATTTGTGCTATGGAGGTTCAGATACTTATCTACATGGTTATGTAGATTCAGATATGGCAGGGGATTTGGATGGCAGGAGGAGCACCACAGGTTATGTTTTTACTGTAGGTGGAATAGTGGTTAGTTGGATATCTAAGTTGCAGAAGGTTGTAGCCTTGTCAACTACAGAAGCAGAGTATATTGCAGCTACAGAAGCTAACAAGGAGATGATATGGATGACACAGTTCATGGAAGAGCTTGGAAAGGAGCATGGGAGTTGCAGATTGTATAGTGACAGTCAGAGTGCAATCCATTTGGCTAAGAACTCGGCCTTTCATTCTAGAACCAAGCACATACAGCTAAGGTACCACTTCATACGGCAGGTATTGGAAGATGGTGAGTTGAAGCTGGAGAAGATCCATACAGACAAGAATCCTGCTGATATGCTAACAAAGCCGGTTATGAAGGAGAAGTTGAATCTTCATTCAACTTCTATTGGTCTTCATGATTGAGTTGAAGATGGAGGAGCTAGAAGATGTTGCTGTACAGGTTGGTGCAGCTGGTTTATCTTCAAGTGGGAGATTGTTAGGGTGTGGAGCTAAAAGCTTCACTAAGGAGCATACTAAAACAGGTTCGGGTCTACACAGACGTCAGCGTCGGTCAGGAGCGACCGACGTCGGTCAGTAGCAGTTGCAGAGGCGCCGACGTCGGCAATAGGGTCGGCCGACGACGGTCACAGGCGAACAGGCAGGAACCGACGTCGGTTACCTGCGTGTCCAGAAAGCTATTTCCGTGGACAGCAGCGAGTGTTTGCATGATAAGTTTGAGTCGTGAACTCAAGCTTACGTCTCTATTATTAGCAATATTATTTTTAGAGCCCTTGTTCAAGAGGCTTAACTGTTTGTTGTAAGAAAATGCTCAAGTTTCCTATTTCTATATGTAGGAAGATCTTCTTAGCTTAGAAGTGTAAGAGAAGTGTAGAACTGTAATAGTAGAACATTGTGAATGTTTGAGGGATAGTACAGAGTTGCATCAATCCAGGTTGTTGGATTTGAGTGTACTTGAGAGAGAGCTCTTGAGGAATAGAGATCTAGTGAGAGATCTTGTGTGCATCTGAGAGAGGTGTGGAAGAACGAAGTTTCTTCATTGTATTCCTATTGTAAAGAGTTTCAATACAAGTTTTCAGGGTGTTTTCTTGTATATCTTGTTCTGTGCTATTTATCATTTCAGTTACTTATCTATCTGATTTATTTTCGCGTCTATTGCTTTCACAAGTGTAATCTATTGTTGGTTTGATCCCCCAACAATTGTTGCAAGTTCATGGGAGATCTACTTGGAGTACGTTGAGTACTTGGAGTGCGTGGAGCACTTATGTACTGGCAGTAGTGGATACTGACTGGTTGGAGGTGAACACCAACTCTGTGTTTGAGTTGTGTGTTGGGACCGTAAGAGAGAGAGCTTTGAGGAAAGAATTACTGTACACTTGAGATGTGGGAAGCCTCTGAGAGGTGTGAAGAAGAAGTGGCATCTTCTTTATTGTATTCTTTTCTGGATGAGTATTAATACATATTGTATTGTCTCTCATATTTTGTGTTGTTTCTGATTTCTAGTTGTTACTTCTGGTATAATTCTGCATGTTTAGTTGCTTGGTAATCAATGGTGCTTCCTTGGGTTCCTAACAGTTGGTATCAGAGCTAAGGTTGCAGCAAGTAGGTTTTGTGTTTGGTTATAGGTCACTCTCAGGGGTTTCTGATTGAGTGGGAGTATAGCAATGACAAAAAAAAGTAAGCTACGAATGGAGAAACTGAATAGCATGAATGGTCAATTACGGTCTTATGGAAAGAAAGAGCAGGTAAAGAAAGATTGTTGGTTGGTTACAGATCAACATGAAGGAATTGAAGAAGTAGATGTTGCAGGTGTTATTGCACATGATGCTCTGGGATGTTCCTTGGATAAAGTAGAATCTTGTTTTATATATTTTGTTGCCTCTTTCCATGCAGCCCCAATTAGAGGGATTGGTGAGCCTTGTTAGATTGTTGGCAAAGGGGAAGTGAAGCTGAAATTATAGGTGGCCAACACATGGGTGTTGAAGAAGGTCATGCAGGTCCTAGTCTTAGAGATGCGGCTAATTGCTTTAGGAAAGTTGGGTGATGAGAGATGCACATAAACTCTCACAGCGGATCACTTGAATTAGCATGTGGTAAGAAAGTAGGTACTCTTTATCTACTTGCTTGTATTATTGATTCTTCTTTTGCTGTGAAGACGTGGCTTTGTAGGCTTGGTCACATGAGCAAGAAGGAGATGCATGTTCTTAAGCGGAAGACATATGTGTTTGACAAACTTAAGAACTGGAAAGCCTTGGTGTTCTTGGAGGAGATGGCAGACAGAGACCAGTGGATGGGGCTGGATACTTCTGAGCAGGGCAGTTTGGACATGGGTTTTGATTCAAAGGAGCTCGGGGGTAAAAATTCATCACTCACAGGCAAACACAAGTATCGACATCGATCAAAGGTAACTGACGTCAAACAGACAGGCATCGACGTCGGTCATGTGTAGAGTAGAGAACTCGATGGTTTCGGGCAGGTGGAGATCGACATCGATAGGATAACCAGTGTCGGAAACCTAGACAGTCGCATGAAATCGATGTCGGTTGGATGCAGACTGTGTGGTGACCGAGGTTAGTCACTGAGATGGATTTTGGGCAGATAGCAAGCTGTCAAGGAGTCTCAAATGCCCATGGGGAGGACTGAAAGTGTAAGTAAGCCTCAAATTCATTGTTCCTCTTCTTTATACTAGTTGCTGACTATAGAGCAAGAAGGATCTAGGAAATAGTGGGAGCATGGCATGAACAGGATGCAGGACCAAATGGGAGATTTGGTATGGTTGCCAATCGGTATGAAAGCTCTGAGACGAATGGATACCTTGGTTAAAGAATAGAGAGAATGGATACATGAGACGAAAGGCTAGGTCATATGGTCTTGAGGAAGCTGCAGGACAGTGGTACATGTTTTAACAAGTGGATGACAAAGCAAGGCTTTAGTCAATGTCAGTGTAACCATTGTGTTTGTCTTACTAGGTGGATGATGATCGCAACATTATCCTGTTACTATATGTGGATGGTATGCTAGCTAGCAGGTTCAAACATACAGGGTTTTGCTGAACTAAGGGTAAGGTTAGTTCAGTGGCATGTCATGAGGAATTTGGAGCAGAAAAATTCTTCGGCATGAGAGACATGGAAGATCACAGGTTGATTTTGTCTCCAGTGGGAGCTGATATGAATCAGGTGTTGGCGAGGTTCAATACGCAGGATGCAGAACTGGAGCACACCAAAGGCTGGACAGTTCAGTGTCCGAAATCACATGAGGCCTAGTATAGACCTGAGTTTTTCCCAATAGTGGGAGCTGCCAGAGAGTTAGGAGCCAATTCAGGGAAATGCATTCTCAGGTATTTGAGAGGGACCAACAGTAGGTATACATGCTATGCAGGGTCAGGACTTCACTACATGGTTTTGTAGGTTCAGATGTGGTAGGTTACTTAGATGACAGGAGGTGTGCCATAGGTTGTGTGGTCGTTGGTCTTCAGGATTGATCTTGAAGAGGGATACAAGTCAAGAAATAGGTTAGATGAGGTACAGGTACAGGTACAGTGCAACTATTTATCTCCAAGTGGGAGATTGTTAGGTTGTGGAGCTAAAAGCTTCACTGATGTAAACAGGGAAGGAGGGTGCTGAGTGTCACAGTCACTGTCGTCGGTCAGGCCAATCGACATCAGTCAGTGGTAGACAGGAAGGCAACAAACATCAGCAGTATTTAGCCGATGTCGGTCATCTCTAGGTAGATAGGGACCGTTTTCAGTCGCCGTGTGGTTCAGAACTACGAGTGTTACAGACAGTTCATTAATGAATCGATTGTTTGCATGAAGAAGGCTAATTTTAGCCTTGGAGCTGCGGATCTAATTATTGTAATTAGGTGTCTAATTATAGTTTACATGAGATCTATATAATAGACTCATGGGCTGTATTATAATTTGTGCTAGAGAGTAAGAGAGCAAATATTAGCTCCTTCTGTGTGTGAAGAGAGCAAGGTGTGTTCCTCCTAGTGCCATAGTGCCAAGTATGGGTGCTGGTTTGGAGAATCAAAAGGATTCTTCATGTATGTAGGATCTTGGTCAACAGGTGTGCAAGGCCACATTTGGAGATCTGCATGGTAAGTAAGATCATTGATTTGCAGGTGTATGTGTGTGCAAGATCCAAGTTTGCAGGTGTGCAGAACTAGATTGATTTGCAGGTGTGCAAGATTAGGGAAGATAGCAACACAATAGGTAGCAAGATCAGGAGAGATCTACTTGGAGTACGGTGTGTACTCAGTTGGAGAGCAAGAGAGGAAGGCAAGGAAGTTCCTTCCATAAGTAAGATCATTTGAGTTGCAGGTTGTTGCAAGTTCATGGGAGATCTACTTGGATTATGTTGAGTACTTGGAGTTCGTGGAGCACTTGTAGAGTGCGTGGAGCACTTATGTACTGGCAGTAGTGGATACTGACTGGTTGGAGGTGAACACCAACTCTGTATTTGAGTTGTGTGTTGGGACCGTAAGAGAGAGAGCTTTGAGGAAAGAATTACTGTACACTTGAGGTGTGGGAAGCCTCTGAGAGGTGTGAAGAAGAAGTGGCATCTTCTTTATTGTATTCTTTTTTGGATGAGTATTAATACATATTGTATTGTCTCTCATATTCTGTGTTGTTTTTGATTTATAGTTACTTGTTACTTCTGGTATAATTTCGCATGTATAGTTGCTTGGTAATCAATGGTGCTTCCTTGGGTTCCTAACAATTGGTTCAATGCCTTAGTTCAACACTCAGTTCAACAACATCAGTTCAAGTGGCTCCTAGTTCAATTGGATGATTAATCACAAAAGTTCAACGGGCTAGGCGCGCTTCATTAAACCGATTCAACGGATTGGTTCAATCATTTGGTTTAACGCTTAAGTTCAACACTTTGGTTCAATCACTTCAGTTCAATGGATGGTTCAACAAAGGGACTCATCAAACAATTCAGAGGGGCTCAATGCACAATGTTGAACCATTTTTTGGTTTAATGAATTGGTTCAAAGGCTTAGTTCAATGCAATTGGTTCACTTGGCATCGACGCGCAGTAGTTGAACCGTTGAACCGATTGAACTATTGAACCGATTTTGGTTCAATGGGTTGGTTTAACGGCTTAGTTCAAGGGTGTGCCCTACAGCCAAAGGGCAGCGCTGGGTCCAAAAGCCCTTGCGGAGGGCAAAGAGAAATTCAAAGAGCCTGAAAGACAAAGACAAAGACCGAGACAATTCTTGCAGACTTTTTATCTATGGGAAAAAGCCCAAAACAAAATCCCATGAAGCAGAAAGGCCGTAGAAAAGGACCCGATGACTTTTTATCGAGGACGGTGATGTCCCAAAAGCCATCAAATTTAAGCAAGTGAACTAGCTATTGGGTGACAGCTGCGTGAACATCAAATTTAACATAGTGGAATATCCGTTTGTTTTGAACTGTTTGAGTGCCAAGCATGAAAGGAGCCTGAGGAACGCAATGACCCACCAGAAGATCGTCCCCAAGGGCTGAAAGAGTAGGAAGAAGATAAGGAGTAGAAAAGACAAAGCAATTTAAGTGGCAAAGAGATGGAGAGTTATTGCCAGACGAACGACGCAGCCTATTTTTTGTAGTTGGCATCGATGAGGGGATAAACTACAGTCTGTTTGCAAGAAAGAGGTGCAGCCATGTTCTTGCATTAATGTTTGAACACCAAAGTCAATTTTGGTGATTGTATAGCATGGTTCCAGCAGGCCTTTTCTGAAGAATGACATCAATAACAGTGGTTTCCTCTTCCCAAGGTTCATAATGCACATGGGCCACTTGCAGAAAAGGGTGCCAAAATATTTCCCAGGAAGCACCAAGTTTCTCTTCCTCTTTCTATAAATTTTAAACTTCTCTTTGGAGAAAAGATCCGCTCTTAGCCTTAAGGCAAAACTTTGCCCAAAAATCTCTTGGGCTTGTAAGGCAAAGCTCTGCCAGAATTTTACCTTGAATCAAAACTCAACATTTTTACCTCCATTCTGAGTTTTTTGCATCTTTAGTATGTGTCTATGCCTTAATTCTCTGTTAAGTCATTTTCTTGATGCTTTTGCAGAATGATTTCATCATGTCTGGTACATTTTGTGAGTTTCCTTTTACAGGTCTGTCAGAAGTGTCCTTAGAGGAGTATAGGTGAAGTGGATAAGCTGTTGTAGTGCGTCTCAGAATGCCTCTAATAGTTATTTCCTCCTTGTATCTCCACGAACCCCTGACCCACTGATGTAGAAGGTTCTCTCATGTCAGATGAAGTGTATAGGCGCTTCTTTTTGGTGAAAAGTGTATGTTCAGACGGAGTAGATCACACTTTTATGGTGTATCACCTTTTCTTTTTTAGGCTTAGGCTTTGTTTTTAGCATCTCTCTCTCCCTTTTCATCCCCCCTCTTGTTTTCATTTTATTTGTTAGCAGTAGGAAAAACTAGTGCCTAAATGATACATCAGAGGGAGCTAGCCCTCATCTAGAGACTATTCCCTCTAGCTTCGCCAGTCCCATAGGCGAGAGGGGAGTTTCCATTATTGCGTGAAGAAGGTAGGAGCTCAACCTCCTGCCAAGGGTGCAATCTTCTGCATCAATAGTTTTTGGCACGCTCGATGGGATCAACTAGGACAAGTTGTGTCCAAAGAGTTGAAGAATTTTTGGTGTGTTCTTCAACCGACTAGCCTTTGGAGGATTTTGCATCAACACAAATGGCAACTCTGAGTTGAATCAGCTGGTTAAGCAGCCTTGTGCCATAAGAAATCAATTTTTGTATGTATAATTCCTTTGCAAAGAGTCATGGGTCTTGTTTTCCTTCATATTACCATGATCAAGCTCAAAACATTCATGCAATCCCCTCAAGCAGCCCTCCTAGTTGCCCTTCAACCAAAAGGGCAAATTCCAATTCTAAGATCTTTCGCCATGATGGCAACCTCTTGACCTGGGGTAAATAGTGGAATCATGGGGTAGGAAAGAAGTGAAGAAAGGTTTTGCTCAAAACCTTAGAAAATATAAAGCTGCTCCTACCCATGATTCCTATGATCTCCAAGAAGGGCTCTTCCAAGAAGATCTAGCTGGGAGAATTGCAGAGTTGGAATCCAGAGAGAGATTCCTCAGCGAATGTGTGATGGATGGTTTAAACCTAATAGCACATTCCATGTCTGAACACACCCCACCTACACATTTCCAAGAGAGATATCAGGCTGCACCTAATATTGATGAATTGCTGGCCAAGTGTAAGGAGGAGAATCATTTGATTCTAGCTCAAGGACTGCCTCCTCTTCCACATGGTTTTCCCACTTCACCCCTTCTCAAGGAGGAACCTATTTTGCAAGAGGCAGGTGAGGAGTAGAAGATCCAATCTATAGTTTTCCAGGAGGCTATCATGAGTGACAATGAAGAAGAAATCATCATTGATGCTTCTTGTGAAGACACCATCTACAATGGAGAAGATGCAGGTCTTGCATATATGCAGATGTTCCAGCAATACGAGGAGGAACAAAAGCATGGTGAGCTCTCTTCCCCCTTGTTCGATGAACTTCCTTGTTGCTTCGATGAGGAGGATGACTATGCCAAAGAGCCTGAGTTAGAGGAGGATCAAGAGGATACCTTTGAACATCTAAAGGTCTTGATCTTTGAGGAAGAAAAGGAGAGGTCTGTCCTCCTGGAGGAAGGCCTGGAAGAAGAAAGCTTTGAACAAAGAGGTGATGTTCTGTGGGATGAACAATCATTTTGTGAGTCCATTTCAGACATCACAACAGTCACCCTTCTTTAAGAAGGCTAAGAGGAAGCAGAGGATGAGTCTGACAGAGTCTTCAATGAGGCAGAAGGAAACAAGTCAGACCATGATGCACTGCAAAGGAGCTGTACATGTCAAAGGGCTAATGGTGATAAGCCAATAACCACTAATTTATTGGTGAAATGCACCAACATGAAGGACCAACATTCAACAAGCCTCCAGGAACAAACAAGATACATGTATGTTGGAGGCATATTCAAATCTGATCCACTCAGATACCAGCCAACTCAGGTAACAGGCGAGAGGAGCAGGTCACCAAATCTCCTTTTCATTTAGCTACTTGCCTGGCACCATAAGTTTTCTTGCCAGGAAGGGGACTTGAGAAGTTTTCCCTTTGATCCAGGAGGGAAGCATATATTCTTGGTTAGCTATATATAGTAGTTTGCTTTCAGTTTCCTTTCCTATTTTCCCTAAGTGCAGTTTGCACAGGTAGTGTTTTTAGCCTTGCGTGTGTTTTCCTTTGTGTGTGGGGTAAAAAGCTTCATGTTTTGATTCTTGGATCTTTTGGGGCTATTGTTAACTTTGTTCAAGCTGCATCTGACTCTGTGCCCAATGGACTACAAGGCAACTGGTCTTTAAGCATAACAAGCATGCTTCCTTGGGAGTTGCCAATTTGTTGACCATTTTTTGCCCAATAGGCCAAAATTAGTCCCCTTATGTCCCTGTTGTTCTAGGCCATTTCATTTTCTGATTTTGCATGAATCTATTCATTTCTACAGACTGCAGAATTTCTATGGACTCTGGAAGTCTAAATCTATGGACTCTGCAGGTCTAAATCTATGAACTCTACAGGTTTTGGATTTCTATGGACTTAGCAGGTTAGTCCTTTGGTGCATGAAGGATCAATTCAAAGAGTTTTGGGTTTTGCAAGGCTTCTTTAGGCTCTTGTCTGAGGAAAAATCATGAAGAAGGTTGGCATCATTGAACCATTAAACCCGATTCAATGCCTGGTTCAATTGCTTAGTTCAATCGGCCTTAGTTCAATGCCTGGTTCAATCGCTTGGTTCAATCAACCTTGGATTGAGGCCTGGTTCAATTAGCAATTCAATCGGCCTCTGTTCAAGCCTTGGTTCAATTGACAGTTCAATCACTCCATTTCAAAGCCTGGTTCATTGCTTCAAGTCCATCACTTCAATTTCTAGGCTTGGTTCATCGCTTGCTTCATCGCTTGGTTCAACCACTTGGTTCATCGGTGCATAGCTTTGAACTGTTGAATTGGTTCAACTAATTGGTTCAATGGCTTGGCTGAACCACATTTGTTCAATGCTCAGTTCAAGTGGCTCCTAGTTCAATTGAATGATTAATTGCCAAAGGTCAACGGGCTCGGCATACTTCGTTGAACCGTTGAATCGGTTCAATTGTTTGGTTCAACGCTTAAGTTCAATGCTTTGGTTTAATCACTTTAGTTCAATGGACAATTCAATAAAGGGACTCAATGAATAGTTTAAAAGGGCTCAGTGCATAGCATTGAACCATTTTTTGGTTTAATGAATTGGTTCAAAGGCTTAGTTCAACGCAATTGGTTCACTTGGCATCGACGTGCAGTGGTTGAACCGTTGAAATGATTAAACCATTGAACTGATTTTGGTTCAATGGCTTGGTTCAAGGGTGTGCCCTATAGCCAAAGGGTAGTGCTGGGTCTAAAAGCCCTTGTAGAGGGCAGTTCAAGTCCAAAAGCCCTTGTGAAGGGCAGAGAGAAATTCAAAGAGCCCAAAAGACAAAGACAAAGACCGAGACAATTCTTGCAGACTTTCTGTCTGCGGAAAAAATCCTAAAACAAAAGCTCGTGAAGCAAAAAGGCTATAGAAAAGGACCTGATGACTTTTTGCCGAGGACGGTGATGTCTCGAAAGTCATCAAATTTAAGCAAGTGAACTAGCCGTTGGGTGACAGCTGCGTGGATGTCAAATTTAACACAGTGGAATATCCATTTATTTTGAACTGTTTGAGCGCCAAGTATGAAAGGAGCTCGAGGAACATAGCGACCCGCCAGAAGATCGCCCTCGGGGGTTGAAAGAGCAAGAAGAAGACAAGGAGCAGAAAAGACAAAGCATTCAAGTGGCGAAGAGATAGAGAGTTATTGCCAGACGAACAACGCATCCTATTTTTTGCAGTTGGCATTGATGAGGGGATAAATTGCAGTCTATTTATAGGAAAGAGGTGCGGCCATGTTCTTGCATTGATGTTTGAACACCAAAGTCAATTTTGGTGATTGTACAACATGGTTCTAGTAGGCCTTTTCTAAAGAATGACATTAGTAACAGTGGTTTTCTCTTCCCAAGGTTCAGAACGCACATGGGCCACTTGCAGAAAAGGGCACCAAAATCTTTCCCAGGAAGTGCCAAGTTTCTCTTCCTCTTTCTATAAATTGTAAGCTTCTCTTTGGAGAAAATATCCGCTCTTCGCCTTAAGGCAAAACTCTGCCCAAAAATCTCTTGATCTTGTAAGGCAGAGCTCTGCCTGAATTTTACCTTGAATCAGAACTTAGCATTTTTACCTCCATTCTGAGTTTTTTGCATCTTTAGTATGTGTCTATGCCTTGATTATGTGTTAAGTCATTTTCTTGATGCTTCTGTAGAATGATTTCAGCATGTCTGGTGCATTTTGTGAGTTTCCTTTTATAGGTCTATCAAAAGTGTCCCTAGAGGAGTATAGGTGAAGTGGATAGGCTACTACAGTGCATCTCAGAATGCCTCTAGTAGTTATTTTCTCCCTATATCTCCATGGACCCCTGACCCACTGATGCAGAAGGTTCTCTCATGTCAGATGAAGTGTATAGGTGCTTCTTTTTAGTGAAAAGTGTATGTTCAGGTGGAGTAGATCACACTTTTCTGATGTATCACCTTTTCTTTTTTAGGCTTAGGCTTTGTTTTCATCATCTCTCTATCCCTTTTCATCCCCCCCCTTATTTTCATTTTTTTTGTTAGCAGTAGGAAAAACCAGGGCCTAAATGATACATCAGATGGAGCTAACCCTCATCTAGAGACTCTCCCCTCTAGCTTCGCCAATCCCACAGGTGAGAGGGGAGTTTCCATTGTTGTGTGAAGAAGGCAAGAGCTCGACTTCCTACCAAGGGTGAAATCTTCTGCGTTAATACTACTCTGAAAGGTATATAAACATAATTGAAGCATGCTGACCAGTTTACAATTTTGAAACAAGACAAATTTTAGGTCCTATAAATTATTGAGTGTATTGAGATTTTGCATAAGAAATTACTATGGGAAGAGGTTTAGATCATGGTGATATTATTTGTATAAGATTTATAAATGCATAAGAGCCCATAAGTTTCAATGGAGTTTTTTTGTGAAACCTTGTGACTGTGTAAAAGTCAAGAATACAAGGCAGAACCATGTCTGATAGTGTGTGTCTAAGATTTTAAAGATGTTTTGATGTATATTTCTTATTGGAATGAATGGAGATTGTGAGTCAATCATGAGGAAGGTCTAGAAACTTGTTGTGACTCTATAAAGGTCATTTGAAACCTTGAGTTGTTTACACTATATGTTTACTAGTCTTGGAAAGAACCCAGTTCTCTGTGTTTTGCAGATATCAAAATTATAAGGTGTAGTTAGGTTATGGAAGGCATTATAGGAGGTCTCAAATGTATGTATAGACCTAACAAAACTTTTTTGAAAGTTCCATCTTTTATGAAACTCATTTTATGAATCTATAAGACCTCTCAAATTTGTTCAAAGAACTAGAAACCCTAAATTAGGGTTTTGACTGTAGAAAGAGATTCCACTAAACAAAAAAACCTAAACTTTGTCATCATGGTGGTTTTATCCATATATAAGATATTTTTGTGTTTTTTAGTTTGCACCTTCATTATTATGTATGGTTTTACAACTGTAGGTCTATCATGAGGCTAAATAGGCATAATTGAGGACTGGGGTAGTAAAAGAAACAATGTATGCATGTGGAGTATGGTCAAATGGAGAATGGTGGAGCTAGAAAACCCAAATGGGTCCTAAGAAATGGTCTCAATTTGTTTTGAATGTCTGTAGACATTTTATACAAAGGAGGTTTATTCTTAAATAGGGTTAGTAGGGGGCCTTAAGGCTAGAAAAAAGCTTGTATGAAGAAAGGAATCATAGAGGATAAAAATTGCATAAAAAGGTTATAATAGAGTGTTATAAGTTATTAATAGGTCAGTGATGTGAACTAAATCATTGATTAGTATTATTTCCTCATAAAGATTCAACTTGGCATTGCTAGCATTGAGAGTCACAGAAGGTTAAGGAGAATACATGGACAAACAAATGATCTAATAGAGTGGGGATTATAGAATGGTATATTGAGAATGTGAGTTTAATGAAACATTTTTAACAGATTACTATAGTTTTCATATCACAGAAGGTGAAATGAAGTATTACTAGGCTACACGCCTATACAAAGTGAACAAAAATAAGAAAGTGTCATAAAGCTCTACATCAATGTGTAAACCCTAGTTCTCTTTGCAAGTGTGATATGAGAAAAAATTTAGTGTGTTAGTAGGATGGATTGGACATCCTCAATAGCCCATTGTGTAGAGAGTTGCCTACATACCAATAATCCTAAGAAGGATCAAGTCCAATGTATTTCTCCCACCTAGAGTTTGATGTATGTGCAAATAAATGCTAAAATGAGAGTGGACTTAGATGCCTTGAATGTGCTTGAGCTTTGAAATACTTGAAAATTAGACTTAGGGATGTTGTATATGGTAGTATACATAAAGTAGGGAAGAATAGGGATAATGTACCTTGATTTTGCACATCTTTGTCTTTGGTTTGAATATCTTTTGCATATATTTTCCATCTAGTGAATAGAGGTGGATTAGACTTGTATTTATATGGTTTTGTTGCTTGTGCAGATAAGAAAAGAGCTTAGGCTGACCTTAGGAGGGGCACACATTTGAAAAAGTATATGTTGGGAAGATTTGAGAGTAAGGATAGTAGCATCTAGTTGAGGATAGTAGCATCATGTGGTTGTAGTGTCCCAAATGTGACACTAATGTCCTTTTGGCAGACTGCTAAGAAAGTTGGATTGGAGTCAGAGATGACAGTTCAGGGATTGTGTCTTGATTAGTTGTAGGTGATTATGGTTTGTTTAATGGTTCAAAATGCAAGTCTAAGGCTCTATAATAGGTCTATGGCAAGCCTAGGGATAAGGTAACTCAAGTGACACTCTTAGCATCCAATTACCACTTTTAGATGATTACATTTACCCTCCATTTATATTAGTAATGCAACAAAGTGAAATGACAAGTATAAATGAAAAATAAACATACTTGGACTTACCTTGGAAGTGAAGTATGTGTAATTGAGTTTGAATATGTGAATTTGGGTCTACATATGTGAAACATGATCCAAAGCAATGTCCTATAATGAAACATGCAAAAATTAATCCTTACTAATGAGATAATCAAAAGTAAAACACTGTGCTAAAATGAAATAATTGAGTAAAGAGAGAGGAAAATAATGAATAAACCTCATTGGGTACATGAACCATTGCATAAACTTGGTGATAACCTGTGTGTGTGAATGTGCATAGTGATCATATCATTGAATAACTTGAACTGAGTTGATGGCTTGCTCAATCCTCATATGGGTGGCTCAAGAACTCAATCTGGTTGTGAATAGCTTGGATAAGACTGTAAGTGTGTTGAAACCTCTCATGTCGGTGGATAGATAAATCAATTAGGCCTTGAATCCATCATTGCCCCATGTGTGAATTAGATATATATGTAAATATATTACACAAAGTGTTGAAAGCATCTAACTAAGTAATCAAATTGTGTATTTGGCTTCACAACCACTTAGGTATATGAGGTGGATATGGGCTGCTCAAAAATGCCAACCATTACAGATGGAGTAAGGCTTGAATCTGGTGACAACCTAGAATGTGATAGAAAGTGTATATAATGTAGATAATGACATAGAGTTTGTCATTCCATCTGATCAACTTGTCTAAAGCTAAGTATATGGAAATTGTGTCACACACATGCCCCCAATATGGTATCTGAGTATATTGAATTTGAATCAAATATGTAATAATTAAATCTGTGTAACTGATTGAAATGTATGAGTGATCATGCCACACATGATGCCCCTAAATCTGAGTGACTGACATAATGTAAATTGAAATGATTGAGTTTGAGCTAAATCTGAATATAACTGCCAAACCTATGACTATATCTGTGTAAATCTATATTATACCTAGTGTACTAATCTAGACTATTCTAAAGATGGGGCTACTAGATAGAAGTGCCTTATAGTGGATAGTAGTGCCATATGGCACTAGTTTCGTAATTTGGGTGCTAATAATTGCTTATCTTTGTGTGGTCTAAACTGACTGCTGAACCTCTATTTTGTTTTCCACCACAAGTCTAATCTTTATAATTGAGCTTGTGTGCTAAAATATATCTGTGAAAAGCAAAATAGGGGCCGTATCTCTATAACAACCCCTATAAATTCCCCCTCTTTTGAGGGTATTTGTGAAACCTATGGAAAAATTGCCCTCTAAAGATGTAACTCTGTAAAATGTGTTAGTTGGAGCATGATATTCTAATATAATGTACAAGCATATCATTAGAATGTAAATGTATCTAAGAAATAATAGGAAATGTAAGATGTATGTTGTAATCTAGCATTTAGACAAGGATGTCAAGATAAATGTAAGCAATGTATAACAATAGTAAATCTAATTAACTACCTAAGGGGATGGGGCATGATGTCCATCAAGGCTCCCAATTAGGATAAGTAGATGCATAAGATCCCTCATGACATTGAAAAATGGTGTGTGTGTGTAACAAGTAAATACAAGTGTTATGGTGTAGAATAATATAAAGAAGCAAACATACAAACACATGAGGCATGTAAAAATTAGGCCAAAGGGTCGTAATACAAGGGACATGGGCACTTGTCACTAAATATGAGAATGAAAACATAAAAGGACATGCTCAAATGTCCATATATAAAAGCATGAAAGAACACAAACAAGAGACATGGGCACATGTCCAAGACATAGAAATAGAGAAGTGGCATAGAATCCAAGGAACAATGGCATATTTAAATGCCCTTGAAGATGTAAGAAGCATAGTAACACAATCAAGTTTAATCTAGGAACTAGAAATGAAAGCATGTATAATTGTGTAATACAAGTCTATGTAAATTCTAGGGTGCATGCATACTGAAGTTGACTACTGATAGTTGGAAAAAAATATGAGAAATGAATAACGATGATCAATATCAAGATAAATCAATGTGTAACTGGAATGTATCATATGTAAAGATAAAACTTGGTTATAGCAATTGTGTAAGAGATTCCCCTAAGTGGGTGAATGTGGTAATGTATAAACATAGATCAATGTAAATACCCCCAATGGGTAGATGATAGCTAGTTTGGATCAGTGCAATGGACCAGAATCCTATTTGAAATCTACATACACTCGACAAAAATAAGTGAAGCATATGTGTATGATAAAACCAACTACACTAAGATAGCTAGCAATATGCATTATGTGGCAAGTAGTAGAAATTTAAACAAAAAAATGCATATAATCTGTAAAATTTTTAGATTTTTGAAATATTTGAATGTTTTTTATATTTTAACATAGTATATTATTTTTGTGTTTTTTGACTATAATATATGTACAAGCATATGAAAATAAACTATGTACAAGGAGCGAGAGAGAGAAGGAAGTACGTACAATGGTAAAAACCATACTAACCAATGAATCTCATGGGAGACTCACCATCATCATGACCTATGTCAAAGAGTGGAACTATGATTGTACGTGCAGTATGAAAGGGAAACTATGAGCCCATGATTTGGTGTGCCATATAATCTGAACCTGAAGTTGTTTGAGTAGTGATGCAATGATGATGTGGTACTAACTGTGATGTCTTATGAACTTTAGGGGTCTTAGAGGACCATCTGGTACTTTTTTAAGCTTAGGTGATGTAGGTGACCTGTGATAAGAACCCATGGACCCTAATATAACTAATCTTAGTGTAAACTATGTAGAGTAAGGTCCTCTAGAATCCATGACATATCTCTGATGCAATGGTCTCTCTAGTAATGGTCTTTGAGGGAGACTATGCGTGCATGAAGACACTACAAAAGTAGACCTGTCCTACTCTGAGGACTCTATCAAACATTATGGTGTATGTAAAGGAGATGTACTTTCTATTATAATGGATAGTCATGTAATATATAGCAATGAAACTATAACTATAATTGGTGTCGATGCTAGAAGTTGACTAGAATTTGTGTTAAAATTGCTTGTGAAATGGGAAGAGGATACTCATATGGGACACCCTCAATCTTGACCACTTGGTTAATATGTATATACTTGAGGCATCAATATACTATAGGTGGGATGGTTCTAAGCTATTGTAACCATGGCTTGCCCAATGATATGTCAAATACACCTGCACTAGGTACTACTATAAGTCCAGTGGCTATGTGTGATGGTCCCACCTATAATGAAGTACTATCTCACTAATGGAGCTTTGAATGTGGCCACTAAAACCATTAATAATTATATTTATAGGGAATATATCCTACTCTATGTATCTCAAGTACTATACGAGTGTCATGGTGCACATGCTTATGCTTGACCCATTGTCAACCATGACACTATGAATAAGATGGTGGTCTATGTATGATTGTATGAAGAGTGTATGTAAATCTTTGTCATCATCCATAATATCCCACTCTAAAAATGTGATAAGTGGTTTAGGTGGAACTATAGTGTGATACATGCCAATAATATTATGTAGGGGATGTTTCTCCTTTGTAACAATGTGACAGGAAGTTGGCGATGAATGAGCCTAGTATGTATAATGAATACTTGATGTGCCCTCTACCTCATTAGTTGTATGCTCAAGGAAAGGATCTAAAAATATCTTACGTGACTTTGCCTCTATTTTTTATTGTGGTTCCTCTATGGGTGTGCCCATATTGATGATGTTAGCCTCAATGAGATCCTGTATCTTGTGCTTCAGGCTAATGCATATGTTTATGGTGTGGCCTAGTACCCTACGATACTTGAAAAATGCATTTAAATCATAAATCTTTGGAAGAGGCCATGTCATATCAATCTATTTAATGGGAGGGAGAGATATGACATTGCATTCTAATAGTTGTTTTAAAACTCATGTTGGTGACTTTGGTAGATTAGTGAAGACTCTACACTGGGGAGCTGATAAAACCAGTCTGTGAGAAGGCTTTGAAGCTATGTTGACCATGACCTTTTGATCTATTTTGTTCTATATGGTCCTAAATTTGTATGGAGGTTTGATTTAATTCTTGATAGTTGATTCCAATCCATTTGTATATTTGAGTTTTCCCATTGCTAAGAGCTTAACCTCTCTTTACTTAACTATGTGGCACATATCTATAAATGTGAGATTTTTTTTGAATACGATTGCTCTGTGAAGTGTTGGTAATAGACTTTGTTTGAATATATATTGAATCTCTCTATCTACCATGGGGATAGTTAATTTTGATAAGATTATCTTTTACTGTAAAACATAATTGACTATGCAATCATTTGACCTTTGTTTTAGCTATGCCACTTCTGAATATGATATATTATCACTTATGTTGATAGAGAAGTGTGATAGGAACACATCTACTAAAGGATTGAATGTTGTGATAGATTGGTTAGGTAAATTATAGAACCACTATAAGGCATAATCCTTGAGATTGTGTGCAAATAACTTCATAAGAAGCCAATCATTAGACACATAGTCCAAGCATGCTATGTGAAAGGCTCTTAGGTGATGCTCTAGGTCACCCTTGCCATCATATTATGTGAGCTTAGGTGTTACCAAATTAGATGGTAAAGGAGTTGTCATAATGTGATGTGCCAATGGTGTATGCAATAAAATGTTGGAATCCAAAGAATGTGAAGGCTTAGCTGCTCCTTGCTTAAGATGTAACACCTTAGATTGAAAATAATAAACCTGTTGCATAAGGGATTATTGTAAGGACCAATCCTATCCTAAAACACATAATTTTTTAAATTTAATTAATGTTTGTCAATGAATATAACTCATGTATACTTTATCCTATCATATATCCTTTACCAATCGAAAAAGCATCTAACCATTACAAGTTAGGCATCTATTATCCTTTGCCAAACGGGCAAGCATTCTAACCATACAGATTAGGCATCAACATATGAGTAAGTTATGCTCTGGCCAGAGACTTGACTCATCAGGATCAACCAGATCTTGAGTCGCTCACTATTCACTGCTCATCTCTACTAGAGAAGAACCAAAGTCATCATGATAGGAGTATAAAACATATAATATATAGTCACATTCTACCTCAAAATTTGGCCTAAAGCCTTGGGAACTATGATGATCCAACTAGGATCCTTCTTAGTATATCATAGAATTCTTATCTTTGCTTTGTTTATCTAAACTGGGGTCTTATTATAATGGTCTTTCTTTTTCATTTAACTTTAATCTTGTTTAGAGCACAACCCCAACCCCATCCTATTCACCTATGTACTGGAAGCATCCTTGGCTTCCTAGACTACCTACATACCTGCTTCCAAATAGGATCAAGGTGTAGTATGCATGTAGTTCTATTTTCTATTCTAAGTTTCATGTGAACTGTAGATCTAGGTATCCAGAGATTTCTAGGGCCCAGTTCCTAGATAGTTCCTCTATGATAGCTACCCAAAAATGAACATAAAATTATTAGATTAAGTGACTAAATACTTATTTAACTAAACTAGCCCTCATCTTAACAAGAACTAGAAATGAACATTTGCAAGCTATATATCCTTTCTACTTTTTATTTACATCAACAATGTTTTTGATCCTTGCTTTAATTAACCTAATCTTTACAATTGTTGTTGCCAAAGTTTCATTATCTGAGAGCCATATGGTTGGTGGTTTCTTGATAATAACTGGTTTAACACTCTCAATCCTAGTTTTTGTTGCTCCTTTTCGGTGGTACCGAGTTTTGAGTAAGAAATGTACTTTCTCCATTTCTATTTCATAATTTCATAAGTCATAATCATTTAAGGTAGTTCAAGTTTTTTCATTATCTTAATTAGTATTGTTGACCAAGAGGGATTATCCCACCCCTTGGTCTTAATGACACGACATGGTCCTCATTTCTCCCTGACAATTTATAGAGACAATGCCCAAACATCATTGTTGCAACTGTGTTAGGCTATGGATGCAATAACTCAAGTGTGACGACATTACCAGTAAACGTGAGCCTGAGGCACCGCTTAATACCAAATACTACTTAGTTTTGTTTAACCTTAAATTCTTGGTCTAAGTTGAGATTTAAAAATAAAGAATACTTGAAATAAATTAATGCATTATATTTCAAAACAAAATTCTTGAGTAGGAAGGTAGAAATCAAATCTGTAACATAATCTCCTAGTTTAATCATCATGTCGATTTACAACAACATTATTTTTCTTTATCATGTATACCTTTGGTCTAATTTTCTATAAGATGACCTATCCACAAAGAATGCTATAAACTTAATGTTAAATAAATATTTTATGAAGAGTCTATTATTATTTGCCGATATGGTTACAATGTTATAATTGATAAGATATAATTTTCTTAATAAGTCATCTTACTCATGACAAATATAATAACTAAATGTAAGGGATTCATAATAGAGGCCAATTTAAAATCCAATCATAGATTTATCTCAATGTAATCTTCATATTATAGGCTAACAGTCAAGGATGTAAAGACTTGAAGAATGAATTAGACCCTTAAATTTAAAATGTCAATAATAACTTCAGCAATGAATAACATATAGTTCAATGTCATATATCCATGAAATCTAGAGTTTTTAAAGTAATGTATTCATGAATAACACTTAGAAAATGAAGATAATTAACAAGGAACAACCTCATGTTTGGTGAGAAGCCAATCCAATTTATGCATGAACAACCAAACATACAACATGACTGAACAAGATGACTTCTTATGGAATATGATAATTGCATCTCATGCATGGGTTTCACTAAAAACAATCAAGCTTTTTTGGTATGGAAAGTTTTTATTAGTCCATACCTATGAAGGTGTATATATCTTTCACCTAAAGTAATTAGATTACACTGTGTTATTCTTACAAAAATTTAAAATAACTTTTCTTATTTAAGCTAAATTTTATGTTTATTTGTATTTATGTATTTAAACAGATATGTTGGATGAAGAGTGAACTAATTTAAAGCTTTTATACAACTATTATTCTAAAATTGACTGCTACATATCACTAGTAATTTAGTTTCTAAATTTATGGAATTTAATAAAAGATAACTACATGTTAAAATTTTGGTATTCACTTACAAGGAAATTCAAATTGTATGTAAAATTCAATTTTTTCAATGACCACCTCTAAAGCATTGACCTGCTCCTCATTTGCATCGACCTCCTACTCTCTCCTTTGCGTCGATCTCTTTTTTTTCTTCTTTTGTTGCCTTTTGATCCTAAACATTGATATTCTCTTTTCAATGCATCAATTTTTCTCCTTCACCCTCCAACATCAATTCCTCTCTACAATTGAAACCCTTCTCTCTACCTACGTCGATCTTCTTCTCCCCTTCTCCCTTTTGAAAATGTTGAACTTCCTCCTCTACTCTCAGTGTTGATCACTATTTATAAATTTTTTTCATGCAAAATTTCCTTTACCAAATTCTCTCCTTGCATCATGATAACACCCTTCTTGATTGGCCTTTTTCCTTCATTAATGGTTTTTAACTACTTCTTATGTGGCAGTTCCTCCAAGCATTGCATGAGTTTAAGTGGGCGGAGGTGGAGTGGATTGATCCAAATTGAGAGTGGTTAAATTCAAACTGAAAGAAATATATTCTTAGAACTAAAAGTTTAATGATCGTTCCCTCATGTGTGTGGCATGGTAGGGATGTTAGTTTACATGCATTAACCATGGCTTACGTGGCGAATTTAGAGTGTTCTTAGGTTAAAATAATCTTATTTAGTATTGTTAGTTTATTCATAGGATTTAATAGGTATAAAATAGATTATAAATAAGTTAATAAACCTAAATTATTTATGATAGTAATATTAATTAATAATAATTAAAATATTAATTTATTTATGATAATTTATTTGAAAGTTCTTAGAATAATAAAAAAAAAGTTCATTTTATTAATTTAAAATAACCTTTGACATATTTATTCGATATTATCGAACTGATAAGATTTCCATCTAATATTAATCCATTCATCTCATTAAATTTTGCCTTGTTCACAATTGTAAATCATGACAACATTGGATATATACATTTTTATGAAAGGAAATGACTTTAATTAAATCGTACCTTGCTTTCTTGATTTCCTGTCAATGACCTGATAGACCTTTGAAATCAACACAAAAGTTAAGTTATCTTGATAATCAACTTATTATGACTAAATGAGGTCCAAATCCACTTAAAGTATGAGCATGAGTCCATAGTGTGGGAAGAGAGGATGTGACATCCTCCCCCACTTAAATTGTGCATTGTCCCAATGCATTACAAAAGTTTGATTAAGTTAATAAATTTTAAAATAAAAATGGAAATGTGTTTTTCATTTCTTCAGTATCCTCCCAAGTTGCACTTCCTTCACCATATTGATCCCACTGAACCTTATAATGATTAACCTCTTTGTTGTGTAGTTGGTATCAGTGTCTCTCCAACACTCTGGCTCTATTGTTATTTTTCTGGATTCTTGGACCTGCAAAGCATTCCAGTTTAAAATGTGTTTATTATCAGGCACATATTTCTTAAGAAGTGACATAATGAAGACATCATGAATGTAAGTCAACTATGGGGGTAAGGCCAATCAATAGGTTACTAGGTTGATTCTCTCTAGGATCTCAAAAGGTCCTACAAAGTGAGGAGCTAACTTCACCTTTTTCCCAAAGGTTATGGAACTTTTGTGTGGTCTGACCCTTAAAAACACCTTGTCACCAATCGAGAATTCTCTCTGAACTCTTTTCCTATCTGCATAGCTCTTTTGTCTATTTTATGCTTCCTTCAACCTCTGCCTTATAACTTTCACCTGCTCCTCCATATCTTTCAACATTTCAATACCGATTACTATTCTATCCTCGAGGTTATCCCAACTAAATGGTTTTTGACAACTTCTCCCATATAGAGCCTCAAATGGAGTCATACCTAAAGATGTTTGAAATAATTTATTATAGGAAAATTCTACCAATGGAAGATAAGATTCCCATTTGGTTTGCTGATTCATACAATACATCCTTAGGAGGTCTTCTACGACCTAATTTGTCCTTTTTTTGCTGATCCATCTCAGGATGAAATGCAGAGGTAAAGTTCAATTATGTACCTAAGGCTAACTATAGGGTCATCCAAAACCTTGAAGTAAACCTAGAATCTCTGTCTGATATGATCTTCTCTGGAAATCCATGCAATCTATCCACTTCACAAATCAGTTGGCTAAGGTTGGTGCATCATCAGTCAAGTTCTCAGGTATGAGATGAACCACCTTAGTAAGCTTGTCAATTACCACCATAATGGCATCATGCCTATAGGGTGTTAGAATCTCTTTCTAATATGATCTTATCTAGAACTCGATGCAATCTATCCACTTCCTTCACAATTCAGTTGGCTAAGGTTGGTGCATCATCAGTCAAGTTTTCAAGTATGAGATGCACCACCTTAGTAAGCTTATCGACTACCACCATAATGGCATCATGTCTATAGGGTGTCATGGGTAATCCTTGTATGAAATTTATACTAACAACTTGCCATTTATATTTTGGAATGTCATGCAGATATAAAATTCCTACAGGATGATGGTGTTCTGATTTAACCCTCTGACATTCCAAGCATCACTATACATATAATACTATATCTCTTTTCATCCCTTGACAAAAGTATAGTTTATTAAGATCGACATATAGTTTGTTTACCCTTGGATGACTTGAGTAGGGTGCATCATGAGCTTCAGTCAAAATTATCTTCCTTAAGTCTTCTACATCTAGAACATAGATCTTATTCTTATATCAAAACAAATCCTCATTGTCCAAGGTATATCCTTCAGTTTTTGAGTCTTTTGCATTTTCTTCTATCAATATTTTTACTTGATTATACCAAGGATCTTTCTTTTGTCCTTCTAATATTTTCCCTTTTAGATTAAATCTAGGCATTGTTATATTTATTAGGTGTCTTCTCCTACTTAAAAAATCAATAACCCTATTCTCTTTTCCCTTGATATACTCAATTTCAAAATCATACTCACTGAAGAACTCCAACCATCTTCTTTGCCTAGAATTCAGATTGGGTTGAGTGAATATGCACTTTAGCTCTTGATGGTCAGTTTTTAGTTCAAAAGGTTTCCCAATAAAGAAATGTCTTTACTTTTGTAAGGTATGAACAATTACTGCCAATTCTAAATCATGAGAGGTATAATTTACTTCATAGGTTTTCAATTTCCTAGACTCATATGTAATTACACCATCATTCTGAATGAGTAATCCTCCCAATCCTTTGATGGATGTATTTGTTACAACCATGAAATGTCCATTTGGATTAAGTACCTTCAAGATAGGTGTCATTGCAAATTTTTCCTTTAGAATTTGGAAAGCTTTATCACACTGCTTTGTCCATATAAAATTCTTACCTTTCCTTTGCAATGCCATAATCGGGTTGGTGATCCTAGAAAAACTTTCAACAAATCTTTTATAATATCCTACTAACCCCATAAAACTCCTTACTTGTGATATGTTCTTGGGGATTGGCCATTCCATTATTGCCTTTAACTTATCTACATCTACTACAATTAATTCTTTGGATATAATGTGGCCTAAATAGTGGATTTCCTTCTTAAAGAATGTATATTTGGACAACTTACCATATAGTTTAAGCTCTCTCAACCTTTGTATAACCAATTGAAGATGTGCTAAATACTCTTCCTCATTTTTAGAGTATATCAGAATGTCATCTATGAACACCAAGATTAACTTATCCAGGTAATTATGGAACACACTATTCATTAAGTTCATAAATGATAAAGGAGCATTTGTCACTCCAAAGGGTACTACAGTAAACTCATAGTGCCCATATCTCATCTTGAAAGCCATTTTTGGAATATCCTCCTCATTTATTCTTAGCTGATGATATCCTGATCGAAGATCTATCTTTGAAAAAATCATTGCTCTTTTCATTTGCTCAAAAAGGTGTTCTATATGAGGTATGGGATATTAATTTTTTAATTGTGACCTTATTCAACATTCTATAATCAATGCATAATCTTAGAGTTCCATCTTTATTTTTAACAAATAAGACTAGTACTCCCCAAGGAGACACCCTTGGTTTAATCAATCCTTTACTCAAGAGTTCCTCTAGCTGAATTTTAAGTTCCATCAACTTAGTGGTGTTCATTATGTAGGGTGCTCTAGAGACTAGCTCAGCTCTGAGTAATATATAAATTGAGAAATCAAATTCTCTCTTAGGGGGCATTATAGGTAATTCTTTAGGAAACACATCCTCAAATTATTTTTGGAATGGATACCCTTTTAGGGTTGGTTCATCTTTGCTTTCATCCTTATCATCTATCATCACCATGAAAATTAGAGCCACCTTCCTTCTCTCCTTCTTCAGATGCATAGCTGATATGGTTTCTACTTTTATGGGCCTGTGACCCCTTAAATCATGACCCATCTCCCCTCATCGCTATAACACCTAACCAAATTTCTATAATAGTCTATTTTAGATTGGTGCTTGGTGAGCCAAACCATCCCTATTATTACATCATAGGATCCTAAGGGTGTTACAAATAGGTTTAAGCTTGTCTCAAAATCTGGAAATTGTATTATTGCCTTGGGTAGACATTGAGACACTTCCTTGACTACCTTATCCTCATATTAGACCGTCCATGATGAATTCATGTAATTCACTGGAAGAGACATTTTTATTATTAATTTAGGAGAAATGAATCATTCTAATGAACTAATATCTATGAGAAATGAAATGGGTTTACCCAATAATTTACCTGTAGCTTCAACTGGCACATTCTGGTATCTATTTGGGTGATTCCTTACTATAGCATTGATCCTTTGCTATGGTCCTCTCTGAGACTAATTGTCCCTTATCTATCCTTTCATCCTTGGGCACTCTTAGGCAAAGTTAATTCCTCCATAAGTAAAACATCCTCCTAGTAGCCCTTTTGGTTTTGGCTTCCTCAGGGCATCGCTAGAAATTCGTGGAGGATACATTGGGTGATTATAATTCCTTTGATCACTCTTGTTATTATCTCTTCCCTTCTTATTGTACCTTACAAAAGTATTTCTATAATTTTGATTTGGTATGGGTGCTCTATCTATTGGATTTGTTCTTGGGTCTTTATCCATAACTTTATCTCTCCTGAAATTTGGTTTCCTTTTCAAGGCTCTGTTTCTATCATTGTTAAAGTTTTGTCTTGCCACAACTAGGGCCTACAATTTTTTTTCCTATTTGAGAGATTTTTCTATCACTTCATTCATGTTCTCAGGGCTATGCATATCTACTTCCACTCCTATGTTTGTATTCAATCCTAGGATTAACTTTCTAGTTTAACCTCTCTCATCCTTCTAGTACATGGTTACATACTTAAGTAATTTGGTAAATCTATCCCAATATTTTTGGATTGACATGCCTCCCTACCTTAGGTTGTGAAATTTAGTAGTCTTCTCATCAAAGAATAACTAGGGTAACCATCTCTTCCTGAAATGGTGGCCCAAACTGATCCCAAGTCAAATTTTCCTTTGTTATTCCATTTAATTCCTTCATGTTAGTCCACTAGCTAGCTACCTCTCCTACCAGTTGGTAGGATCCCCACAACACCTTATTTGCATCATTATAATTTCTCAAGTCAAAGTAATTCATTTCATTTATCTAATTCTTAGCTCCTTCACCTAACTATTTCCCATCAAACTTAGGGGGTAATATCTTCTTCAAATCCTTGCTTAGATCAGAAAATAGAACTTTGATTTTTGGAGCTACAACCTCCATTTCATTGACTGGTAGTGGATCTTCTTTAGGCATATTTTCAAGGTTAGGTTCCATTATGTTTTCTATATTTTATTTCCTTGACCTGAGATCATTAATCACCTACTCAAGTGAGTTTATTTTATCTCTTTTCTCGGCCAATAAATTAAAAATGGCATCTATCCCCGATTCTCTATTTTATGAAACCTGTTGTTCAACATTTTCATTATTGGGTTATGAGTTTCTCACATTTTCCCTTTGATTCCTAGTTAATTGTCTATTGGTTTCTTGATAGAAATAACACAATACCTTAAGTTTTTATTCAAGATAATTGATAACATAATTCTCTTTTGGATAACTCTAATTTTCTCATACATTATATTATTGATCATAGTCACACATAGGATTAACAAAAAGTAAGCATTTGATAATCTCATTCATATTTTTATTACATAGAGTTCTTAGCTTTATAGAGGATAAGCTTTATGACTATAACATATAGATGTCTGTATAACATTGATTCAGAATTCTTCTAAATAGAATCTTCTTCATCCAGTTCTACTTTTTCAAGAACTTTATCTTCTAAGTGGACCACATATCAGTGGCATCGGTTATATTCCTTACATACTTCAAGGCTTATGTAGGGTGTGTCAGAACCCATTCCAAATGAAAAATATCTTATTTTTGAGGGCCTCTTAAATAGATGTTTGACTATAGGTTCAATCATAATTGGTTTTGTTTTAACTGGCTTCACTTTCAAAAATTTCAGTTTACTCTGGATTGTAGCTATTGTATTTGAGTCAGAAATGTAAATGGGTTATTTTAGAGTGGAGGGAAGTTCTATTTTCCCCTTTTTCTCTATTCCTTTTCCTTTCCTTGATGTTTTTCCATGAGCCATGTCTGAACAACCAGTTTAACCAAACTAGTTTCTCATAATTTTTAGTTTTCTCAACAAGTTATCATCAATAATTAATATTTTACTAAGTGTAAGTCATAGTAGGCTTAAGGCATAGCTTTTGAACCCATGCTTTGATACCATAATGTAGGGACTAATCCTATCCTGAAACACATATATATTTTTATTTAATTAATGTTTGTCTATGAATATAACTTGGGTATACTTTATCCTATCAGATGTCCTTTACCAACCAGGTAAGCATCTAACCATATAGGTTAGGCATCTATTATCCTTTGCCAAATAGGCAAGCATTCTAACCATACAAGTTAGGCATCTACACATGAGTAAGTTATGCTCTGGCCAGAGACTTGAGTCATCTGGATCAACTGGATCTTAAGTCACTCATTATTCACCACTCATCTCTTCTAGATAAGCACCAAGGTCACCATGATATGAGTATAAAACATATAACAAATTGTTGCATTCCACCTTAAAATTTAGCCTAAAGCCTCAAGAAATATGATGATCTAATGAGATCCTTTTGAGTATATCATAGAATTCTTATCTTTACTTTATTTATCTAAACTAGGTTCTTATTATAATAGTCTTGCCTTTTCATTTAACTTTAATCTTCTTTAGCACACAACTCCAACCCCATCCTATTCACCTACATAATGGAAGCATCCTTCACTTCCCAAACTGCCTACATACCTACTTCCAAATAGGATCAAGGTGTAATATGTATGTAGTTCTATTTTCTATTCCAAGTTTCATGTGAACTGTAGATCTTGGTATGCAGCCCTTTTTAGGGCTCGATTCCCTAGATAGTTCCTCTGTGATAGCTACCCAAATGGGAGCATAAAAGTGTCAGATTAAGTGACTGAATACTTGTTTAACTAAACTAGCCCTAAATCTTAACAAAAAATAGAAATGAACATTTGAAAGTTAAATCTCTTTTCTAATTTTTATTTACATCAACACTGTTTTTGATCCTTACTTTAATCAACCAAATCCTTACAATTGCTATTTCCAAAGTGTCATTATCTAAGAGTCATATGGTTGGTGGTTTCTTAATAATAACTGATTTAACAATCTCAATCCTATTTTTTATTTCTCCTTTTTGGTGGTATCATGTTTTGAGTAAGAAATGTACTTTCTCCATTTCTATTTCATAAGTTCATAACTCATAATCATTTGAGGTAGTTCAAGTTTTTTCCTTGTCTTAATTAGTGTTGTTGACCAAGAGGGATTATCCCACCCCTTGGTCTTAATGACATGACATGGTCCTTATTTCTCCCCAATGGTTTATAGAGATGATGCCTAGATGTTGTTATTGCAGTTGTGTTAGGCTATGGATGCAGTAGCTCAAGCGCAATGACATTACCCATAAATATGAGCCAAAGGCACCTCTTAATATTGAATGCTGCATAGTTTTGTTTAACCTTAAATTCTTGGTCTAAGTTGAGATTTTAAAGTAAAGAATACTTGAAATAAATTAATGCATTATATTTCAAAACAAAATTATTGAGTAGGAAAGTAGAAATTAAATCTGTAACATAATCTTCTATTTTAATCATCATGTTGATTTACAACAACATTATTTTTCTTTGTCATGTATACCATTAGTCTACTTTTATATAAGATGACCTATCCACAAAGAATGCTATAAACTTAACATTAAATAAATATTTTATGAAGAGTATATTATTATTTGCTGATATGGTTACAATGTTATAATTGATAAGATATAATTTCTTAATAAGTCATCTTACTCATGACAAATATAATAATTAGATGCAAGGAATTAATAGTAGAGGCAAATTTTAAATCCAATCATATATTTATCTCAATTTAATCTCTATATTATAGACTAACAGTCAAGGATGTAAAGACTTGAAGAATGAATTAGACCCTTAAATTTAAAATGTCAATAATAACTTAAGCAGTGAATATCATATTGTTTAATGCCATATATCCATGAAATCAAGAGTTTTTAAAGTAATGTATTCATGAATAACACTTAGAAAATGAAGCTATTTAACAAGGACAACCTCATGTTTGGTGAGAAGCCAATCCAGTTTATGCATGAACAACCAAACATACAACATGACTAAACAAGATGACTTCTCATAGAATATGATAATTGTATCTCATGTATGGGTTTCACAAAAAACAATCAAGCTTTTCTGGTATGGAAAGTTTTTATTAGTCCATACCTATGAAGGTCTATATAGCTTTCACCTAAGGTAATTAGATTACACTATGTTATTCTTACAAAAATTCAAAATAACTTTTCTTATTTATGCTAAATTTTATATTTATTTGCATTTAGGTATTTAAATGGATATGTTGGGTGAAGAGTGAATACTTTAAAGCTTATATACAACTATTATTCTAAAATTGACTGCTACATATCACTAGTAATTTAATTTCTAAATTTATGGCATTTAATAAAAGATAGCTACATGTTAAAAGTATAGTATTCACTTATAAGGAAATTTAAATTGTAGGCAAAAATCAATTTTTTCAATGACCTCCTCTAAAATGTTGACTTGCTCCTCATTTACATTGATCTCCTGCTCTCTCCTTTGCGTCAATCTCTTTTTTTCTTCTTCTGTTGCCTTCTTCTCCTAAACATTTATCTTCTCTTTTCAATGCATCAATTTTGATCCTTACCCCTCTAATGTCAATCCCTCTCTATAGCTAAAACCCTTCTCTCCACCTACGTCGATCTTATTCTCCCCTTCTCCCTTTTGAAAGCATTGAACTTCTTCCTCTGCTCTCAACGTTGATCACTATTTATAAAATTTTTTCATGCAAATTTTCCTTCACTGAATTCTCTCCTTGCATCATGCTAACACCCTTATTGATTGCCTTTTTTCCTTCATTAATGGTTTCTAACTACTTCTTATGTGGTAGTTCCTCCAAGTATTGCATGAGTTTAAGTGGGTGGAGGTGGAGTGGGTCTATCCAAACTGGGAGTGGTTAACTTCAAACTGAAAGAAAGATATTCTTAGAACTAAAATTTTAGTAATTGTTCCCTCATGCGTGTGGTATGGTAGGGGTGATAGTTTACATGCATTAAACATGGCTTACATCATGAATTTAGAGTGGTCTTAGGTTAGAATAATCTTGTTTAGTATTGTTAGTTTATTCGTAGGATTTAATAGGTATAAAATATATTATAAATAATTTAATAAACTTAAATTATTTATGATAGTAATATTAACTAATAATAATTAAACTCTTAAATTATTTATGATGATTTATTTTAAAGTTTTTAGAATAATAATTTAAAAAAAAGTTCATTTTATTAATTTAAAATAACCTTTGATGTATTTATCCATTATTATTGAACAGATAAAATTTCCATCTAATATTAATCCATTCATCTCACTAAATTTTTCCTTTTTCACAATTGTAAATCATGACAACGTTGCATATATACATTTCTATAAAAGGAAATAACTTTAATTAAATCGTACCTTGCTTTTGTGATTTTTGATCGATGACCTGATAGACCTTTGAAATCAACACAAAAGTTAAGTTATCTTGATAATCAACTTATTCTGACTAAATGAGGTCCAAATCCACTTAAGGTATGAGCAAGATTCCACAGTGCAGGAAGAGAGGTTGTGACAATTGCACATAAATAAAGGAAGAACTAGACACAAGTGGAGTAGTTGTCATTGATGGTTGAATAACAAGATTGGGTTGTGCTATTTGAGTTGGTTGAGTGGGCCCCACTAAAGGTGTAACAACATCATTAACTAGAGGGTGGAAGATTGATCATTGTTGTTCTTTTGGAGTTCCTCTTGAAGGATGTTTATGAAACCATCTTGTATATCCTTATGTTTGGACACAAATTCTTTTAATTGACATTTATCGGTTTCATCAAATTTGTTGTCTAATTCTACCATTGTAGGTTGGAAGTAGGAAAAAAAATTTGTATATTTTGGAATTTTTAAGAATAGTTGTCAAAACTTAAATATTGAAACAAATTAGAATATTTTAGGAATTAAAATGTGAGTAAATAGAAAAAGGAGACAAACCCTAAGTGTGTCTAGGGTTAAGGTTTTTTGAAGCTAGGGATTCTTTACAAAAATTTAAAGTAGATGTAAAATAAATTGAAACCCTAATATAAAATTGATTTTATTTATCTAGGTTGTATAAATAAAATCAAAAGTATGCAGCAGCCCTAAATTTATTATAAAAAAATAGGCATTAATGTAAGTTAGGGTTTTATGAAATGTTAGAAGCAAGACAAATTAACCAAATGATTTAACCTTTTAGGGTTTTACACATGCAATTCTTATGCTTGGTTAAAGGGATGAGATGCCTAAACTAGTTAAATAAATTTCAATAATTATGTACTGATTTGTTATGACATTTGACTTTGTTTGAATTTCTAATAATAACAAAAAATAGGGATAAATAAAGACTTATCTAACAATCAACTATCATGGATGATATGGGTTCTAAAATTTGAGATCTGAGTAGTTCTAAATATCATCAACAAGATTCTAGTATTTGTCTATTCACTAGGTAGTAGCATCCAGTTTAGACAATAACACCATCCATGTGTAGTGTCCTCAATGTGGCACTAATGTCCCTTTTATGAGATTATTCCTATTTTTGGGTAGTACCTACACCTGTGTCTATATGTCCTAATCTTGCGTGACTAAAACTTGTAGCTATGTATTATACTTGGAAAACTTGATTTGATTTGTAAATCCTAGTTCTCTTTGTAAGTGTGATATGAGCAAGAATTTGGTGTGTTAGTAGGATAGACTAGACATCCTTAACACCCCATTATGTAGAGATTTTCCTACATACCAATACTCTGAATAGGGACCAAGTCCAATGTAGTTCTCCCACCTAGTGCTTGATGTATGTGCAAGTGAATACTAGAATGAGAGTGGCCTTGGATGCCTTGAATGTGCTTGAGCTTTGAAAGACTCAAAAATTGGACTTAGGGTTGTTGTAGATGGTAGTATGTAGAAAGTAGGGTCGGATAGGGATAATATTCCTTGATTTTTCATAACTTTATCTTTAGTTTGACTAACTTTTTCAATTATTTTCCATCTAGTGAATAGAGGTGGATTAGACTTGTATTTATAGGGTTTTGTTACTTGTGAAGAAAATAAGATGAGCTTAGGCTGACCTTAGGAGGGGCAAACATTTGAAAATGTATCCATTGAGAAGATTTGGGGCTAAGGATAGTAGTGCCCTATTGGGGACACTAGTGCCATGTGGTTGTAGTGTCCCAAATGTGGCGCTAATGTCCTTTTGGTAGACTACTAAAAAAGTTAGATTGGGGTTAGAGGTGATAGTTTAAGGATTGTGTCTTGACTAGCTGTAGGTGACTATGTTCTACTGAACGGATGGAAATGCAAGTCTAACACTCTAGAATAGGTCTATGGTAAGCCTAGGGATAGGGTAACTCAAGTGACACTCTTAGCATCCAATTACCACTTTTAGGTGATTACAAAATCATCTAGATTTTATTTAGTTTTTTGGAAAGATTCTTCATCAATATGAACTCATAATTCTTATTCAACATAATAACCCCAAACATATTATGACATTACCAATGATGAAAAATATATAGAATGAGGAAGTTACATATTTATACGTATGCAATACCCTACTAAGATTCATGGTGTAACCTAAGTGTATCAATGGATAATGGGCATGTCTAAGATTTATTTCCCTTTATATTATAATGTATTGAGTCATTTTATGTTTTATTTTAATGTATCCATAATGTACCATATGTGAAGAGAGAATAGAGAAGTGAATAGAAGGTATAAAGATAAAGCATATGAGGGAATGTAATAGACAATTATAAGGAATATAATAGAATGTTAGAGTAGGAAATCAATGTGTTCAAGTGTTTTATGTGGGTATGTGTGGACTTTAGTACCTCATACTAAATTTTTATTTATGTTAGTTAAATATTGAATAATGTGCTTGTTTATTATTCCGTATATTTTTGTTAGCTCTAACTAGGTAAAAGACCCCATAAATTGGTGTAAATACATATAACTTATGCAAACAATTGGTTCTATTTCTAGGACCTTGGTTAATTTATGCCCATGGAATAGTATCCATTATATTTTTGGAACCATAATTTGAAGGAAATTGAAGAGTTTTGAGAGAAAGATCAAAGTTTTGAAGGTGATGTCTAATAGAATCAATGAACCTTACTCAATAGTAACGGTTAATTTATTTAATAATAAGACAAGGATTTTTGGTATATATTCTTGTAGATACTAAATATGGTCTTCATTACTTAATAAATGAGAAGTTTGACACACATTTACCATGCAAGGTCCTAATCTATCATTCTCTCACATTTTCATGTTATCTTATGAGTCAACCCTTTCATTTTATTATTATACACATATGGGGACTTCATTATCTATTTCAAACCTATTCAAAATCCTACACATATATCTCCAAATTCTTAGTTCAATTTACTTGTGCACATGATAGTTTCCCCATATTTAGTAAGTATCACCAGTCGATACTAACTTGTTCTAGTTAGTACTGACCCACTCCCAGTAATAGTTGTTTTTTAAACAATAAAACCTCTATTTAGGGTTAACCCATTTTATTAGCATGGTAGTGGCATGAGAAATCACCTAATTGGACTCATATATAAACAATTCAAGGTCTCATTCAAAAGTAACTTGGCACTTATTTGAAACACATTTATACACTGTTGCACATTGATAAAATATATCATATTCCTCAAAAATTTCAATCCTATCATTAGGAGTAGTCACAATCTAAGTTTGAAGCATTCTAAATCTAGGTCAAAGCAAACATTGTCAAGTATCAAATATAAATCATTAGTTACATACATATAATGAAGGAGAATAATTACATAATCACATTAGGTGGGATAACTATGTGTGGCTTTATTTACCTCCTTAGAGTATCAAATTCATAAGTAATGATCAATCATATAATGGAGTTGATTGGGGTCAACTCAACCCATTACACTTTTTCTATTTTTGTAGGTTTCTATCCCTCACAAGCAAACTTATGGTTTCAAAGTAAAGGAGATTAATTTTTGGAGATGCATGCATAATTAGGGTTTATGATCACAAACACAGAGCAAGTGGAGATAGACATAGGTGAATGTACATTCATTTTTCCTCATTTCCTCATAGGTTAGTACCAACCAACGTGGGTTGGTGTCGACCAAGGATACTAATCTAATTTGATGAAATTGACCCTACATAAATAGAGAATCAATTTTAGAACTAAATGAACCACATGTCTGATTTATCCTAATTTTCACTTCCATAATATAGTCATATTCAAATAGTAACCCAACAAATTTAAGTACTCATCCCTTTGTTGTACTTATTATATTTAGAATATACCACTTATCAAATCAATACAATAAATCTTAGTATTGTACATTTAGAGGTATGCTTGAATGTCATATCTTAATATAAGAATTACATTACATTATTCTATATTAATTATATTAATTAACATATCTTATTCAAAATTAGGGTAAAACATATTGGTGAACCTAAGTGACTTCTTATCATATTCAGACAAACCCATGGTTGGTACCTCCCATCCATGATAGAGGACCCATCCACCATTCGATACAAGAAGTTCTCATGATCCTTCCATTGATAGGATCATTAGTTAACTTTTCTCAACCATAAAATATCTAGATAAACCAAAAAAATCAAATAATCAAAAAATACAAAAACATTCAAATATTTAAAAAATATAAAATAGGATCTGAATATAAAATGATTTCCAGATTACGCTTTTCACATTGGTTATTTATCACATGTTTGTTAGATGGAATATTATTTTGATAAACACATGCATCTCATGGTACATGAGTGTTATGTAGGATGTACATATTACACATAGACATACAAATGTTGAACCTTCCTCTACCTAGTGGCCATGCTGATACTAAAGGCATCTAGCTCTACAAGTTTCATTAATGTAGGTTATATCTTTCTATAATCTTTGTATCATGTTGATCTATCTATATTGCTTACACGTCTTGCTAGTTACTCATATTATACACAATGATAAATGGAAATGATATTATACTATGATGTGTTATTGATGCATATGGATGGTGTAGACTAGTTACTTATTAAATGCTTCATTGATTTTATTGTTCTACTATAAGATAGGCTAAATTATGCTTGTATATTATGTGTAGTTGGATTGGCATTATTTGATATGACATGCTTGATGCCCCATATTTTTGACATTTTTTATGTCCCTTTATATGTGGCCCTTGGCCTTGTTTATTGTGAAAATGTTAATGTCCTTTGTATGCGGCCCTTGGTCTATGTGTGACACTAACACTTGAGCTTGTTTCACTTATTGAGTTTGATGACATTGAGTAGTGCCATGAGGTATATCATGAACTTTTATTATGTAGTATTATTTAGATTTCCTTATACGTGTGTTTCATTGATACATATTTCTAAACATGATACTTACATGCCCTATATTACATAAGTTACATACATGCCTGTGATCGATATATACTTTACTATCATGACATATTCTCCACATGTTCACATGATAGTATATGATGCTATTTTTTATACATTACATGATACAATTAATCCTTATTTTAACATGAGTGACTTGTAATAGACATCACTCATCTCAAAATGGAGCATTATAATGGGTTTGCAATAGAGACACAAGCTTCTATGAGAAAAAAAACAAATTTGAGTATAAATTTTAGAAATTTATAATGGTTCAGTTATCAAATGATTCATATACATGATAAATATTAGCACATTAATACATATTACAAGGGTATATGCCATGCATTTTTAGCCATTTTATAGACACTTGAGCACATATCATTACACACTTAGGTGCATATACATGGGCATATGCATAGAGTTTATAAGAACACAAATTATAGGTATCCATACACACATACATTTGAGATACATGTTCTAAAATTCATCATATAGATACATATCATTTTATATCAGTTGGTGCATATTTAGGGGGAATGATAATTGTTTATGCACATATGTATACATTTTCAAATTCATGAGGCATGATATTGGTTCATGCACACTTACACAACATCATGGTTTATAGTCACATAACAAATGGTTATTATTCCACTTTAATATTATTGGAATTTGGATCATGATTGGGGCATGAACGTTGTTCATTCTATTTCGATCATGCATTCCATTCTACATTGAGAAAAACTATATAATCAAACTTGCATTCATGATAGGGGCATGCACATTGTTCATTCCATTTAGACTATGTTTTTTGTTTATATGGAGTGAAATCAAGTAGAATTATACAATTGAATCTATAATCCATTTGTAGTGGTTGATTCTTTTTCTTTGAGTGAACCTAGATTGATAGTTCTCTCTTTATCTGTATAGTTATTTGGGTTAATATGTTATGTATTTTTTCCCACATTCATGGGGGTTGGGACGTTTTGTCTTCCCAACCCAAGAGCCTACATAGTTACAAAAATTTGGGGCACAATCACCCTAATTTTCTATATGCTTTAGCAAGGTGGTAGAATCTCTCTAATGCTTCAACAAGGAAGTATCGTCTCCAACAAGTTGAAAAGTAACATGGTTTTAACTAACACACAAGTGTATTCTAACCCTTATTCTTTCAATATTTCAAAATTTTACATTCATATTAAAATAATCAATCTATGAACATTGACTACACATGATTGTAAGTTTTTTCATTGATTAACCTGCACAATTTGATATTCATACCAAAGATAAAGTATGATGTACACACTCATGTATATTTTATCATTTTACTTTATCAATTCGATTACTAGAATAAAAGGGGTGAATTTGTAAACTAAAATCTAATCTTTGGTACTTGACAATGAAAATATTGGCACACATTTACCATGCATGACTTGAGCACACAAACAAGGTCCTAATTTTCCATTCTCTAACATTTAAATGTTATCTTATGAGTTAACCATTATGTTTTATTATTACACACCTGTAAGGACCTCATTGTTTATTTAAAACTTGCTAAATATCCTAATTAGACATCCCTAGACTCTTAGTTCAATCTTTCTATACATAGGTTAGCTCTGATAATTTTGGTAAGTATCTCTAGTTGATACTAACCTGATTTAATTGGTACCAACCCAGTTGCAGAAATGGATTTTTTCAAAATCAGACATTTTCTTATGGTTATCCTATTTTCTTAGCATGTTGATGGTTTGAGAAATTACCCCATTGGACTCATATGTAATAAAATCACTGTATCATTCAAAAGGGACTTGACATTTATCTGGAACACATTTATACACTTTTGCACATTAAGAAAATCTACTATGTTGTTACTAAATTAAAAACTTATCTCTAGGATTAGTCAAAATCTATGTCTGAAGCACTTTAAAGTGAATTCAAAGAAATTATTTTAAAGTATCAAATCTAAATCTTTAGTTGCATACATATCTATATGAAGGATCACAATTGCATAATCACACTAGTGAGAAAACTATGCATGACTTAATTTTCATCGTCAGAGTATTGGATACATAGGTAATGGTTAATCATCAAATGAGGGAGATTGGGGTTAGTTCAACCCATTACACTTTCCCATTTTTTTAGGTTTTTATCCTTCACAAACACACCTATGGTTTCAAGGCAAAGGAGACTTATTTATGGAGTTACGTGCATCATTAGGGTTTAAGATCATGAATATAAAATTAGTAAAGACATGTGCAAGTGACTATATATTCACTATTCTCACTTCCTCATAGGTTAGTACCAACCAATGCAAGTTAATAACAACCAACTATAGTGACCCAATTTGATAAAATGGACCCTACATAGATAGAGAATCAATTTCAAAACTGAATGAACCACAACCCTACTTTATCTTGATTTTTAATTCTAGAATACATTCAGAGTCAGATAATCACCCAAAAATACAATCATAGTTAAACACTCACCCAAAAAAGGTAAACACTTATCCCTTTATTATACTTACTATATTTTGCATATGCCTCTTATCAAATTATTACAATCAATCTCAGTCTTCTACATTTAGATGCATGTTTGAATACCATATATTAATATCTTAATTATATTAGGTAACTCATTTTAATAAAAAAAATGGGTAAAATAATCCCCCCATTTATTTTAGCCTTAGGTTTTAAGAAGGTTGCATTATACCAAATTGTATAATTTATGGCTATTAAAACCTATTAAGTGGAATCCAAAGAATCTAAAACAATCAAAATAAATTTAAAGCTTTAGACACATGCAATTGATATTTGGCTTGAGATCACCTTGGATTTGTTCATTATAACTTGGGACATATATGGTTGGGTTTTATTTGACATTAAAAATTCAAAATTATTGGAAGAGTAATGAGGTAGGTTTATATCCAAAGTTATAGTCTTGATTTGTATGTTCTTTGTGGAAAATAGATTTTTCCTTGGTCATGCTAAGTTTATCTATGTGGTCAAACACTTAAGGAATGCCACTTGTAAAGTTATGGGGATACTTAAAATGAGGTAAATTATGTAAAATAAATTATGGTGACAAGGGGAGAATAAGTATATAAAATTTAGAGGCTAAAATAATGAGATAAAATTAACAAATAAAATGGGATGAGACAAGAGTTAAATAGGGAAAAAAATAAAAGAAGAAAAGGTTGTAGAAGGAAAAAAAATAGGAGAAAAGAAGTGAAAGAGAAGAGAGGATTAGAAATATTTAAATAAGGAAAAATACAAACCAATTAGAAGAGGCACAAACTAAAATCATCCAAAAACACACAAATTGTCAAACATTCCATAAAATCCAAATACAATTAGAGAAGAAGAAATGAGAGATAGAGTTCCCCTTGGAACTAACAATATGAAAAGGATGATAAGAGAGACTTTATATAATAATGAGTGATAATAAGTTCATTTAGATAAAAGAAGAGGCATGAAAAATTTAGAAACAATATTCAAGAAATAATAGAGATTTGGGAAGCGAGGAGTTGGTAATATTCTTGGGAGCAGCCAAGGGGAATAACCACTGATCTCTCTAGATTATGCAACGATAGAAGATAATTTTGTAGAATAGAATGAAGATGAGATAGTTTAATGAGATAAATAATTTTAATTAGTATAAATTTAATGGATATTAGAAGATAAAAGAGTAGAAGAGGAAGAAGATAATTTAGTTAATTATCTAAAGGATCAAGAAGAAGTGTTTAGAATTGATAATGAAAAAGATAAAAGTGAAGAGATGAAAGATGAAGAAGAGAAGGAAGAAGAGATGGTTGAAGAAAATATGTATATTTGATTCATTCCAAATCCCCAATCATAACATAACGAGAGAAGATATGGACTCTCTAGACCAAGAGTCACCCCTCATGTTGCTTGGAACATATACAGAGAAACCAAAAGTTATAAATATAATATATGTAGGAGAAGAATTGTTGAACATTTTTCAAAGGTATAGTGAATACATAAAAGTGATAATATAAATAGTATGAAATATAGATCAAGAATTAGGAAGATAATAATGAAATAATAATTAGAAACAAACAAGGGAAGATACCCTTTAGTAAGACAACATGAAATAAAAGGAGTGTATTTTTTTTCATCCTCATAAGGATGTAACATAATAAGTCATAGACATATAATTAATTTAAGACCACATATCATGAGCCACAATATAGTGAGTATTTCACTATTTTTAAAAGATACTAAAGATAAAAATAACATATATTTGTTTTAGATTCGTATTGGGGAAGCAATTGGATTAAAGATCCCCAAGTAAAGTTGTATGAATTTTTGTGAACATTGAGATACTATGTATTGAAATGGTACATGAAAGTAATATAAAACATACCTTAAGCTAATATGAAATACATGTATAATTTAATAATCATTTCCAATATTTGAATGTAATAAGTAGTAAGTGTCGGTGAACCAAGAGATTTAGGACATAAAGAAGAAGAGTTTGAAAAATAATATGATCAAAATTTTTAATCACTAGTATGAAAGTTGGAGGACCATCTAAATGAAAAATTAATTGAATGGTTTGTATCAAGGCTATTGTCAAACTTGAGAACATCCATGGGTGGAGAGATATTTAATACATTTACAAAAGTGTTAGAGTTTGTTTTAAGTTTGGAAATCTAGTCCTAAAGAAGAGAGAATGACTCTGTAATAAATGTATAATTGGACAAGGTACAACAATATTTGGTAAAAATTAGATTGGACTTGGAGGTACTAATGAAGGGTGAATCTAGTACACCAATAACACCACAAAGTGTCTTGTGTCCTAGGATATGATACATAGTTTATAGCATAGAAGGAAATATGAGAACAAGTTCCCTCACTATGAGATGGTAGGATAAACAACATAACTAAGAGTTAGCCTAAAGATAATGATTCCACCCACACAAAAACCAATTAATGGTGAAAAAATATGGTCTGATATTTGTAAAAAACAGAACATACATGCCTAAAATATGTGTCCACTAATGGTAGTAGTACTGTCCATGATTAAATTGTTGTATTATATTAAGTGTGGCTCATTTAACCAATACAATCATCAATGCCTATGGAAGGATACCACAAAGGAACTAAAATAACACAAGGGAAGTGTTATGACAATGTATAAGATATTTCCAACACCACCAACATATTGTGCCACCCCTAACTCAAGGATATTCTCCACTAGGATAATATTATATATCATAATTTGAACCACCTCTAGAAGAAATGTTGTACCCCAAGGGATTTCAAATATAATCCAAATTAGATCATTAAGTGTTTTTAAAATAATCTAACTAAGCCACTATTCTTAAGAACTAATAATGTATCTTGAAATACTTTGTAACGCTTTTTTACCTATAAATTTCTATCATATTCAAGCTACATTTTCTTAAAAATTAAATTACACAACGTGTTAAAAAATTAAAACACACATTTTTCAAAGTAGTGGTTTGCATAAGAGTTATTAAATGGGTAAAGTAACAAATACAAATGGTGTCTCTTCCTCTTACAAGTATTTATATATTCCCATTTGATCTTTTTATGACATGAACATGTATAAATACACCTTTTCTGGGGTCATTATAAGGCAATGGAATTATTTCTTAATATTTTTATCTTCTTTGTTGAGTGTCTTAAAATGTTTCAATTTGATAGATGTGGAATTAAAAAAATTTCATGTATTGTACGAGTGTTTGGGAATCTTATTATTTTAAAAAGTTTCTATGAAGGCCTTTATAATTTAGTATACCTATAACAACAAAAGAAGATGGTGGAAAGAGAAGTCAATTCCTTAGCACTCTTTGGGATTTTTTCCCACATTAGGTTTCTCTGGGATAAAAATCGTCATAGGCACTTTAGTTATTTTTTATAGTAGTTTCTTTCTCTTATTTCTTTTTCAATTATTTATTTTTAGTTTACAACAATTAACAATTCAATTCTAAGCACATTTGGTATTATTTTCCATATATTCATAAGATAACAACAATTTAATAAATCAAGTGTGGTTAGGAATGACTAAGATTCATGTTAATGAATTAAGTAAAGGAATATCAATATTAATTACACATCAAATCGGTATTAGAGATGGTTTTGTGTTTTATAGAATTTTAGAAAACTAAGGAAATAGATTACCTAATATGATAAATTATTGTGCAAAATTAGATTGCTATAAATATGCAATAAATGTTACAAATTGATTTAAAATATGTAAATATACTAAATATAAAAATTACAAAATATAAATATAAACTTAGTTGGAAAATTGAGATGTAGATTATTTTTAAATCTCAAACTAACTGATAGATTGTGTTGATTGAGTGTAGACCTAAAATAAGAGCTAAAAGGGTTTTCTAGATAATAGCATTGTGATTGAACAATAATGGGGGTGATTTTGTCTGAAAAGGGTGACTTTGTCTAGCAGACAACATAGATATGTGATTTTAAGGTTTTGTTTGCCTTTGCTTGTTTATTATGTAGATTATGTAGGAGCTTTTTATTCACTTTAGAGACCATTGTGTAATTACTTTTCCACTTGAAACCCTAGTTCAATAGACAAAAAGAAAAATGCAATCACAAAGTAAAAATGGTCATTGGTTGAATTTGTGCTTGACCTCAACACCCTCTATATTGAGTGATGCCTATATACCAATACTCCAAAGAGGGTTCAAACTCCATGTAGTTCTCCTATGTTATGGTGGTGTGTGTGAAATTGGTGAAAAATGCTAGATGTTAGTGTAATCCTGGTGTGATTAAGTGATTCAATCATGACTTGTGACCTTGGAAGTTTATTTAGAATTTAAATCAGGGCTACTAGGGATGTATGCAATTAGAATTAGGATAAATAGGGAATTTGATCTCAATGTGACATTAGAATTATGGTGCTTTTCAGTGTGGAAGCCTCTTGTGTGCAAAATGATTTGAAATGTGATTTCATAGTGGTATTATTGGAATTATTTTAGATGGGGCTTCTTAAACTTGAAAGATGGCCATTACACAACTTTTAAATTTTGGAAAATAGTTTTTAATTGATGGGAAGACACTACTAGTAGGAGTAGACAATAGTAGGATGTGTTATTGTCCCACTAGGGTGATATTGCCTTGGAGGAAAAAAAATGCTAAGTTAAAGGTATGATTTAGCCTGCTAGTGATTTTACATTGTTGAGTGATCTAAATAGGGACATTATAAACTAATTTGGGTTGCTCAAAGGAGTGATTCATCATGTGAAGAGTGAAGGAAGTGATCAAAATGCCCTAGAATAGGTGGTCATGAGCAATTGTGTCAAAATAGTGGTCACAAATAGACTATTTTAGCTTAAATGCTAATTTTTGTGTCTATATTTCCCCCCTTTTATTCTAGTAATGCAAAAAAGTGAAAGTAATAGAGTAAAAATAAAAGTGTGTACTTGAACTTACATGTGAAGTATAGTCTTGAATGTAGGCCATAATGCTGAACTATGTTTCACACAAACTTGAAATGGAACATATGTAAAATAAATCCTTAATTAAGATGAAAATAAAGAAACAAAGACAAGAAAACTTATAGATCTAATAACAAGGATGAATACACCTAATTGGTTATATGAACCATTGTGTTTTTTGTGTAAAAAGAGTGACGATAGAGGGTTAAACCCTTGGAGATTTCATTTGTGTTGAAGATCTTGGATTGGACTATGCATGCCCCAATCCTCATTGTTTAGGAGAGTGTGCTTAAGAACTCAAGGTGTGCTTGAATCCATCATTGCATACTCAAAGGAGAAAAGTAGTTTAGAATCCTATATGAATCCCAATAGAGTATTTTGGTGCAAAAATTGGTGCAAAACTAGTGCAAAAAGGTGAAGCAACCACCGTAAATAGAATAAGGTTTATTTCTAGTGAAAAACTACTGTAAAATAGTGCAAAATTTTAGTATAAACTAGGTTTGATGTATACAGTGTGGACAATGACATGCATTGTCATTCCATCTATGAAATTGGTGTAAAAAATTGATTAAGGATGAAGTCATATGTTGCACACATGCCCCCATTCTGATATCTAGTGTATATGGATTCTGAGACTAAGTAATAATAACTATAATTCTAAGAAAATGCAATTGTGTTAACCTAGAACACATGACACGTGTTATGCCCGCAAATTGAGAAAATTTGAGTATTTTCTAGAAACTAAAAATGTGAATTTGTTTCAACTATACTAAACTACTTGAGACTCTAATATATTTTGGGAATGACTATTTTCTATGTTTTGGGACAATAACACCCTTTTCAGACAATAATGGGGTGTGCCTCTATCCAAACTAACTTTTTGAGGACTTTCTAGGTGTGCTCTATGATTCACTATGTGAGGACTAAAAAATTATGTTTGTGCACTTTACTATGAGGGCTTAGTCTCTAAGACAAACCACAATGTAAGCCCCCTCTTTTGAGGTGAGTTGTTGAGTCTACACAATAACTTAACTCAAAATAAAATGTTATGCAATAAATGTTATGTAAAAGATGTAAATATGAGTAATAATGATAACTTTGAGAAGCAAGGCATCATCATATAGATAAATTGATCATAATAGTAATGTGAGACGCATGTAAGAATAACACACATAGTGAGAATGTCTAGATAGATGTTAGAAATTAGGTACATAGATAAGTGATCAAAATTGGATATCAAAAGCTAAATAGAACTACTTGGGGAGGGATGCCTAATATACATCATGGCATCAAAAACTAGGAGTATGCATGATGCCCATCATGGCATCAAAAATTGATTAAACAAGCAAGTGTCATGACCATGATGTATATAAACAAAGAATACCCACAAAGCATACAAAACACACCATAGAATATCAAGGGGCTACATACAAGGGACATGTTCAAATACCACTCACATGCATAGAAACATATAATAAAACCTTAGATCCACACACAAGCACATGTTCAAATGTCTTCACATGCATAAAACATATAATGAAGGCTTAAAACCACACACAAATACATGTTCAAATGTCCTCAAGCCAAACATAGAATACACACAAGACATGAAACAAAAAATAATTATGAAAAACATGAATGGATACATATATTTGATCAACATAAGCAATTGGTAATGCTAGCATATTCAGTAACCTAGGTAACCAAGAGTATATAAATGTGTTAGGAATTGAGAAATATCTATAGATGTAATGCTATCTAAATAACTATGTAATGAGCAATAAGGGATTAAAAAAAAAAAAAAAAAACTTATGTATCATATGCCACTAGTGAGCTTTTTGATGTGTGTACAAGTTGTAGAAGGCTTGTGTGTGATATGTAATTGAATATTGGTAGCCTAGGCTCACAAGGATAATTTCAAGGTGGGCTCCTATCTAAATAGGGCATACTATCTAAATGTGGTCTCTATGTTTAATACAATGAAGTAGCCTATAACTAAGTCTGGGGATGGAAACTTGTGTGCTCTGAAATCACTCATGTTCACTTGTGAAGCATATATGATGTGAAAATTAGATAGTGATAAGTAGTGAATAATTGTACACAAATTGACTGATGTAAATTAACTAAACATAAGCATACACAGTCTTGATTTTTTATTTTTTTGGGATATCTAATTTTTTTTGTGTTTTTATATATATATGAAAGGTGAAAAGGAAAGAAATATACTAACCAATGAATTTTTCAAGGGACTCACATTTAATATCCCCTGTGTCTATAAGAGGAATGGTCACCTTTTGCAAATGGAAAGGACTCTATGACTAGGACAGAGCTAAATTGAATGGATAATTTAAATGTTAATTATCCTCTATACCATAACTATCATTGTTATATTGATGATCTATAACATATTGTGTCTGATATTGAGCATGATGAACTTTAGGGATTTTTAAAACCTATCATGGAGTGAATAAATCCTATGTTGGTGCCTTATTTGAGGTACCCTTAGTGCTATATAATATCAATCTAGGGCATGAAGGAGTAGAGATAAGCTCTTTAAAATCTATGAAAAATATTTTCCAAAGTGGAATTTCAAAGATAGGCCTTTGTAGAAGGGTAGATTCCTAACATGGAAATCTCTGAATAGGTTGGAATTTCTTAAGTGGCTCAACTAAAATCTTCTATGTAGTAACCAAATCTATCTATGATAGGGCTACTCATATGAGATACAATAAAATGTGAGGACTTCATTAGCATAGAGATACTTTAGACATTTGTGAATTGTAGATGGAATTGCATGAATCTGTTAAATCCATAGACACCCCAATAATATATCAAAGACCCATGCACTGGGCACTCCTATAAATCTGGTGGCCACATGTGCTATACCAATCTATAACTATAATTTAATCTCATTGATTAACTTTGAATGTTCCCATTAAATCCATTTATTTCTTTGATGATTGGAAGTAAATATTAACTTGTGTAGCCAAGAAGATAGAGAAGTGTGTTTTTACGCATATTTACACTTACACCATTATCGACCATGACACTGTGAATAGGTTGGTGATCAATGTAAGCTCAAATGAATAATGAATGTAAATATGAGTCATCATCTACTATTTCATGCTCTATGAATGTGATAATAGGCCTAGAGAGTACTGAAATATGATACATGCCAATCATTCCATTCAAAGGATGTTGTTCCTTTGTGTGAGAATGGTAAGAAATTGGTGTAGGGTGTGCATTGTATGCATAATACACTCCCAATTTATATGTTATCTCATTATATATATGATTAGGAAAGAGATCACAAAATATTTTCATTTATTTACTTTCACTTGGTTGTGTTTTTGAGTTCTCTGTTATTGTGCACACATCAATGATGTTTGCATATATCAAACCCTGAATCTTGTGCCTCAAACCAATACATTTGTTAGTAGTGTGGCTTGGTGCCCTATGATAATCACAAAAAATATTTTGATCAAAACCTTTTGAAAGGGGAAAATTCACATTAGCCTTTTTAATAGGAGGGAGAGATATGACATTGCATTCTAATAGTGTTTTGAGGGCTTTATATGGAAATTGTAATAGATTAGTAAATTGTTTCCTTGGAGGAGCTGATAGAAAAATGCATGGATTAGGCTTGAAAACTACATGTATTGTTTCATTTTTATCATTCTTAATTTTAGTTGGTATCACCTTGTAAGGTGGATTTCTTGAACTATTTGTATTAGAATTTGAATTGGTTTTATACTTAAGCTTATTCATTTCCAATAACTTGACTTCCCTTTCTTTTACTATACAACATAAATCTATAAATGATGGAAACTTCTTGGACATGATGGATTCATGGCCAGCTGGAATCAAACTTTGATTGAATATATATATTGGAGCTATGTCTTCCATAGGATTTGTCATCTTAGATAATAATGTATTGTAACTCAATACATAATTTGCAATAGGATCATTAGATTTCTATTTGAGTTGAGGAATTTGAGCATAATAAACCTTCTCACTGAGATTGATTGAAACATTTGCTAATAACATAATGGCCAAAAGATTGAATGCATGTACCGATTGATGAAGTAAATCATAAAACCATTGTAAAGCATATTCTTTTAGATTTCATGTGAATAACTTAGTCAATAACCTGTCATTGAACATGTAGTCTAAACATGTTGCATGGAATGCTCTAAGATATTTTTCGAGGTCACCCTTTCCATCATATAGTGTAAGCTTGGGTACCACAAAACTATTAGGTAGAGGATATACTATTATATGCTATGATAATGGAGTGTATAATAAAACATGAGAATCTAGTGCCTGATTTATTTTCAAAACACTTTACTCTAAATGTAACACCTTAGCATGCAGAGAATAAAACTCATACATAAGGGATTATAAATTAAGATAAGTAGAATGTGTGCTAACCAAAGGTGGTGTTCCCAATAATCAAGTTAAAATTGGGATCGTAATCTACTGAAACCCTTGGGTTACCCCGATAATAAGTGTTGGTACAAAATTTGTATCCATGAAGGTCATAGGATTAGAGGTATTAGAGGAATGAACTTTAGCATATTTCTTTATTTCCTCCATTAAAATTTGTATGAATTCATCTTGCATATATTTATTTTTTGAGATAAATCCTTGTAATTTACTTTTGTTTGTGCCATCAAATCTATCAACCTATTTTTTCATTATAGTGTTATCGTTGAAATTTGGAAAATGTTTATCTTAAAGACAAGGTAATGCACCACAATACCTTAGGTTGATAGAGACAAAATTCTTAAATTGAATAAAATAAGAAATAACAAAGTGGAATAATGTTTCTAGTAAAGAATTTTTTAAATTTGAAAACCCTAAAATAATAATTAGAAACAACAACAAGAATGATATAAACCCTAAAAACATTTATGGTTAGGATTTGGCAATAGTCATATAATATATGGGTTCACCAATATGTTTTATCAAATTTTTGAAAACCAGGGAAATAAATTACCTAATATGACAAACTATTATGTAAAATAAAACTGATAAAGATATGAAATACATGCTACAAACTTATTTGAAACTTGACAAATTTGGAAATATACTAGATATGGAAAGTGAAAAAAATAAAAATAAACTTATCTAGAAAATTAATATTTATATTGTTTCTAGATCTCAAACTAACAAACTGACTATGTTGATTGAGTGTAGACCCAAAATAGGATTTGGAAGAGTTCTTGGAGAATAACATTATGACTAGACAATAGTGGGGCATGTTATTATTTAAATAAGGTGGCCTTATCCAATAGATAACAAGGATATGATATTTTTAGGTTTTGTTCACCTTCACTTGTTTATTCTATGGAATGTGTAAGAGCTTCTAATTTGCTTTAGGTATCATTATGTAATAATTTTTTCACCTAAAACCCTAGCTCAATAAATAAAAATACAAATGCAATCACAAAGTAAAAAGGGGTCAATGGTTGAATTTGGGCTTAACCTAAACACCCCTTGTGTTGAGCATTAACTACATACCAATACTATGAAGTGGGATCAAACTCCATGTACTTCTCCCATACTATGGTGGTATGTGTGAAAATGATGAAACATGCTAGATGTTGGTGTTATCTTGGTGTTATTAAGTGTTTTAACCATGGTTTGTGACCTTGGAGGTGTATTCATACTTTAGCTCATGGTTTTATATGTAATTAGAACTGGGAGAAATAGGGAATTTTCTTTTAAAGTGAAATTAGAATTCTAGTGTTTTCAATGAAAACCTCTTATGTGAAAAATGGTTTGAAATGTGATTTTATAGTGATATTTTTGTATTACTATTGATGAAGTGGATTACACCTGGGGGCAGGATGCCTAGCTCCCACCCTTCCACACACAACAATGGAAACTCCCCTCTCACCTGTGGGACCTACGAAGCTTGAGGGGAGAGTCTCTAGATAAGGTCTAGCTCCCTCTGATGTATCTTTTAGGCCCTGGTTTCTCCTACTGCTAACAAATAAAATGAAAAGCGCGGGGATGAAAAGGGAGAGAGAGATGCTGAAAACAAAACCTAAGCCTAAAAAATGAAAAGGTGATACACCAAAAAAGTTTGATCCACTCAGGCCCGAACATACACTTTTCATCGAGAAGCAGCACCCATACACTTCATCTGATGTGGGAAGCTCTTCTGAAACAGTGAGCTAGGGGTCTATGGAAATACAAGGAAGAAACTACCAGAGGCATCCTCAGACACACTTATGGCGGCCTCTTCATAGACACCTACACTCCTCTAGGGACACTTTTGGCAAACCTGCAAAAAAGAAGCTCACAATGCACTAGACATGCTGGAGTCGTTCTATGAAAAGCATCAAAGACATTGAATTAACACAAAAGAAAACATAGACATATGCGTGAGTGCAAGTCTAAATGGAAGTAAAAATGCTAAGTCTTGATTGAAGGTAAAATCTAGTAGAGTTTTGCCTTACAAGCCTGAGAGATTTTTGGTCAGAGCTTTTGCCTTAAGGCTGAGAGAATGGATGCTTCTCAAAATGAGAAATTTACAATATATAGAAAGAGGAAGAGAACTTGGTGCTTCTTTTTTGCAAGCTGGCCCATGTGCGCTCTGAGCCTTGGGAAGAGGGAGCCATTTGATTGTCAGTTCTTGCTTTAACTTTGGCACCCCAACATTAAATAAGAAAAAATGGTCATGCCTCTTTTCTGCAAATAGACTGCTCTTTTCCTACAAACAGACTCCAGTTTGTCCCCTCATAAATGCCAAATGGAGAAAGTAGGTTGCACTACTCACTTTTTGCACCGTTTGATGACCATCTAGCAATAACTCGCCTCTCTTCACCACTTGGACTGCTTTGTCTTTTCCTGCACTTCATCTTCTTCCTTGCCTTATCTCTTTCTGGCTTCTTCTGGTGGGTCACTGCATTCTTCAAGCTCTTCCTGCTTGCCTTGGCCACTTTTTGCTGATTTCAAATAAGTGACACATGGCGTGTTCCATTGTGAAATGGGCAGGACACATGGTAACATCTGCTTGACTCATGGAAGCTTTAGGCACCCTTTGAAAGTCCTACAAAAGAGGATATGTGTCAGCTTCTGCTCTCTTTAGCCATTCATTCGAGGCCCACCATAGTTGTTGTGGGACAAAAGAGAGAGACTACGGGTGTTGACACTTGTCAGCTTCCATCGAGCCTTGTAGGGGACACGTGGCATGTTCTGCTGCTCCTAGAAAGCATGTCAAAGCCTTTCGCGGTTGCCACTTGGTGCTTTTTGCGCTCTGGCTCCTTTGGCCCTCAGGGGCTACCTTTTGGTAGGTCATTGCACTCCTTGGGATCTTCCTACTTGCCTTCGCCACTTTTTGCTAATTTTAAATAAGTGACATGTGGTGCGTTCCACTGTGAAATGGGCAGGACACGTGGTAGCACTTGCTTGACTCATGGAAGCTTTAGGCACCCTTTGAAGGTCCTGTAGAAGAGGACATGTGTCAGCTTCCACTCTCTTTAGCAATTCATTCAGGGCCCACCACAGTTCTCACAAGACAAAAGAGAGATACTGTAGGTGTTGACACTTGTTGGCTTTCATCGAGCCTTGCAGGGGACATGTGACACATTCTGCTGCTCCTAAAAAAGCATGTCAAAGCCTTGTGTGGTTGCCACTTGGCACCTTCTATGCTCTGGATTTATTGGTGTAAAATTTGATGTTTGTGGGCCTGTCACTGCATTTGACTTCTTCGGATTTCTTTCCTTGTAGCCTCTTTGAAGTTGTCTCTGCCCTCCATAAGGGCTCTTGAACCCAAAACTACCCTTTGTAAGGGCACTTGTCCTTCAGGAGGCTTGAACCTTTTATTGAACTGCCCCTTTGAACCAATTGATTGAATTAGTTCAATGGTTCAAGTGATTGTTGAACCAAGGCATTGAATCGAGCGTTGAACCATTTAAACTGAACTAAAGTGTTGAACCTTGTCGATGAACTTAATTTTGAACCAAAATGACTAAACCAAGCCATTGAACCAAAAGCGATGAACCAAGGTGTTGAATCGGTTTAATGGTTCAACGGTTCAAAGCTGCTAACTCTTTTGAAAGATTATGTCGTTGAACCATTTTAGCTCACTTTTCTTGTGAATTTATTCAGACAAGAGTCTGAAGAAGCTTTGTAAAACCTTGCACTCTTTGACTAGTTCTTCATCTTTCAAAAAACTACACTTGCAGAGCCTGTAGAAATTCTGTAGAGTCCGTAGAAATTGCAAGACTCGTGCAAAATCAAAATTATTGGCTCAGAATGGCATAAAAAAGAAGGGGGAGCAATTTTTTGCCCTATTAGGCAAAAAATGGTCAACAAATTGGCGACTCCCAGGGGAAGCATGCCTGCTATGCTTAGAGACCAGTTGCCTTTTAGTCCATTGGGTACATAGTTAGATGCAGCTTTGAAAGAGTTAGCCACTGCCTTGAGGGATCCCAAAATCAATCATGAAGCATTTTACCCCAAACACAAGGGAAAACACACACAAGACTAAAAACACTACTTATGCAAACTGCACTTAGGGAAAGTAGGAAAAGAAACTGAAAGCAAAATACTATATACAACTAACTAGGAATATTCACCTCCCTCCTGGATCAAAGGGAAAACTTCTTACGTCCCCTTCCTGGCAAGAAGACTTATGGTGCCAGAAAAGTGGCTGAATGAAAAGGAGATTTGGTGACCTGCTCCTCTTGCTTGTCACCTGGATTGGCTTGCATATGAGTGGATCAGAATCAAACATGCTTCCAACATATACGTACTCTATTTGTTTTTGGAAGCTTGTTGAATGCTGGTCCTTCATGTTGGTGCATATCACCAAGAAATCTATGGCTATTAGGTCATCACCATAAGCCCTTTGTTGTGCATGGTCCCTTTGCAGTGCATCATGGTTTGACCCATTTCCTTCTACTTCATTGAAAATCTTGTCAAACTCATCCTCTGCTTCCTCTTGGCCTTCTTGAAGAAGGGTGACTGTTGTGATGTCTGAAATGGAATCACAAACTGACTGCTCATCCCATAAAACATCACCTCTCTATTTAAAGCTTTCTTCTTCAAAGTTTTCCTTAAGGAAGACAGACCTCTCCTTTTCCTCCTCAAAGATTAGGATCTCTAGATGTTTAAAGATATTCTCCTAATCCTCCTCCAACTCAAGCTCCTCGACATAGTCATCCTCCTCATCGAAGCAACAAGTAAGTTCATCAAACAAAGGGGGAGAGAGCTCACCATGCTTAAGTTCCTCCTCGTATTGCTGGAACATCCGCATGTATGCATGACCTGAGTCTTCCCCATTGTTGACAGTGTCTTCACAAGGAGCATTGATGATGATTTATTCTTCATTGTCACTCATGATAGCCTCTTGGAGAACTACAAAATGGGTCTTTTCTTCCTCACTGGCCTCCTACAAAACAGGTTCCTCCTTGAGAAAGGGTGAAGTGAAAAAACCGTGTGGAAGGGGAGGCAGTCCTTGAGCTAGAATTGAATGATTCTCCTCCTTCCATTTGGTCAGCACTTCATCAATATCAGGTGCAGCCTGATAACTCTCTTGGAGGTGTGTAGGTGGGGTGTGTTTAGACATGGAATTTGCTATTGGGTCTAAACCTTCCATTACATATTGGCTGAGAAATCTCTCTCTAGATTCCAACTCTGTAATTCTTATAGCTATATCCTCTTGGAAGAGCCCTTCTTAGAGGTCACCAGCATCATCATGAGCAGAATCAGCCTCAACTTCTTCAAGGTTTTGAGCAAAACCTTTCTTCTCTTCCTTCCTGCCCCATGATTCTAATGTTTACTTCCAGTTCAGGATCTCAGAATTAGAATTTTGCTCCTGTGAAATGGTAGCAACTTTGTTTTCTCCAAGGTCCTAGGGATCCTCTACAAGGTCTGAGAGTTCCATCTCTCTTTCTCTAAGCAGTCTCATCTTAGCCTCTAAATCCTCAATTTGTTTGGCTAGATTATCCTGAAAGAGTCTTTCTTGGAGGTCACCAGCATCATCATGAGCAAGAGCAGTTTTGAGAGAGATGCGCTAGTTCATAATGTTCCCCCCAAAGGAAGATTCACAATCTAAGGAATTTAGAAGGTTCATCTGCATGGGAGGTTGTTCTAATTCCCTTTGATTCTTGAAGGCTAGGTGCACAGGGTCAAGAGCAGGGTTGATTGATGCATCAAATGAGCCAGAACGAGCAAGTGCCATCTAGTAGAAAGGATTTGGTGCACAAGAGGGGGCTTTCTTTAGGATAAAAGGGGGTACACAAGGCTTACTACCTTGCATGAATGGATTCCTCCATTTTGCTACCTCCTCCTCCATGGATTGCAAGGCCTGAGCTTGCTTAAACAAACACGCCTCTTTATACATTAGCTCCTGCTGATATCCATACTGCTCATCCAGTCTATCGATCTCCATTACCTACTTCTCAAAATCTAGTGCCACCTCCCTTATCATTGAAGGGTAACTAAGAGATTTGCTTGAGGCAATTCTCTGAATATATTGAGTTTGATCGAAGTCATATGAAGGAATACAAGGTCCATGATTTTGTGCAAAGGAATTATACATACAAAAAAGTGATTTTTTGATGGCACTTAGACTGCTTAATTAGCTGAGTCAACTCAGAGTCACCATTGGTGTTGGTAGAAAAGCCTCCAAAGGCTGGTTGGTTGAAGAACACACCAAAAATTCTTCAACTCTTTGGACACAACTTGTCCTAGTTGGTCCCATCGAGCATGCCAAAACTATTGACGTCGTGGATTGCACCCAGGGGTAGGACGCCTAGCTCCCACCCTTCCACACGCAACAATGGAAACTCCCCTCTCACCTATGGGACCGGTGAAGCTTGAGGGGAGAGTCTCTAGATAAGGGCTAGCTCCCTCTGATGTATCTTTTAGGCCCTGGTTTCTCCTACTGCTAACAAATAAATTGAAAAAGGGGGGGGGGATGAAAAGGGAGAGAGAGATACGAAAAATAGAACTAATCCTAAAAAATGAAAAGGTGATACACCAAAAAAGTTTGATCCACTCAGGCCCAAACATACACTTTTCACCAAGAAGTAGTGCCCATACACTTCATCTGATGTGGGAAGCTCTTCTGCAATAATGAGCTAGGGGTCTGTGGAAATACAGGGAGGAAGAAACTACTAGAGGTGTCCTTAGACATACTTATGGTAGCCTATTCATAGGCACCTACACTCCTCTAGGGACACTTCTAGCAAACTTGCAAAAGAGAAGCTCACAATGTACTAGACATGCTAGAGTTATTCTATGAAAAACATCAAAGACAATGACTCAACACAAAAGAAAACATAGACATATGCACGAGTGCAAGTCCAGATGGAGGTAAAAATGCTAAGTCTTGATTGAAGGTAAAATTTGGCAGAGTTTTGCCTTACAAGCCTAATAAATTTTTGGGCAGAGCTTTTGGCTTAAGGCTGAGAGAATAGATGCTTCTCAAAATGAGAAATTTACAATATATAGAAAGAGGAAGAGAACTTGGTGCTTATTTTTTGCAAGCTGGCCCATGTGCACTTTGAGCCATGAGAAGAGGGAGCCATTTGATTGTTAGTTCTTGCTTTGACTTTGGTGCCCCAACATTAAATAAGAAAACATGGCTGCACCTCTCTTTTACAAATAGACTACTCTTTTCCTACAAACAGACTGTGGTTTTTCCCCTCATAAATGCCAAATGGAGAAAGCAGGCCATGCCGCTCACTATTTGCACTGTTTGATGACCATCTCGTAATAACTTGCCTCTCCTCGCCACTTAGACTGCTTTATCTTTTCCTGCACTTCATCTTCTTCCTTGCCTTGTCTCTTTCTAGCTTCTTTTGGCAGGTCATTGCATTCTTCAGGCTCTTCTTGCTTGCCTTGGCCACTTTCCACCAATTTCAAATAAGTGAAACGTGGCGCGTTTCACTGTGAAATGGGCAGGACACGTGGTAGCATCCACTTGACTCATGGAAGCTTAGGTACCCTTTGAAAGTCCTGTAGAAGAGGATATGTGTTAGCTTCCACTCTCTTTAGCAATTCATCCGAGGCCCACCACAGTTCTCACAAGACAAAAGAGAGAGACTACAGGTGTTGAAACTTGTTAGCTTCTGTCAAGCCTTGCAGGGGACACATGGCACGTTCCACTGCTCTTAGAAAGCATGCCAAAGCCTTCTATAGTTGCCACTTGGCACTTTTCACGCTTTGGCTCCTTTGGCCCTTAGGGGCTACCTTTTGGTAGGTTATTGCACTCTTTGGGCTCTTCCTACTTGCCTTGGCCACTTTTCACTGATTTCAAATAAGTGACATGTGGCACATTCTACTGTGAAACAGGCAGGACACATGGTAGCATCCGCTTGACTCATGGAAGCTTTAGGCACCCTTTGAAGGTCCTGTAGAAGAGGACATGTGTCAGCTTTCACTCTCTTTAGCAATTCATCTGGGGCCCACCACAGTTCTCGTGGGACAAAAGAGAGAGACTACAGGTGTTGACACTTGTCAGCTTCCACCAAGCCTTGCAGTGGACATGTGGCAGTTTTGTTGCTCTTAGAAAAGCATGTCAAATCCCTGCACAATTACCTCTTGGCACCTTCCATGCTCTAGATTTCCTGGTGTAAAATTTGATGTTTACAGGCCTGTCACTGCGTTTGACTTCTTTAGCTTTCTTTCCTTGTGGCCTCTTTAAAGTGCTCTCTGCCCTCCACAAGAGCTCTTGAACCTAGAACTACCCTCCGCAAGGGCACTTGTCCTTCAGGAGGCTTGAACCTTTGATTGAATTGCCCCTTTGAACCAATTGATTGAACCGGTTTAATGGTTCAAGTAGTCATTGAACCAAGGCATTGAATCAAGCATTGAACCAAAAGCCGTTGAATCGTTTGAACTGAATCGAAACATTGAACCTTGCCGATGAACTTAGCTTTGAACCAAAATGACTGAACCAAGCCATTGAACCAAAAGCGATGAACCAAGGCATTGAACTGGTTCAATGGTTTAACGGTTCAAAGTTGCTAACTCTTTTAAAATATCATGTCGTTGAACCATTTTAGCTCACTTTCCTTATGAATTTCTTCAGACAAGAGTCTAAGAAGCTTTGTAAAACCTTGCACTCTTTGACTTTTTCTTCATCTGCTGAAAGGCTACACCTGTAGAGTCTGTAGAAATTTTGCAGAGCCTATAGAAATTGTAAGACTCGTGTAAAATCAAAAGTATTGGCTCAGAACGACATAAAAAAGAAGGGGGGCCAATTTTTTGGCCTATTGGGCAAAAAATGGTCAACAATTACTTTAGATGGGGCTTTCTACACTTATAGTATGACCCTTATGCAACTTTTAAATTTTGGAAAATAGTAGTTAATAGGTAGGAGGACACTGCTGGTAGAAGCAGACAATAACAAGGTGCATTATTATCCCACTAGGGCACTATTATCTTATAGGGAAAAACTACTAAGTTGAAGGTATGATCTAGTCTACTAATGAGCTTAAGTTTTTGAGTAAATTGAATAGGGACATTCTAGACTGATTTGGGTTGTTTGAAGGAGTGACTCACCATGTGAAGTGAAGTAAGTGGTCAAAAGGCCCTATAATAGGTCATGAGCTAAGTGTATGAAAATAGTAGTCCCAAGTACATTGTTTTAGCTTAAATGTTAATTTATGTGTTTACATATTGTTCCTTTTTTGTGTAGTTTTTTTGGTGTGATTATTTTACATATTTAAGTTAATTACTAGAATAACTAGTCTTAGTGGAGAAGGTGTCTTGATTCCTTTTTAGATGAGATATCCAAAAGAAAGTGGACTAGAGACGTGATAAGTAAGGATCATTAAGATGAGAGAATACCTCAAGGTGATGAAGATATATTTAATAAATTTTAAGAGGATGTTATAAACATATCTCAATCCATTGGGAAGCTTGATAAGCCAAAGAATATTATGGATGCTCTAATGGGGAAGCTAGGAGTTTTTATGGAGATCCCAAATTTAAATGAAGAGTTAAAGACTTGAGACCATGAGAAGGATTCACCACATACCAACCAAGCTCAACTTCCACTCAAAGTGGAGCCTAAGATATAAATTCAGCTTTGTGAAGGTCAAGTAAATGTTGATAAAAATGATCGTTGATTAACTCAATTAGAGATATGTTTCAGTTTACATAACATTAGTGAATAACAATAAATTTCCTTTGTAATATTAAAGCTAGTTATTAATTATTTTACTTGGTTTGAGAGTTAAGTTCATTAATTGGTTATGAGAAAGCTTTATATTAATTTCTAAATGGGTTGAGTTTAAAATTACCGTATTTGTTATGAAGAGGAAAGGTCTACTAATTGGAAATATTTCAAGAAAAATTAAGACCAATGTGTGTATGAATATAACATACGTGAGTTCCACTCTAAGGAAATAGAAATGGGAGAATATGTGTTGTACCTTGATGTCCTAGTGAAGTATGTTGGTGGGTTTCATAGTTGTCTAAGGAGTCCAGGTTTTTGACAAAGCATAATTTGTGCTCTAGTCCATTGTTAGGATCCTCTACTCTACTGAAGGGTATAATTGATTACCTTTGTATAAGCAACTAAACACAGAATTAAACCAGAAGTAATAATTAACTAGAATTTAGAAATAACAAAGAATAAATGATATGAGAAACAATACAATCTATATTAACACTCTTCCAGAAGGAAATACAATGAAGAAATCTCACTCTTCCCACACCTCTTGGTTGTACAATAATTCTCCCTCAAGAGTTCTCTCTCTTAATCAATTAAAACCAACTCAACACTGAGTTGTTCCCTCCATGTGACAATCAACCCAATTGTTGTTGTTGCCTACATCCAAGTCCTTGTGACAATCAACCCAATTGTTGTTGCCTCCAATCCTTGACCACTACAGACCTTCTTGATCTTGCACCTTGCAGATCTAATTGATCTTGCTTACACCGTGTGTTGCAGATCTTCTTGATCTTGCTACCCCACAGATCTAACTAATCTTTCACACACACACACTCGCAGATCTTCTTGATCTTGCTACCCCACAGATCAACTGACCTTGCTTACCTGTAGATCTTCCTGATCTTGCACTCTTGCAGACCTTATAGATCTTACACTTTGAGGATCTCATCCTTCTTAGTCCTAATTATAATACAACCCCATGGGTCTCTTAAATAGATCCCAAACCAAACAATAATTAGAAACGCAGACTCAAGACTAAAATTAGTCTTTACATGCAAACTGATTATTCATCTAAAATTAGAAAACAATTTTGGAAACACACAGGTGACTAATGTCAGTTCTTGTTTGACTGATGTCGGCTGACTATAACTGATGCCGATTACTGTGTAGCTGGAGATGACCGACGTCGGTTGGCCTGACTGATGTTGGTTACTCTATAACCCAACAACCTCCACATTTACATACCAGTGAAGCTTTTAGCTCCATAACTTAACAATCTCCCACTTGGAGATAAACAACTGCACCTGTACCTGTACTTATACATCCTCTAATTTGTTTCTAGCTTGTATCTCCATCTTCAAGTTCAATCTTGAAGATCAACCACCAACAGTGAACACATATCCTGTGGTGCTTCTCCTACCATCCAAGTCACTTGCCATATCTGAATCTACATACCCATGTAGAGAAGTGCTTGACCCTGCATAACATAAATACCTACTACTGGTCCCTCTCAGATATCTGAGAATCCACTGAACTGCTTTCCAGTGCTCCTTTCCTGGATTGGCCATAAACTTGTTGACAACTCCCACTGCTTGGGCAATATCAGGTCTAGTACATACCATGTACTCAACCTCATCATGTGATTCAGGACACTGTTCTTTGCTCAACTTGAACTGTCCAACCATAGGTGTGCTTACCAATTTTGCATCCTACAAATTGAACCTCTCCAATACCTTATTCACATAATCCTCTTGAGACAAAATCAACTTGTGATTTTCCCTGTCTCTAGAAATACTCATGCTAAGGATTTTCTTTGCTCCTCCTAAATCCTTCCTGGCACATGTCTGAGCTACTTTTACCTTTAGCTCAACAATTCCCTACATGTGTGACCCTGCAACAAGCATATACACTACATACAGTAACAGGATAATGTAGCTATCATTATCCAACTTGCTAAAATAAACACAATGGTCACATTGACATTGACTAAAGCCATGCTTTGTCATAAACTTGTCAAACCTCAAATACCATTGTCTTAGAGCTTGCTCAAGACCATATAACCTGGCCTTCTATCTCACTTGTCCATTCTCTCCTTTCTTTAACCTATGAATCCATTCATCTTTCAGTGCTTTCTTTTTGGCTGGTAACTCAACCAAATCCCACATTTGGTTCTTTTCCAAGGAATTAATTTCCTCATTCATGCCATGCTCCCACTATTTCCTAGATTCTACCTGCATTGCCTCTTCAAAACTTCCTAGTTTTCCACCATCAGTGAACAACAAGTAGTATAAAGAAGGGGAATAATGAATTTGAGGCTTACTTATCCTTTCAGACCTCCTCATGGGCATTTGAGACTCATTGACAGCTTGCTATCCGCCCAAATTTTGTTCTAACAATGTGACCAATCTCGATCATCTCTCAGTCTACACCTGACCGTTGTCGGTTCCATGTGACTGACCTGACCGACGTTGGTTCTTACCTGACCGATGTCGGTTTCCACCTACTCGACATCACCGACTTTGGTCTCCACTAGACTGACGTCGGTTCCTGCCTGAAGCTGCCTGACATCACTGACTTTGGTCTCCACCGAACTGACATCAGTTCCTCCCTGATCGACGTCGATTCTCACCTGACTGATGTTTTTATCTATGTTTTCCTATGAGTGATGATTTTTACCCATGAGCTCATTTTGGATCATAACCTTGTCCAAATCAACATTGTCTTGCTCAAAATTATTCAGCCTCTTGAGCTGATCTCTATCCATCATCTTCTCCTTAAAAACTAAGGCTTTCCAGTTCTTAAATATGTGAAAAACATCAGATTTCCTCTTTATGCAATAAACCCAATCCTTTCTTGTAGCATCATCAATGAAAGAAACATCATACTGTGATCCTCCAATAGAATCTCCTTGAGCTGGTCCCCACACGTCTGCGTGAACAAGCTCCAACTTGTGCTTCTTCTTTGTTGACCCAGTTGTAAGAAACCTCATTTCTCCTATTTCCCAAAAATACAATGCTCACAAAAATCTCAATCTATCAAAATTTAAAGCATACCTTTTGACTTAAGAACATCCATTCCCTTCTCACTCATGTGACCAAGCCTTCAGAGCCACATCTTTGCATCTACATCTGAAGTAGATAAAATAGAATGAGAATCAGTAATTCAAGTAGATAGATAAAGTGTACCTAATTTCTTAACTCTTGCTAATACAAGTGTACCCTTGGAAACTTTCCAAGATTCCATTGTGAGAGTTACTGTGCAACCCTCATCACCCAACTTCCCTATAGAAATCAAATTCCTATTTAGGATGGGTACATGCATGACATCCTTCAACACCCATGTGTTGCCAGTCTACAACTTCAGCTGCACTTCCCCTTTGCCATTGAATTTCTCCATTCTTAGCTTACTTTCTTCTACCATTGCTTTACTCCCACTCAAATAGAAACCCCTGTGAGTGACCTGTAATCAACAAACACTAACACGCTCTGATAAACCTGGCTCTGTGAACCTTCACCCTAGCTCTGATACCAACTGCTAGGATCCTCTATTCTTCTAAAGAGTATATTTAATTACCTTTGTATAAGCAACTAAACATGGAATTAAACCAGGAGTAATAAGTAACTAGAATTAAGAAATAACAAAGAATAGATGATATGAGAAACAATACAATCTGTATTAACACTCTTCTAGAAAGAAATACAATGAAGAAATCTCACTCTTCCCACACCTCTTGGGTGTATAGTAATTCTCCCTCAAGAGTTCTCTCTCTCAATCAATTACAACCAACTCAACACTAAGTTGTTCCCTCCATGTGACAATCAACCCAATTGTTGTTGTTTCCTACATCCAAGTCCTTGTGACAATCAACCCAATTGTTGTTGCCTCCAATCCTTGACCACCACAGACCTTCTTGATCTTGCACCTTGCAGATCTAATTGATCTTGCTTACACCATGTGTTGTAGATCTTCTTGATCTTGCTACCCCGCAAATCTAACTGATATTGCACACACACACCCGCAGATCTACTTGATCTTGCTACCCCGCAGATCAACTAACCTTGCTTACCTATAGAGTATTTACACCCCCATTATGACTGCATTGTTCATAGACTTTGATTGTTGAGAAGAATAATATACCTTTAAATTTTCATGTTTTGCTCTTTGCACTTTGAAACTTTATAATTTTGTAATTTTGAAGCCTTTCCATTTTTGCTATTTTAAATAAGCATGAGCATGAATGAGTATCCTGCCCCCTTTGAATATGTGTTAGTGACAAAGAGTGTTATGTATCTATATTCTATATTTTAAAATGTATTTTTAACCTGTAACTTTATTTTTGTAACTATTTTTTTACATTTATATGCATATGCATTTGAGTGTGCATAATTGTGTGTTATGTTTTTTTAAAAGTGGGAGCATATGCCTATCTTATACCCCCAAAATTTGTATCAATTTTCTAATAATTTACATATGATGCCTTGAATAATATGTACTCTATAATAGTTTTTAATTCATGTTATTTGCATACTTGTATTTCACCTTTGAATTAATTTGTAAGTGTACATGTATGTCATGTGCCCCAAGTATTACTGTGTGTAGTTTGAATCTGTCATAAACCTATAACTTATGACTCATTTTGACCATTCTGAATGATGTATAGTGTGCTGATATTTATTCTATAATAATCCCAATTGATGCCCCCTTTTAGTGTGAGGCATGAGAGAATTAAGTGTGTCAAAATAAAATAATATGGTGGATGTTGTGCAAAAAAATGTTCTTAAATATCAATTATTTGGATTTGAGAGTTTTGATTATAGTATGATGCTTTATTATATTGGAAAGGGATATAGTTGAAGATTGATGAATTTTAAAGAGGTAGTGCATATAAGTGAGTAAACATAAAATTTGGTGTTTTTGAAAAGTTTGATCTATGTTTTAAAAATAGTATCATGCATAAGGGTACATTTCATGTGTCCTAATACAATTCACAAGGACTGATTACAATATATTTTTCCTGAGATATAACATGCACAAGTTTGGAGAATTAATTAAGAAGTTTTAAATTTTGAAAAAAAGAAAAAGGTCAACTCATATAAATAAATTATTTGAAAAAGAAATTGTATTTCATTTTCACATTGACATTATATGATTTCGAGCTCTAAGAGAGACATCATGCCGTAGAGGAGACTAGCAAGATTGACACAGTTTGAGCATATGGTAGCCAACTTACAAGTAGAAGACATGCTAGCCTTAGTAAGTCTTAGAAACTCAAATATTGACATTTGTAAATTTTAAAAAATTATGCATTTTAAGTAGTTTAAATGATTTTTTGAGGTTTTGTGGTTGTGTCCTATCTGTGTTGATCTTATCAAAAGACCACCAAACTCATCATTTTATAACACACATTTGTCTATAGATTTATCTTGCTTGCTAAAAAATTAATTGTGGACATGTCTAGGTAAGGCCAAAACTATCCACAAACCTATCTTGAGGACCACAATCCTATTCTTAGAATAATTGGTATTTTTTGATTGTTTATGTATTTGAATTAAATTGATTAAATTTATGTACAAGATTAATAATGTTAGTTTTTGTGCACTTGTGGTTGCTTGTGGTTTCAAGATGATATGTGAGCTAGGGAGTTTTGTCATGGGCATATGATGAGTGCAAGCTCTACCATTGTTATATTCAAAGAGAGTTGTTTTAGATGCATCTAGTCATAGACATGTTGGTCGATTGGAATTGATGCCATACTATATGCATATGAGGATGACTCTATTAGAGAGATGATATTTATATACTTTCACCTTCTATCTCTTGAAAGGGGAGATGACTATTACACTAGAAGATGTGTCGCATATTATGCAATTATTGATAGTGGAATGGCGAGTGTCATTATAGGGTCCTAGTGGGCCAAACCCTATTTCTTGGGGCCACTTATACATGGCAAGGCATGCTCTTGGGATGAATTATTCCCAAGGGATACTATTATATTACTATTAGAGATTTCTCTAGTAGATTTTCTATGTTTATGAAAATGTTTCCATACCTTATTGGCTTATTTTATTAGAGTTGATGGTAATGGGGTAGTCATGTACTATCATGTGCACATATATGTACGTGATATAGATAATCACAAGATGAGATATTCTTAGAGTTGGACTATGTTATCCCATTTACATGTAGTTATTTACATAGGTTTGCCTAAGAGGGTTTTGGTAGAGGATTGGGATAAATGACACTCTTACATTATTGGATGTATGAGCATATCAAAGTTATCCAACCTATGGGGATGCCTTATGGTGGATGGGAACATCCCTAGATATATACAAAGAGATGGGTAGGTGTTTAACCCTAAACTAAAAAAGGTTTATATAAGGTTAATAATATAGAAATTGTTCAAGCATAAGGGTGATAAACTAATCCATTACAAGGCAATTAATAGAAAACTCACATAAATAATATTCTAAATTTATGTAACTAAGATTGTTAAAAATAGTAAAGTACAACTATTGAAAGATATTATAATAAATAAAAAATAATGGAACTTAGTTTATTATGTACAGGTAGATCTAGATTGGAAATAGGTGTAAGTTATGTAGGATCAATATTCTAGATCAGTCATCAGATTTTGAAAATTGTAATTTTGTGGCCGTAGACACTACTGTTAGACCTAGACACTACCATTAATGCTTGTGTCTAGCTATGACATAGGTGTCTAGTATAAAACAATGATTAGATCTAAATGTAACCAATTTTATTGTTCAATATTTTCTATCACCTTTTTAAAGATGTATTTAGATCTGGGATATAGGTTGTCACTCTTTGTTAATTGAATAAACCTTATCTCTTGACCCTTCTTCACCCTTGGATTGAGTTTGCTAAAAAATGGGCTAGTGGGCTCATGGTGTTGAGCTGGCCCAAAGACCCCTCTATTAATGGGTGCTACCTATATAACCAATACTCAAAAGAGGGACTCAAGCTTATGTAGTTATCCCCTATGTGTGGTAAAGTGTGTGCACAAGGGTTCAATATTCCATATTAAGATGCATGCAATGATCTAGGTTGTAATTTGACAAATATCACTCATGTGTTATGTTTTGAATGCTTTAGATTTTTAATATGACTGCTCTTATGCTTGATATAAAAATATGGAGAGTAGAGAAGAATAAAGTTCTTGTGCAATCATTTGATTAAGATTTTGTAGGTGTTTTCTTAGTATTTTCTAGATGAGGAATGAGAATGTTTAAACTTATATTTATACCACACTTTTTGAAAATATCTCACGATAGGGTTAAGTATGATAAACTAGTTAACCCATAGATTTTGTATCATTTGAAATTTAGATGACTTTTAGCTACTAGAAACTAGATAATTATCTAGACACTACCATCGACAATAGTGTCCCTTTGTGGTCAGTAGTGTCTAGAAGGCTAGAAAACAAGTATGGATATGAAATTAATAGTGAAGGATGTTTATCAAAAATTAATTTTTATGTGTAGTGCAAGAGACCTGAGCCATCAAAATGATGTGGATCAAAATAAGAGATAAGCATTTAGGCATAATGAGATGGAAAATGCAAGCCTTTCAACAATAATAAGGTCTAGAATTGAAGGGTAGCACCTTAATTGATATTTATCAAATGTACAAGATTGAGATGATATGAATATTCAATTTAGTGTCTACATTTCCCCCTATTTAATCTAGTAATGCGCAAGGAAGAAATTAATAGTTTAAAGGAAATAAATGCATACTTAAGTGTGTATAACACACCTTGCCTTTACTTGAGCCCAATTTGAGTGATTTGCTAGTGTATGAATTACAACTAAGAGCATGTTACAATATAAATCAATGCATATAATCTAAAATTTGAAATAATTGAAATTCTTGAAAATAAAAAGATCAAGAAAGGAGTAAATTTATGTGTCGATGCAACCATGTTGCCTCTTGATGCTTTGAGTTAGTAAATATGTTTCTTTATGAAGCATTGGATATGGAAGAGGTTTAGGCCTAAACCTTGGAGACTCAAAGAGTGATATTGAAAGGTATTATGACCTCAACCCATTGCAAAGATGAGTTGTGACATGACCATTGAGATCATTATATTTAAAGTAATAGTACCAACTCAACAAAAAATCAAGCACACACACAAAAACACTGGATACAATGTAAAGGAATGGTCCACAAAGACCTAATACTAGGGGAATATTTAAATACCATATAATTGAAAGGAATGAAATATTTAAATGTCTAATCAACATGAAATGGTATATTTAAATGTCCAATCATCATGGAATGACATATTTAAATGTCCAATCAACATACAATGGTACCTAGGTTAATAAGTAAGGAACATATTCAAATGTTACATAAGTAAGATAATAGCAAAAAATTTAATACACTCAAAGAATTAAAAAATAGAGGAATCATAAGCAACCAACATAAGCATATCATACTATTCCCTACATATATGTGTTAGCAAAAAATGTTGTGTAGCAGTATATGAAGTACACTATGAAAGATATGATCATAGGATATATATGTTAGAGTAGGACATAATTGAGGATCATTTTGGATAGGATTGAATGCATGAAGATAAACCCATATATATAAGTGAAATACAAATAATAATCTAAATGGAATAACCTTGTATTTATAATAAATAAATTGTATTAATAGTATTAGCCATAAATGCTTTAGGATAATATATTACATAGTTGAAAGATAAACATGTCCTCACATCCTCATGAATATGGGATTATCTTTCACAATGACCTTTATTAAAATCTAAGTGACACCTACACAAGATAAATAAACATGTGTAATAAAAAACCATTAAATGGAATAAAAACCTCCACTAACCCCCCTTAAATGTAGCTTAGGTGGGTAGTGGATTTAGGTGACAACACAAAGGTTTGATGAGGTACCCAAGTACAATAAAATACTCCCCTAAAGTATGTTGGAACTATTTGAACCTCAAGAAGAGCTCACAAATAAAGGTACTTACTCTCAGTGAAGGACTTGATGAACTATCATCAATTTGCTCCATTGTCTAGATGTAGCGAAGATCAATGACTTGCTCATGGATAAATTCCTGAATGAAATGTATATGAATTTTAATATGCTTGGTTTGTTAATGGAGGACTGGATTCTTGTAGATCTAGATTGTGCTTTAGTTGTCAAAGAAGATGACTATTGGTTGTCAAAACTCAATGCCAAACTCAGTGACAATCTCCTGAAGCCAAATAGCCTCAGTGGAAACATTAATAACTAGTCTATCTTATGCCTTTGTATAAGATAAGGAATTAACACTATGCCTCTTACTTGACCAACTAATTGACCTTGAACTAAGGGAGAAATTGTAACATAAAGTAGACTTATGATTCTAAATATCACCAGTCCAATCTGAATTTGTATAACCAATCAAGTCAAAATTGATGCATGTTCCATAGTGAATCTTGAAACTACGAGTACCCTAATTTTAGTGGAAAATCTACTTAGCTACCTTCCAGTATAGCTCATGTGGTTCTCACATGAATCTAGAGACCACATGCACTACATATAAAATATCAATTTTAGTGTGTGTAAGGTAGATGAGACCACACTTAAGTTATTAATATGAGGTAGCATCAACTAAAGGATATGGACAATCAACCTCAAGCTTCACACTAGATAGAAAAGGATTTAGAGTTTGATTATAGTTATCCATGTTAAATTATGTAAATAAATCAAGAACATAATTGGGTTGTGCAATAGTGATCCTAGAGTCAGACTGAGAAATTTCAATCTTGAAGAAGTAATGTAACAAGCCCAAATCAGTCATTGAGAACACGTCAAAAAAAGTAATTTTTTTTACTATGATGGTGGATGAAAACCTCACTATGATATATAGGTCATCCACATAGAGAACTGAAATCAATAGTGAATCATCATGCCATAAGATAAAAGCCATTTGGATAAGAATGGCATCTAGTAAACCCAATCAAAAAAATAAAAGAGTCCATCTTGGCATACCAAGCTCGAGGAGCTTATTTGAGGCCATAGTTAGATTTATATTGTTTGAAAACTAAGGAGGAATCTTACACAAATCCTTATGGTTTATCCATGTATATTTCTTCTTTGAGGTCATTGTGAAGAAAGGCACTCTTCACATCCATATGATAAACATTTTGATGATGCATTATAGATATAGTAAGAGTGAGTTAGATTGAGTTCATTCTGGCAACTAGGGAAAATATCTTAGTATAATCAATGTCAGGTACCTAAGAAAAACCCTTTGCTACCAAACATGCTTTGAACTTATCTACAAACCCATTTGTTGTAAATTTTATTCAATAAATCCACCTACAATGAAAAAGTTTTCTTCCTTTAGAAAGAGGGACTAAATCCCAATGTTATTCCTCATAAAAGAACCATATTCCTCTTCCATAGTATTATTCCACTTAGTAGTGCCTGATGTCTCACGAAATGACTATGGATCAAAAGTAGATGTAATGAATACATGTGGGGAGTAATGGAATTATGAACATGTTCACTTGGTGTCTGATGGATCTCCAACCCATTGGACAACATTTTGAAGTGTTTGTCTAGTGCAAATAAGACTAGTGCTCAAAGAGTCAAGAGGAGATTACTCATCTTATAAAGATATTATGGGAGAAGGAGGAGGTGAGTCCTCATGACTAATCTCATCATAATAACTAAAAAAAGAATTTGAATCATTGGGAAGCTACTTAGGTGGATTTAAATCATCATACATGTCATCAAATTTTAGTGCATCCAAGGAAGGGGAAGAGGTGTCGAGTGTGGAGTCTAAAAGATCCTCTTGAAAATGAACACTCCTCTCAATGAACAATTTATGGGTAGTGGGATGGAGAAGCATGTATCCCTTAACACCCTCAAGATATCTAACAAAGATGCAAGGTTAATTATGAGGTTCTATTGCCTTACATTTATTTTTAGGAATGTAGGCCATAACAAGAGATCTAGACACTCAAAAGTGATCCACTGTGGGTTTCTGACCACATGAAGCTTCAAAAGGAGCGAATCCCTTCAATTATTTATAAGTAACTTAGTTTTAGATATAAAAAACATAATTGATGGCCTCAACCCAATACTAAGGTGCAAGAGACTTGAAGTGTAATATATAGTTTGCCATTTCCTTTAAGGACTTATTTTCGCACTCTTCAACACCATTGAGTTGAGGACTATAAGAAAATGTATGATATAATTTAATCTCTTATAAAGTGATTTTTTTTTCAAAATGGTTACTAACATACTCACCACCATTATTAGTGTGTAAAATATCGATGGATTTACTTGAATATTTTTATTCAAACACCTTGAAGTCTTAAAAATGATCAAAGACCTTAGATTTTTTCTTAAGAAAGTACACCCAAGTATACATCACAAATTCATTGATGAAAGTAAGCATGTATTTATTCATGTTGAATGAAGGAGCTTGAAATGGTCCAGTAATGTCATTGTAAACTATATCCAATATTTATGTGGCTTTATATGATTTACCTTTTTCATACTTGATTCTTACCAAGTATGCAACCTTGGCAAACTCTATAAAAAAAACAAACATGAGGTAACCCTAAAACCATGTTAGGATGACTAAGTTTCTCTAGGTAGTGATAGTTGAGATGGAAGAATCATTCATGCCATACTTTACTCACTATATTTGAATGAGTGAGTAGTGTAGTAGAGGGTTGATCAGGAGTAAAATGTGAGAAAGTTTAAAATCATGATTGGTTATCTGCTTTCCCAAATACAACTATGGAGTCACTACATTAAATTTGGTGTGAATTCAACTGTATTGACCAAATCAATGTGAGTGATTTGATAAACATATAGGAGATTGATGGATAAAGAGGGAACATATAGAACATCATTAAATATCCCATCATTCACTACCACCAATCCTCTCCCACTAACTTTTGTAGAATTATCACCACCCAATAAGATAAAAGGCATAGAACAAGGTTCTAAGGATGAGAAAAGGTCATGCTATGAAGACATGTAGTATGAGGCATACAAATAAATAACCCATGTGGAAGGCTGGGATATAACAACAAGTGTGTTGCCCTTATCTTTTCCCTCTTTAATGTCTTTGGCCTTAGAATACTCATGCACTAATGAAATATGATTGGAAAAATTAACAACACTAATATTGTACTTTTCAAGCATCTTTGTCAGTTGGTCAATCTACTTCTTCATGCACTTGGTTTCATCATGCTCAGATTTCTTGTAGTAGACACATGTGAATCACTATTTTTTGGGTTTTCATTTGAAGAGGAGGACTCTTTTGATGCTTTAGTCTTAACATTAGATTTATTACCCTTTCTTTATTTTGGTTCCTCTTTTTTATACTTTTTATCATTGCTGCTAAAAGCCTTCTATTTGTCATGAATCATAATTAAGGCATGTGATTTAGATGAATTTAATGTACCCATTTGAATAAGTTTGTCTTGCTCCTGAGTCAAGTCCACAATAAAATCATCCAAAGATGACATGGTCCATTTATCTCCAAGGGCATGCTTGGTGGCATGGAAGGTATAAATTAATACATAATAATTTTAACCCATTTTGGAAAGGATGGAAAAAATCAATTGATTATTTATTTTGTCAATACCACACAAGTTTAACTATAAACTGAGTGATTTTAACTTTGTGAAGAAGTTCTATATAGTATCAAAATTACCTAAGATCAAAATGATGATCCTATTCTCCAACTCATGAACTCTCATGATGTCTTACGTCCCAAAGAGTTTTTCCAATGTGGTGTAGACTTCATCAGGAGTAGTTACAGATTCAATATGAAAGAGTGGATTGGGATACATAGACATACATAGTAGATTGTAAAGCTTCATCATTTATATTAAACTACTTCACCTTCTTTGTATCAAGTATTGGTTATTTTTATATACCCATCAAGATTCAGGTTAAGCCTTTACACTTCAATAAGATTTGAACTTTGACTTTCCACTCATGATAGTTGAATGGTGTAAGAAACAAAACTTGACTTCGATCCATGGTGTAGAAAAGTAGTATGTGTTGAACTGTATATGAAAGAAAGATAATGATATATAACCCCATAAATATATAGAGGTTAAATTTTACAAGGCACAAGAATATTGCCAATGCGTAGAGTTCAAAAAACTCACACTTTAAAAAAAATGATGCTTGAAAAGGAGCTGTAGGCTGAAAATTAAGGAAGTTTGCTGATTTTTTGCTCATAAAAAATAATTCTCTACTTTTCATAATTTTTTTAGGTGTGAAAATAGTTTGGCCCAACTTTGGGAGGAAATTTTAAACTCACTTAGGTTGGTTGTGACCAAAGGCTCAAATTTCCATGTGACTAGGTGTTAAGGGCTAGGATGAGTTGGCCTCACTTGATTAATTTGATTGATGGAGTGTTGTCACCCTAAAAATGCCTCCAATTTTTAAATGAATAGTGCCACATCAAACAAGATTAAATTTGATAGTCGTATGGGAATTATGGGCTTGTGAGGGAATAAGGAGACATACGGTTGTTATAACTAGAGGGTGCACATGCACAGATCTAGAGGATGCAAGATGACCATGGTGAGATGTGATGCATGGGTGCAACCAAGCATGAGTGGACATGACTTGAAGTCATGGTGAGGTGTATTTAAACATGATAAGTTAGTGTATAGGCATGTAACACCAGGGCACCTAGGTGTTTGAGTGTGGGTCATGAGGACGTGTGGGTATGGGCCATGTCAATGTAAATGGTGGGGATGTGTGGGCATGGGTCATGTCAGTGTGGTTGGCAGAGACAAATGAATGTGAGTCACTTTATCATGAATAGTGGAGACATGAGATCCAAAGAGCCAATAAAAAATTTAAAGTTTTGTATAAGTCTCCAAAATTGATTAGAAATGGTGGAAAAACTATCAAGGAAAACCCCAGATCTTGAAAAATCTATACGGTTTCCTCCAAAACCAATAAATACCCACTTTTTATTTTATAAAACCTAGAAAATATCAAAAATATTTTTTTAATTCAAGTACCATATGGTAATAATCTATAGATTTCAAAAAATTTCCTTTAAACCTTCTAAAAATAGTAAAAAATGATTGTCACGAAACTAGGTCATGTTTATAGCTAGTCTTAGGGGTTTGACACAGTTTGAATCCAACGACGCTATCTATTTTTTGTTTGAAGACCCAAATGGTATATATATATATATATATGGATTTTATATAAAACCCACCAAACCTTTGAAAATTGAAATCAGTGAAAAACACCTGAACAAGTTAAATGCTAGATCTCACAATAGGAACAATAGTATTTGACTACCATAAAAAAATTGATACCATGTTTGAATGGGCCACAATCAAAGATCAATTTGGATAGGATCAAATGCATGAATTTGACCTTGTATGGAATAGTAAAATCTAAAAAACAACTCAAATGAAAGAGTTTATCTTCACAATAAATAAATTGTATTAGCAACATTAGCCATAAAAGCTTTAGGAAGGTACATTATATATGTGAAATATAAACATGTCCTCACATCCTCATGAATGTGGGATTACTTTCACAATGACCTTTATTAAACACCTAAGTGACACCTAAGAAATTTAAATAAGTGTAGGTGAAAACCATTAAATAGAATAAAAAACTACACTAACAATGTAACCTATATTAATTATGATCAAACAAAGCATATGCCCCCAATGTATTATATGAAGTGAGTAGAGGAAAGGTCCAACATTTATAAATGCATAGATCACATGTCTATGCATGCTTGTATCACACTCAAATATGCATGAAACATATGTGTATATAGAAATCAAATGATATGTTATCTAATAACATAAATCAAACAATATAGATGCCAAGGAGATAATAAAATCTAGAAATCCTGAATATTTTTGTATTTTTGAATTATTTAAATGTTTTTGTATTTTTTGAATATTTGATTTTTTTGAATTATGATTAGATTTGTACATATTCTATCTCAAGGACCAAGGCATTAGGAGGTGGTTCCTTTACTTGCCAAAACCTATTATATTTGCTTATTGCCAATGTTTCAATGTTCTCTAGTAATTTATTACTGACAATTGTTATTATAGGTTTATCATCAAATCCATCACTTGAAATGAAAACTTGTTATTTTCAAATTGGTATAGAAGGTACATATTTGTTTGATTGATAAGTACTTTCATATCTGCCAACCACTGTCACCCAAAATGGAAAGTTAAATTTAGTTTCTAATTCATTATCCATATTGGTGTATCAACCACTATTGGTCCACATGTTATTGGTAGCATAATGTATCCATATTGTAACTCATGTATATCATGTCCCAACTATCATAAACATGCTATAGTAAAAATTATTTCCTAATTATTTGCATTAATCTTAAGGTGTGGATAATAAGTTCCATCAATTTTCGTAGTAATAGCTAAATCTTCATGTCTAGGATGTTTTGAATCATTCCTCATTGTATCCTTATATTTTGAAATATCTAAAGTTAGAGGTATTTTTTGTTGCTCTAATATAATTTATATAGGACCATCATGTTTTTAATTTTTAATTTTATTTTATAATGCCCCACATTGATATGTATCATGGCTAGTGATCTTATGAGAAGTGAAATATGGTGATCCATTTGTTTGGACAAGTCTGATCCTTGATGTGTGTCTGTTAAGAGGTAAAGATATCATCTTATTCTCAGGTAACATAAAAAATATAGTATGTGAAGCATCTTATTTTTATGTGATCTATAAAATATGTTGACCAGGCTTATGTGAAGATTCCACACTATTGACATGATATATATGCATTTGTACCTTATAAGGTTGACTCAATATTTGTAGCCAAGATGAATGAATCAAATAACAATAATTTACATGCTCATCTAATAAATTTTCCTTGCACTTATCTAAATGTGCCAGCATATCCTCTAGTGATGAAGTTAACTTGTATGTACCAAGACTATAGGTGTTAATAGGTAATGCAAAAGATGTTCAAGTGGGTCAAAATATAGTGTTTGAAATTGTTCATTCATCATGGTATGAGGAAGTTCATCATCACTATCATAGTTTAGGTTTGGGAGGAAAATGTTGTATATTAATAGGTGGTGGGACAAGTTGGGCACTCTTACCTTTTCATGTAGTGATAATGTGGGCCATAGAATCTAATATAAGCTGTAGGCAAATAATATGAGTGGGATGGTTATTGCCACTTGAATAAGATCTAGGAGGGACAAAGGGTTAAGAGCATGCATGTTGGCATCAAGAAACTATTTCTATATTATGACAAAAAATTGTAGAGATAAAATAATTTTTTATCTTGTTTTTAAACGCTCTCTTTGTGTTGCCTGATTTTGTTATTTCTTTTGATTATATCACTAACTGATTTGACATAACAAACCATGACTATCGTTATATACTAGATAATGAAGTAACTAATGAATGTATTCATATTAAACATGATTTTAGGAATTGAAACTCTAATTTTCAAAATTTGGAAACTTTGAAATCAAAATTTAGGAAATAGTAATTTAGGAAACCCTAGGTCAAACTAGGGTTGTGAGACTAAAGGTTGGGTTCACCAAATGTTTAAACCTAAATTGAAAAAGGTGTGGACAAGGTTAAGAGTATTAAAATAGTTCAATCACAAGGGTGATAAACTAATCTATAATAGTCCAATTATTATAAAACTCATATAAATAATATTATGAATTTATAAAATTGATATTGTTAAAAATAGTAAAGTACAACTATTGAAAGATAATGTAATAAATAAGAAATAATTAAACTTGGTTTATTTTGTGCAGGCATATCTAGAATGGAAAAAAGTGTAAAGAATTTATGATCGATATTATAGATCGGTCTTTAGATTATGTAAATTATACTTTTGTGGTAGCAGACACTACCATTGGATCTAGACACTACCATCAACATTAGTGTTTGATTGTGACATAGGTGTCTAGTATAAAATAGTGACTAGATCTTGATGTGACCAACTTCATTATTCTATGTTTTCTATTACTTTTTTGTTTATGTATTTAGATCTGTGATATAGGTTTTTGCTCTTTGTTAATTGATTAAACCCTATCTCTTCACCCTTTTTCACCATTGGGAATGAGTTTACTAAAAAATGGGTAAGTGGGCTCATGGTGTTGAGTTAACCCAAAGAGCCCTCTATCAATGGGCATTGCTTACATGGAAAATACTCAAATAAGGGCCTTAGACTTATGTATTTCTCCCCTATGTGTGGGAAAGTGTGTGTACAAGGGTGAAATACACTATATGAAGATGCATGTAGTGATTTAGCTTGTAATTTGATAAACATCACTCATGGGTTGGTTTTTGAATGCTCCAAACCTATAATATGATTTCTCCTATCATTGATATGAAAATAGGGGAAAATAGGTAAGAATAAAGTGATTTTTTAGTTGATTAATTGAGCTTTTTTAGGTGTTTGCTTGGTATTTTATAGATGAGCAATGAAAATGCTTTGACTTATATTTATACCACACCCTTTGGAAATATTTCACACTAAGGTTTAATAAGATAATTAGGTTGACCTATAGGTTTCAAATCATCTATATTTTGGATGAATTTTGGATACTAGACACTAGATAAAGATTTGGAATTTACCATTGGTAGTAGTGTCCTTCTATGGTTGATAGTGTCGAGAAGGCTAGAAAATAGGTTTGGATCTGAAACTGATAGTGAAGATGTTAGGATTAGTTTTCACATTGTGTCAATTTGGGTATTTATAGAAAGGTAAATAATAAGTTTTAGTATTTACTATGGATGATTTACTGAGAGGTAAATATTAGTTACATGGTTGTTAGTAACTATATGGTTAATATAGTAAGATTATATTAGATAGTTGATATTATATTATTAGGAATAACAATTTAATGTCTCATATAGTTTGGAGATTATTTGGAAGAGATTTTGTAGGGATCTTAGAATCCCCGGTTATAGGAAATATTCTACTATATATTTGTAAGTATGTTCAAATGAATTAATTCAGATAGTGTAATATAATATTATATTATATGCCAAAATATGTCTCTGTATATTAGCCATTATTTTGTTGTGCATGAATTAAATATTGCCACTAGTTTGTCCAAAAGCTATTAGTGGTATCAGAGCAAGTTGGGAGAATATGTTTGTTTAGTAATTACTCATGGGGTAGCCCTCTAGTTTGAGATTGCCCCGATTCATGCAAAAAGCTATATTCAAGTACATATACACTTGTTTAGTTTTTTACAAGAGTTAGTTTAAAAAGAAAAACACTAAGTAACTGACTCAAAGCACGATCCATTCAGTATTGCTATGTGGATTCATATAGTCAATGTATTATTATCATACAAAATTGTAGAAAGTGGCATGATATATTATTTATTTGGCAGAGATAGTTGAAGTCACACCAAGGAGTGATATACATTTAACTCAATCTTATAAATTGGCATTATAAAAAGTAGTTAAGACATTTTATTGCACCATACATTGGAAAAGTCATTTTTTGATCAACATACTTTGATGCCAGTTAGCTATAACAAACATGTATGTAGGTAATGGATGATCATTTGGTATAAGCCATTATTTTATGCTAGATTACAAGCTTGGGATAAGTCATATCCTTACAAACTGTGTGTCTATTATGTGTTGCATTGACAAATTGGATCATACTGAGAGCCAATTTCCCATCTGTTAGTGTTATTCATGCAGACATTAGATTTACCATTTTCAATCCATAAAGATCAATGCTTCCATCAATTTAGACACATCATCCACTGATTTGTAGAATCCACAATGTATATACGTGTTTAGGTGTAGTTTAAGAGTTCTATTATTATTATTATTATTATTATTATCATCATCATCATCATCATCATGTCATTCTTAAATGGTCTTTAAGTTTATTATTTAGTTTTAGTTTCATGGTTATGATTTATGTGTCACAATAGTCTTTTATGCTTTTTAGAGTCATTATTATTATTGTCAAAAGTTGGTTAGTTTATTAAGTATTGTCTTTTTTATTGTTAAGTCTTATTCTGTATTCGATTTACATGTCTCTTGAAGCATGTAGTCTTTTTACATTCTTTATTTATACGTGTTTAAGAGTTATTTGGTTTGGTAGCCCAAAACTTTATAGACATTAGATGTAAATGGTGTATTATAAAATGAGTCATATTTTTTTGAGTGAATCCAAATATTTTTTTATTACGTCATTTAGAAGTTTGGTCTACTCAAAAAGAGAGTCAAATTTTAAGGTAAAAGAGTCAAAATTGAAAATGAGTCAAAATTTAAAAATTGTTGCATCAATAATAGAGTCATATTTTATAGTTGAGTCATTTTCAAGAGTCAAAAGTCTAAAAAATAAAAAAATTGTAAAAAAAAAAAAAATTGCCTTATGGACGCATTTTCAAACAACCTTGACATCCTAAGATATTTATCCACATTGTGGGTGGGGATTTACCTTGGAAAATTCATGAACCTAAGCTACATTAACATGCCAGCTAAATAAAAAGCTTCCCCAATTGGAGGTTGGAGGATACATAGAGGAAGGAGGTCTTTTAGTGACCTCTCATCAGTCACCAATAATGAGGCCACACCAATGATGTGGTGACATTTTGTGTGGTGTGTTATTTTCAATTTTTTAGTGTGGTGTGATAGTTAGGTTTATTTTTTAGCATGTGTAAAAAATAAGAACAATTGTACCTATTCACTTGTGACTGATATCCCATGCAATCCCTTTTATATATTTACATTGGAGAATGTTGATCTAAAAAGCATTGTGGTAATCATGATGAAAGGTTAGTGGTAAACCTGTGAAAACCATGTTGTAAGGTTAGTGGTAAACCTGTGAAAACCATTTTGTAGGGTTAGTGGTGAACCTGAGAAAACCATTATGTAAGGTTAGTGGTGGACCTAAAAAAACCATTTTGTAAGGTTATTGGTGAACCTATGAAAACTATTTTGGAAGGTTATTGGTGAACCTAGAAAACTAATTACAGATGAGTGTGAAGGAAGAGATGTGTGATGGCACATGTATGTAGAGAAAATCATGAGCACACAGAGGTGGCACTCTATAATAAAAAAAAGACATATATTGTATCATGTAAAAACCATGGGGGGGAATGTTAGGATTAGTTTTCACATTGTGTGAATTTGAGTATTTACGAAAGGTAAATAGTAAGTTTTAGTATTTACTATGGTTGATTTACCAAGAGGTAAATATTAGTTACATGGTTTTTAGCAACCGTATGGTTAATACGGTAAGATTGTATTAGATAGTTGATATTATACCGTTAGGAATAACAATATAATGTCTCATATAGTTTGGAGATTATTTAGGAGAGATTTTATAGGGATCTTGGAATCCCTGATTATAGGAAATATTCTCATATATATTTTAAAGCATATTCGAATGAATTAATTTAGATAGTGTAATATAATATTATATTGTGTGCCAAAATATTGTCTTTGTATATTAGCCATTATTCTCTTGTGCATGAGTTAAATATTGCCACTAGCTTATCCAAAAGATATTAGAAGGATGTTTATCAGTGTTTAATATTTTTTTACAATACAAGAGATCTAGGCCATCATAATCATATGGATCAAACTTAGAGATAAGCATTTCAGCACAATGATATGGTGAATATGAGCCTTTCAATAGCAGGAGGGTCTAGAACTAAAGGGTAGAGCTCTGATTGACATTTGTAAAATGTACCAGACTGAGATGCTATAAATATTAAATTTTAGTATCTACAATGGGGAAGGCCAAAGTTATGAGGGGTGGCATGATGGAGTGATGTAATATATTAAATCAATTGATTGATGATGATATTATATGGTGACCCTATAAGGGGTTTGGTGGATGGTAAGAGGATAAAGTTGAGTTACAACACATTTAGGTCAACTGTTGGTTGCATGACTAGTGGCCAAATGTGTATGAGTGGTTAAAATTGAGTGTATGACCTGATAGTTTGGCATCCCTCAGGATGTCCCATTTAAAACATACACATGGAGTTGATTGGTTAGGTATCTATAATAAGAGGGTGATATGGGCCATCCTACACCTATGGATATAGCTCTTATCCCTGTGATATACATGGACCCCATTATTCAAACACTAGATATAGAAGATGTAGGTTACACTCCTATTATACATGATGGTGGTTAACCCATAGGTGGCCTATTTTATTTCTAGTAGTTGTGGATGCTTTTGCATCTTAGGGTAGAGTGGATATAGGTGGTGTGGTAATTGTTGATCCTCAATTTCTACTTGTGAGTAAGTTCATGTGTATTTTTATAGTTTTGTATAAAATTTGATTAATTTGGATAATATTGACATTGATCTAATGTACTGATTTGGTTTTTATTTTAGGTGGTGATGATTATTGGTTGATTATCATAAATACATCCCTCCAAGTGATCACACATCATGTGCTTAGTAAAATAGTTCCTGATGGATTTTTGAAGTGAGCCATAGATATTAAGAGAGAGCATGTTCCCTTGTTTAATCATGCAATGATAGTGATGCCATACTATTTTTTGGTAGCTATGGCACATGAGGATGTGGTGGCTGAGTAGGATGCACTTATTATTGAGTGAGATCAATTTAGGGTAGAGGAGGCGATAGATGCCACCTCCACCTCCAACAACTGATCTAGGCTAGAATGTTTTCCAAAAGTATGTGTAGTTGCAATGATTTAATGTAACACCATAAAAAAATGTGGTCATATATGAGGATTGAGAGTGGAGGAGTTGATCGTACTTGAGATCATGGGCAATTGATAGTGGAACCTCTTTCTCACATAGTCGACTATTAGTGGATTGTGGTAATGTAGTAACCAAAGGAAGTAGATATAGATAGGTTGATGAGCCCATTATATATTGATTTATTGATCGCATTATACTTATATAAAACATTGTTATATATATTGATACATATTTGGTTTACTTGTGCTTATTTGAGACTTTTGTGGTCTATTTAATTTTTTTATATTGTCATTAGATATGGTTTTTACTTTGGTAGAATATATGTATTTTTATATTTGGACTTTGTTAGAATAATTCATGTGGTATTTTAATTTTTAGTAATTGGAAAAGTTAACACATTAAAAAAATGAAATGGCTTATTTAAACTGGTAATATATGAATGTATTAAACTTAATTTCAAACTATCGAGTGAGTGAACCATTCAAATGGAAATAGGATTTGTGCACCATATTGAGTATTATTCATAGTTATCTTGTGATATTGTATTTTTGGCTCAGTAAAGATATTTATACCTATATTAAGTACTTGTAGTACCTATATTTGATTATGATAATTGAATATTACTTTGTTGTATCTTTAATTTGAATGGTGATTCTTTTGTTTTGGTATAAAAATTGGAGATATGTTATTATCATTGATATTTATATCTTTCTTGTTGATCTTATTACTCTAAAATGTGATAATCTACTTATCGACAAGTTATTTGATCTGTATTATAATGCATAACAATCATTATCCTGATGTCCATTGATTCCATGATATATGAAAATACCTTTCCTTTTATATAATCATGATGATGAGGATAATGATAATAATTATGAGGGAGAGTGATAAAATTTCAATCCAACAATTTATGTAGAATATCATGTGGTTGATTCTTTAATATGTCAAATTGGAGTGATGACTTCTTGTTGAAAGTAGGTTTATTCACTTTAGGGAATTATTTGTAATTAATTTACTTTCCTTTATTGAGTAATTTGACATGATCTTCCTTGATAGGAACCATTTTGGGTGCTCCATCTATCTTATGAATGTTTTAAAGTGAAGGCCTTCTTCTAGATGTCAAATTTAAATTCTTCTATTGGTTAATAACCAATTGCTTATTTGTAAAGGATTCTGATGGAGTAACCTTTATTGTTAAATTTTTTAGTTCACATGTATATTTAAATACATCCATGTATAAGTTCTCAAAATAGGTGAAAAGTGTATGCATGACCCTTTTTTTGAGTGGAGATAAAAGACCTCTACTAATGATAAATTGCTTTTCCAAATCTTAGGGTTTAAAAGTTAGAGAGTGTAGATTATTTTTGATATGAAAAATATATTATCAAATGAGCTCATTATAACATTATTTCAAACTTTATAGATACTCTAATGCAAGATTAGGTACCATGTGCTTATGATAATTAGATAAAAATGCATATTCTAATTATTTGAAGTTAGACAAGGAACCACTAGGTAAACTATATAACCAATTTGAAGTTTATCTTGCAAGAATTCTATGAAAATATTTAAGTAAGATACATTTACCATTCCCCAAATCTCTAAAATTAAGGGTATATTGTGTTAAATTAGTATAAGGATCTTCACAACCATCAAAAAATGGTGGTGTAGGCATAAAAAAATATTTTGGATATGAATTCTCAAATACAATTCATGTAAGGGGTTGTCCTTGGATAGCATTTTCTTTGACTTTCACATAACATGATTTATTTTGTAAAATGAGATCACAAAATTGATTTTGGAACTCTCCAATGGCATGAATCATGGATAAAATATGGCTTGTAGGAATGGTAGTTGTTTATAAAGGCTTACTTATGGATTGTAAGTGATTATCCATTTTAAACATTAGTATAATAGGATCATGACTATTGTCATAACATGGTTGGGGATTTCATTCTAAGAAAACATTATTATAAACTTGAGGATCATTTCTTATCTTATCATTTTGAACTTGTATATAATAGAAACATGACATTTCTCTTTATTAGGTTCCATCAATTTAATAGAGAGAGAAGAATATTCATAATTGGTATTATCTATTGAGCATGGGATATACTAAGGGGGGTGAATCAATATATCATATATCTTATAAAAATTTCCCTTAATCAAATTGCACTTAACCAAAAATTCAAGATATGCAATAAAAATGAAACAATAAACACCACACAAGATAGAGAGAGACACCAGATTTAACATGGAAACCCAATGTGGGAAAAACCATGGAGAACAATCTCAAGTATATGAATGAGCACCAACTCAAAACACAATATTCATAATCACCAACTTGCAAGAGCACCAACCCCTTGACTGAGCACCAACACATCAACTATTCATGAGCACTAACCCACAGGAGCACCAACCCATTTTGTTGAGTACCAACACAATAACATTTCATGAACACCAACCCACAGGAGTATTAACCCCTTTGCTGAGCACCAACACAACAACAATTCATGAGCACCAACCCACAGGAGCACCAGGCCCTTTGCTGAGCACCAACACAACAATGATTCATGAGCACCAACCCACATGAGCACTAACCCCTTTGTTGAGCACCAACACAACAACAATTCGTGAGCACCAGCCCACAGGAGCACCAACCCCTTTTTGTATACCACACAACTATCTCTCAATATTGTTATCTCAATAAATGATATTTCATTACAATATCTCTTTCCTCTCTCACCTTTGCTCTTCTAAGCTAGATATAACAAATAAAAATCATACTCATCTCTCCCATTGCTCTTCTAAGCTAGATATTACAATATCAAATCAAACTCTATCTCACACATTACAAATAGCTTCTCAAGCCTTTATTTATAGCTTTCCAAATGACCTTTGGCCTTACCCCTTTGTGACCCTTCAATCCTCATGGAAAATGGTGCCAAACTTGCATGACCCTTCGTATCCTTGCATTTGAAAAGTCATGTGGTGATGCTTCATAAGCAAAAGCATCCTTCCCTCTTTTGTCTTTACCTTGGTGACTTTTCGTATTCCTCAAATTGTCCCTTCATGAGAAATTTCACCCTTCCTCTTTTGTTTTCACTTGGTGACTCTTTGAATTCCCCAAGATGACTCTTCATGGGAAAATGCATCCCATTCTTCTTTTGTCTTTACCCCATGACTCTTTGACTTCTCCATGGGCCCTTATTTTGTCTTATATGCAACCATAAATATATTTTTTAATATTAAATAAATATTAACACATATTAGCCAAGATATAACTATTACAAACATCATTAAATGCAATAGGGCCTTTATCACTAATAATGCTAGACCTTTGACATCAATGTCAATATTTCCAACAATATCCCCCTTTGCCATTGATGAAAACCTCAATCCTAAAACTGCCACATCCTGAATCCTACACATATTTTCATCTAAAAAACCTACAGTAACTCCCCCTTACTATAGCAACATGTACCTATTCCCTGTACCTATATTTGCACCTATACCTATACCTATTATTCTCCCCCTTTGACATCAATGGCAAAGGGCCTACTTGGAGCTAACACTTAGCCCCCCCTCAACTGATGCTGAACCTCAATGGCAGGAAGTAATAAAAATTACTCCCAACTCCTCTCATAGATCCTTAAATGTGTCCTTTGATCATGCCTTTGAGAATATATCTGATAATACATATAAATTATTGCCTGTCCTTTGAGCATCTACAATCAACTCATTTAAATCTTTTCTTCTAATCTCACAACCTTCTGCATGAAAATTTAATGTGAATCCCTGATCACATATTTGACTTACACTTAATAGATTATGATTAAGAACTTTTACATACAAAACATTCTTAGTCTTGGTTTTACCATTATCCAAACTCAAAGTACCTTTTCCAGCAATATTGGCAGTTATTTTATCTCCAAATTTCATTATGCCACCATTGATTTTCTTTAGATTTATGAACTTACTCTTATCTCCTGTCATATGCCTTAAACATCCACTATCAACGAACCATGGCTGATCTTCATTTCTTACATGCAAATCTATCTAAACCATCATAGAATCTTCAATTTGTTTCTTCTACCATGAACATGTCTGAACCTTCTTAATGAATGGAGCCTTGAAACTTTGGTCCTTCTTGATTGAATATGCATGAGTTTCCTTCTCCTTATTTATGAAACTATTAGCTCTTTTTTAACATTCTAATTTCTTATGACCATATCCATTTGAAACACTTTTAAACTTTTAAACACTGCATATGCAAGAAACATTCTAATAGCATCTAACCTTATCACTGGTGAAAAAATTTCTTCAAAATCTATTCCCTCAAATGATATACAAAATAATCTATCAACTCACCTTCTTATCATGCAACATAACCAAGACACAATAGCATCCACCATGCTTCAATTTTTCTTAAAAGTGTCTCCTTGAAGCCTAGAAGAGACACCCCTCACAAAGGGCCCTAGAAATAAATCTCAGGAGATTCCCACATCTCCTCTATTTCTTCCTTGTGTCTTTCTCTTATAATATGTTTAAGCATGTCTAACTTATTTGACTTACTAACCTCGACATTCATGATGTTTTTCATCTTCTCAATTCTTGTAATTGTCTTATCTTGACAAGGATCTTACTTAACTATAATAAGAGATTTTTCACAGTCCTTCCTATTTGATTCTTTATCTACTATAACAAGTAATTTATTTTCACTCTTAAACTCAACCTGATCAACCTTTACTATTTTAAGTCTCCAAACTTGAATTTGACTCTTATCATATTTTCTTGGGGCTCTGTATCCTTTGACATACCTTGAAGATCTCTTTACTTTATTTGGACATAATTTAGCAATATGGACAACCTTATGACAACAAAAACAAACAACATTTTTCATACCTTTTTCTTGAATGTGACTGAGATCTCCCTTTGACTGATTTCTTCTCCTCATATAGTCTCTTTCCCTATGACCAACATGATGACAAATAAAACAATGGCCATGAAAAGAATTTGAAAAATTGAAAGCATTAGGCTACCTGATTGGGTTCTTTAATTCGCCTTTAAAACTTACATCCTTCTTGCCTTGGACTAATATTTCATGATCTTTCTCAACCTTGATTATGAACTTCTCATGATTATCCTTTAAAGAACCTAACTCAACCTTCAACTGATTATACTCTTCTTCTTTTGATTTCAAACTTGAATTTGCAACCTCTAGCTGATTCTTAAGATCCTAAATAAATATCTTATTTTCTTTTACTTCTATAGCCAACTTAGAATCCAAGATACACACCTATTCCTTAAGAGCCTCAACCATAGATTTCAACTCCTGATTCTCCTTCTTTAGCTGCTTGGCCATCTTGTGCTTTTCCTTGATCTATCTTCAAGCTGTAAAATTTTTTCAAAAGGAACCTGCTCTAATACCAATTATTAAGCATGGGATATACTGAGAGCGAGGGGTGAATTATTATATCATATATCTTATAAAACTTTCCCTTAATCAAATTCCACTTAACCAAACATTCAAGATATGCAATAAAAATGAAACAATAAACACCACACAAGATAGAGAGAGACACCAGATTTAATGTGGAAACCCAATGTGGGAAAAACCACAGAGAAAAATCTCAAGAATATGAATGAGCACCAACTCAAAACATTATATTCACAAGCACCAACTTGCAGGAGCACCAACCCCTTTGCTGAGCACCAACACAATAACTATTTATGAACACTAACCCATAGGAGCACTAACCCCTTTTGTTGAGCATCAACACAACAATAATTCATGAACACCAACCCACAGGAGCACTAACCCCTTTACTGAGCACCAAAATAACAACAATTCATGAGAACCAACCCACAAGATCATCAACCCCTTTGCTGAGCATTAACACATCAATGATTCATGAGCACCAACCCATAGGAGCACCATCCCCTTTGTGTATACCACACAACTATCTCTCAATATTGCTATCTCAACAAATGATAGTTCATTACAATATCTCTTTTCTCTCTCACCTTTGCTCTTCTAAGCTAGATATAACAAAGACAAATCATACTCATCTCTCCCATTGCTCTTCTAAGCTAGATATCACACTATCAAATCAAACTCCATCTCACACATTACAAATGGCTTCTCAAGCCTTTATTTATAGCTTTCCAAATGACCTTTGGCCTTCCCCCTTTGTGACCCTTCAATCCTCATGGAAAATGATGCCAAACTTGCATGACCCTTTGTATCCTTGCATTTGAAAAGTCATGTGGTGATGCTTCATAAGCAAAAGCATCCTTCCCTCTTTTGTCTTTACCTTGGTGACTTTTCGTATTCCTCAAATTGTCCCTTCATGAGAAATTGCATCCTTCCTCTTTTGTCTTCTCTTGGTGACTCTTTGAATTCCCCAAGATGACTCTTCATGGGAAAATGCATCCCATTCTTCTTTTGTCTTTACCCTGTGACTCTTTGACTTCTCCATGGGCCCTTCTTTTATCTTATATGCAACCAAAAATATATTCGTTAATATTAAATAAATATTAACACATATTAGCCAAGATATAACTATTATAAACATCATTAAATGTAATGGGGCCGTTATGACTAATAATGCTAGACCTTTGACATCAATGACAATATTTCCAACATTGTCATGTAATTCACATTGAATAGGACTATCTATAGAATCATTGCATAATACATCATAATCTTCATTTTGTAAATCTATAGATATGTTATCATTTTGGGTTTGTAATTCATAGTCATTTACATCATGTAATATTTCAAAATAGGATAATAAAGTAATTGCACTATTCATTGCTTCCAAGTGAAGAGAGATATAATCACTATCTTTCCTATGATTAACTACAAGTATGGGAGAATGTCTAATATATATATTTACATCATCTACCATTTATAGAGAGGGGATTAACACATTCATTTGTAACATTTGACATTTCTATGAAAGAGGTATGTTTTTTTAATTTATATCTATTAATATTATGGAATACATGAGTCAAATCAAAAGGTGAAGAGGGTATTCTAATTAATGATTTTTTATATGCTGGTCATTTTTATAAAATATTAAGAGAGAGAAGATACTCATTATTAGTAATTTATTTTTGTTCTACTTTTTAAAAAGATGAATATAAGTGAGGAATGGGTTGTACAATTTATACATTAGTTAAATCAATTCCTTCTTCATTATATTCTTCTCAATTATACCATTCATCTTGATTTTCAAAATCATAATCATATCTATTAGAATCATAATCTAGATTAACATCATAAATCATATAAGTATGATCATTAGTCCATTTATTATCATAATCATGTATTGAGAAGTGTTGTCATTGATGTCATTGATGTGATGTCATTGATGTAAAGATGTATCTTATGAAGATACAAGGGAAGTGGTCTTTGAGGTATGAGCTTGTGTGTTTGATGTGACAAGGATTCCATATAGAAAGAGAGAATTTGAAGGCAATATATTTTCTCTTATATTGGTTTATGTCAAGGTTAATGTCATGGTTCAAATCAGCTTGATGTTGTCAGTATTATCACAAAGAGGTTTGATGGTCAAGTAAATATAGAAAAGCATGGTTATGAGGTTCTAGGTCTGCATGAGGTCTTGAGAGCATATTGATCAAAAATATATTATTTTAATGGTGTGAGAGTGATATCTAAAGAGTTATCTTATTTTATATAATTGAGGTAAGCATGTTTGAGTACTAATTCTTGAGTACAAGGTGTCTTGAGAAGCCTAGTCATAACAAGCATAGTCATGTCATAAACATGTGCATGGTGAGCATAAAGATGTATGTGTAGAGGTATGAATTTTTTTGAAGATCATGTAAGTTATGCAATAAAGGTGAATAGGCATAAAATAAAGTTTCAAGGTAAGCCTATAGTTGCAGGACCTACAGATCAAGTCTACAACTAGACCACTTTTAGACCTTTCCTTGGCCTAATAAGGAATAATGGTCTATTATCAAGGCATGTGAAGTATTTATGGATGTGTATAAGCATGAGATAGGTTTATTGAATATGTGAGTGAAGTGGAAAGCACATGGAAAGATTTGTGAAGGTCAGTTCTAAGGCCTAATGATGTTTAGAGGACAAGGTCTAGAAAGCAAAAAGAGAGTGAGTGGCCTATTGAGGGGTCATAATCATATTTCAAGATATTTGATCTCCTATAATCATTGATAGATATATTATATGTTGTTTCAATAATTTTCATAAATTTTGAGGTCATGGTTTACAAGAAAAGGCATGAAATGTGGTTTTGAGGTCTCTTGAGTAGACAAAATGAAGGTGTGTAAACCCAAAGACTTTCAGGTGTTCATTGGTACATGTAATCTCTGCATGGGAACTTGAGATATTAAGGAGAGATGGGGAAGGGTCCTAGATAAGAAATAAAAACATTGGTTTTAGATTCAAGGGGGAATCCTTTATGAATAATAGTTAAACCTCTCTAAAACCCTAACAAGGACTTGATTTAAAAGATATTATTAAAAACAGCCCATAATGGTCTCAAATGAATATAAAATATATTTGAGGCTATATTCAACTCTCTTAGGCACCTCCAGATGTGATTGAGTTGTTAGGTGTGTAAGTAGACCCTATAGAAAAGTGCTAATTTCTTGGAGATTTATTATAGCAATTAGAGTTGACCAAGTCAAAATATGAAAATGATTGGAGGATGAATATTGAGACTCATGTTTCATGTCCATGAAGGTTTATGGATAGAATATATCCCTGAAGTGTGATAAAATAGGTCATTTAAGTCAGCCAGTCATTAACGGTCGTAATGGTGCAAATAATGAGAAACCCAGGCAGAAGTGAGAAGATGATTAGGGATGTGTTAACATGGTTTAGTGATGAAACCAAGTGAATGGAAATGTTTTTAAGGACTTTTAAGACATACTCATGTTTGGTATAATTTTTGGAGGTTAGTGATTATAGTGAGAAAGTTTCTCACAAGTTGAACTATCTAGTGCAGATGAGACAATGAGATGTAAGGTCATGAGACTGGTATGCAAGATTAATATTTCCATTTGACCCTATTATCCTTTTATATGATAATGGTGTAATTATCATATAGGATAAAACACATGAATCATGAGTCTTTTAGAGTGGTCATATAGGTGTTGAAGGTCAATGTCACCATGATTGTGCTTTAAGGTAAACTAATAGTTCTAGGTAAGAAATTTGCATTGATGAGTTTGAGGATCTATGCCCTAATTTGATAGATATAATTCATATGGTGTTGTTTTTTGTGACTTAAATTAGTTATCATGCTTTTGGAAATCTTGGAATTCAATATCAAAGGTTGAAATGTTGAATCCAAAATGACTTATCTAGTTTTGGTTTGATTGTGTGTAGTAAGGTCAAAAGATTGGTCTACAAGACCAATATTTGACATTAGACCTTACGATTTTTATATTTGATAATGGTATATAAATTTCAAAGGTTTTTTTTAAAGTTTTAGTGTTAATGGTAAGTTTTGTTTTAGGTATTGAAGATCAAGTTGTTCATGACTGGGTTTTGGAGGGTTTTGACAGTTTTGAGTGGGCTATTTACAAAGAAGTGTTTGAGTCCTATTACCCTAGGTTGTGAAGTATAAAGTATATGGTGATGAATCTGAGGTAATTTATTTTATGTATATGTAATAAATTACCATGTTTATTTATCTAATTTGTGTTTAATCTTTAGTAGTTCAAGACAAACTTTCTGTGTATGAGGAGGCCTAATTGTGAACAGTAAAAAATGGTGTGCTTCAAGTGGTGGTTAGATATAAAAAATGTTATGAAGCATAGATCAGATTAGAATGGGTCTATTTGATTATAATATTATATGTTTCTACTATGTTTGGAGTTTAAAATTGTTTAAAGGAGATCAAAGGGTAACGTGTGCTAATGAAGGCTTAATTGAATTAGGTCTCCTTAAGGCCTAAAGAAAGATTTGGTCTAATTGATCTATGGCTGACCTAATGTAATGATAGATTCATGTTTATGGAATGTATTAAGGACTATTTTTTTGAAAATATATGTGGTCAAGTGTGTGTGTCTGACCAAGAAGAATATGAACGAGAGGTTTGTATATATATAAGGCAATTTTTGGCCTATTTGGGTGTGAAATATGTAAGTGAATGAAATAGTACATTGGTAAGCATAAGAAGGTATTATAAGACCATATTAAGAGTGTATATAAACTATTATGAATATTTTATATAGGTTATATGTATGAATATCAAGGTCATATGACCTAATCAGTCTTAAAGAGACCTAATTGAACGAAGAGGCCTAGAAGGCAGTTTAAGAGGATAAGAGTGTGAAGAGCTAAAGAGGTGGTAATCATTAGTTAGTTGAGTAAAAATATGTTTTTAAGGTGATAAAATAAAATATGTGTTTGAGTTAGTGCTGATTCATCTAGGGGGTTGGTACCTCCTTGCAATTTGGTGCTTGCTAAAGCCTAACTGGGTTGGTGCTTAGCTAGTTGGGGTTGGTGCTCCATGTGAATTTGGTACTTCACTAAACTTGATATTCTGAATTATAAGACTATAGTACATTTATATGGATTATTAGGTTTTATTACTCTTGAGATATTCCCACATATATGATGTGTTGTCTTATGTAATCTTGTTTTATACTTGCATGGTGGATTGCTTATGTATTACTTAATCTATATGTTGATATGATTGTTCATAAATGAAAAAGAGGAATTGAAAGAAAGTTTTAAGAAAATAATTCACCCCCTCTTAGTTATTATGATTATAACATTTGGTATTAGAGAAGGTCCTTTGAAGTAGGTCTAATAGCCTAAAAGAGATCCTAGAAGTAAGGATGGCTAGTCAACAAGCTCAAAGTGGTTTCTCTACCAGTAATGATCTATTCTTAAATGAGATTAATTATGATTTTTGGAGCATAAAAATGAGGACATATCTAATGTAAATGGGACATGACATATGGAAGTTAGTTGTGGATGGATACACTCTACCTCCTAAACCACCAATTGATGTAGTAGGTAAGAAGGAAAGTGAGAGCAATTCTAAGGTAATGAATGCCATTCTATGTGGCCTATCAAAAGTAGAGTTTGTGAAGGTGATGAATTTTGAGTTAGACAAAGTGATATGGGACAAATTGAATAATATATATGAAGGAAGCACCAAGGTGAATATGGCAAAGTTGTAGACTCACTGAAGATAGTTTGAAAGTCTAAAGATGAATGAAGATGAAACCATTGCATCTTACATGTTAAAGGTTGATGAAGTTATCAATGTCATTAAAGGATTAGGAGAAGAAGTGAAAGAGTCTATAGTTTTTCAAAAGGTGTTGAGATCTAACTCTCAAGTTTGACTCTGAGGTGTCTGTAGTAGAATAAATGCAAGATTTGGACAAGCTAGAGATGGATGGGAATCATGACATCTTAACTGCCTATGAGATGAGAACAAATGAAGGAAGACATCCAAAGAAGGAAGTAACATTCAAAGTTGAGAAGAAGTTAAAAGCCAAAAATGTCAAGGATGAGGCATGTTTAGATGTTGATGATTAAAAACATGATGAACATCATGGAGATGATAAGAAGGTCTATGTTCAAGATTTTAGGAAGTATTAAGGTAGGAAAGGGTCTTTCAAGAATAAGAAAATTTTATATACCAAAGAAGATAGCTCATCTAATGTAAGTAACACAAGCATATCTGATAGTGATGATGATAATAATGAACATGACAATAATAAAACCATATTAATGGCTATAGAAATAGACAATGAGGGTTGCTAAAATGAGAAAGGCCTTATAGATGATGAAGAATCAGATGAATAAGAAGTTGAAGTGAATCTTGAGGTAAAATTGGTGAGTGATCAAGTTCTAAATAATGAATAATCACAAACTAAGATCATTAGTTAAGGACTATGAAGAATAGATTTGTTTCTTTGAGGAGAGATCGAGTAACACCTCCAAGAAATATGATGAGATCATAAATAAGATTAAATCATGGATGGAGATAGTCACTGCTAGTTTAAAATCTAAAGAGGAAGAATGCACCAGGTATGGAACTAAAATGGAATCCTTGAAAGCTGAGTTGGATCAAGCATATAACAAGTTAAATACCTTTATGAAGTTTGGAAATAGAATTGAGGCTCTAGATGACATATTAAGTATTCATAAGTCTGTAAGTGATAAGACATGTCTTGGTTTCATAGAAGACCAAAAGGAGGTAACTCAAGTCAAGGAGAAGGCTAATGAAGACAAGAAAATCAACATGAAAATACCAATTAGATAGCCTAATTTTATGAGGTATGATAATTCATTCAATGGTTACTATTATGCAAAAAATCAATTTGGTCATAGAGAAAGAGAGTGTAGAAGACCCTCTAAAAATGAATATGCATGGGATTATGATAGGAATCATTAGTCAAGAGGTATGTATGAGGTTATTTGCTATAGTTGTCATAATGTGGGATACACTACAAGATTCTATCCTAATAGAGTTAAAATGACATCAAGTTAAATAAGAGGTTTGAATCCCCTAGAGTGCAAGAGAAAAGGCAAAAGATAGTAAAGGTAAGTCATGATCAGACTACAATCCCAAATGGACTATTTACTATGATAGAACATACTTCAGATATGAAATCAAGTCAGGAATGTCTATTGTCATCTCATATAGATGATTAAATAGTTGATGAGGGGGTCAAACCTATAGTTCTAATCAAGCCTAAAAGGATAATAAAGGATATTTAGTCTTGTAAGAGCATGAAGATCTAAGAATCTCTTTATCTTGTGTTGAAAGTTCAAGAAAAGAGATTGATCAAATTGAGGGAGATTAGAGTGATTAGATTATATAATGGTTTTCCATGAATGATAAAGGGGAGTTTGTTGAGAAGTGTTGTCATTGATATCAAAGTAGATGTCATTGATGTCAAGGTTGATATCATTGATATCAAGATGTATCTTGTGAAGATACCTGGTGAGTGGTCTTTGAGGTATGAGCCTGTGTTCTTGATGTGAAAAGGATTCAATGTGGAAAGAGAGAATTTGAAGGCAACCTATTATCTTTTTTTTTGTTGATGTCAAGGTTAATGTCATGATTCATGTCAACTTGATGCTGTTAGTATTATCAAAAATAGGTTTGATGGTCAAGTGAGCATTGAAGTATGGTTATGAGGCTCTAGGTTTGCATGAGGTCTTGAAAGCATGTTTATTATAATTATATTGTTGTAGTGGTATGAGAGTGTTTTATAAATACTTCTCTTGTTTTATATCATTGAGGTAAGCATGTTTGAGTACTAGTTCTTGAGTGCAAGGTATCTTGAGAAGCCTAATCATAACAAACATAGTCATATCATGAACATGTGCATGGTGAGAATGAATATGTATGTGCAAAGGTATGACATTATTTGAGGAGAATGTAAATCATGTGAGCAAGGTATAGAGGAATCAAAGAGAGTTTTAAGGTGAGCTTATATGGGTAGGACCTAAAGATCAAGTCTACAACTAGACCACTTCTAGACCCTACATGACTTAATAAGGAATAATTGTTTGTTGTCAAGGCATGTGAAGGATGTATGTATATTTATAAACATGAGATAGGTTGCTTGAATATGTGAGTGAAGTGGAGAACACATGGAAAGAGGAATGAAGGTCATTTATAAAGCCTAATGAGGTTTGCAGGATGTGTGTGTGTGTGTGTGTGTGTGTGTGTGTGTGTGAGAGAGAGAGAGAGAGAGAGAGAGAGAGAGAGAGAGAGAGAGAGAGAGAGAGAGAGAGAGAGAGAGAGAGAGAGAGAGAGAGAGAGAGAGAGAGAGAGAGAGAGAGAGAGAGAGAGAGGAATAATGAGGGGTCATAATCATATTTCAAGATGTTTGAGATCTTGTGGGCATTGATATAGGTATGATATCTTGTTTCAATCATGTTCACAAATTTTGAGTTATGGTTTTCAAGATAAGGCACGTAAAGTGGTTTTGAGGTCTCTCAAGTACACAAAATGAAGAAAGGCAAACCGAAGAAAGAATTTTAGGTGTTCATTGGCATGTGTAAACTTTGCATGGAAACTTTAGATATTAAGGAGATATGGGTAAGGGTAATAGCTAAGAACTACATGCATTAGTTTTTGATTTAATAGGCAATCCTTTATGAACAATTATTAACACCAAAACCCATGTTAAACTTATCTAAAACCTAAATAATGACTCGATGTGAAATATATTATTAAAAATAGCATATAATTGTCTCAAATGACTAAAAAATATATTTTATGTTATATTCAACTGTCTCAGGCACCTCTAGGTGTGATTGAGTTGTCAGGTGTGTGAGTATACCCTACACGAAAGTGCTATTTTCTTAGAACTTTACTATAGCAATCAGAGTTGACCAACTTAAAATATGGAAATGATTAGAAGATGAAGCTTGAGACTCATGTTTCATGTCTATAAAGGTTTATAGATATAATATATCCCTCAAGTGTGTTAAATTAGTCATCTAAGTCAGCTAGTCACTAACAGGTCTAATGGTACAAACAATGAGAAACCCAGATAGAAATGAGAAGATGATTAGGGATGTGTTATCGTGGTTTAGTGATGAAACCAAGTGCATATAATTTTTTTTTCAAGACTTTTAATAAATACTCATGTTTGGTATAATTTTTGGAGGTAAGTGATTATAATGAAAAAATTGCTCACAAGTTGACCTATTTGGTGCAAATGAGATAGTGAGATGTAAGGTCATGAGACTGGTTTGCAAGATTAATATTGTTATTTGACCATATTATATTTCTATATGAGAATGGTATAATTATCACATATGATCATACACATGCATTATTATTATTTGAAAGTGATCATACATATGTTGAAGGTTAATTTCACCATGACTATGCTTTAAGGTAACTGGCAGTTTTGGGTAAGTTGCAATGATGAATTTGAGGTGCTATGCCCTGAGTTGATGTATCTAATGCATATAGTGTTATTTTTTAAACTTAAAACTAGTGTTAATTATTTTTTTAGATCTTGGAATTTATTATCAAAGGTTTAAATGTTGAATCCAAAATGATTTGTCTAGTTCTGGTTTGACTGTGTATAGTAAGTTCAAACGATTGGTCTGAAAGACCAATATTTGACATTAGACCTTGTGATTTTTGTGTTTGAAAATGGTATATAAATTTAAAATTATATTTTTGAAGTTTCATTTGTCATGGGAAGTGTTCTTTAAGGTATTGAAGATCAAGTTGTTCATGATTGGGTTTTGAAGGGTTCTGACAGCTCTAATTGGGCTATTTGCAAAGAAGTCTTTGAGTACTTTAGCCTTAAGTTGTGAATTTTAAAGCATATGGTGATGACCCTAAGGTAATTTTTTTTCTATATATGGGACAAATTTACATGGTTTTTTTAATCTATATTTTTATTACTATTCAATAGTTTAAGATAGACTTTCTATGTATGAGAAGGCCTAATTGTGAATAGTACAAATGGTGTGCTTCAATTGGTGGTTGGATCTGAAAAATGTTATGGAGCCTAAATGAGATTATCAAGGGTCTATTTGATTACAATATGATATGTTTCTATCATGTGTGGATTTTAAATTTTTTCTAAGGAGATCAAAGGGTAGCATTTGCTAATGAAGGCCTAATTGAATTAGGTCTCCTTAAGGACTAAAGAAGGATTTGGTCTAATTGAAATATGGCTGACCTAATGTAATGATTGATTCATGTTTATGTAATTTAATAAGGCATATTATATTTAAAATATAAGTGGGAAAGTGTGTGTGGCTGACCAAGAAGTATATGAGCAAGAGGCTTGTATATATATAAGGTAATTTTAGGCCTATTTTGGATGTGAAATGTGCAAGTGAATATAATAGTACATTAGTAAGTATAAGGAGGTCTTATAAGATAATATGAATAGTGTATATAAAATATGATTAATATTTGATAGAGGTTATGTGTATGAATATCAAGGTCATATGACCTAATTAGTCTTGAAGAGACCTAATTAAGTGAAGAGGCCTAGAAGGTAGTTTGAGAGGATAAGAGTATGAAGAGCTGAAGAAGTGGTCATCATCAATTGGTTGAGCAACAAGGTTTTTTAAGGTGATAAAATAAATCATGTGGATAAGGTTTTTTTAAGATATCTAGGGGGCTTGTACCTCCTTAAAAGTTTGTGCTTGTTAAAGCCTAACTGGGTTGGTGCTTAGCTAGTTGGGGTTGATGCTCCATGTGAAGTTGGTGCTTCACTAAACTTGATATTTTGACTTATAGGACTATAATCCATTTGAAGGGATCAGTGGGTTTTCTTCCCCTTGAGGGTTTCTCACATATATGATGTGTTATGTTGTGTAATCTTGTTTCATGCTTGTATGGTTGATTATTTATGCATTACTTAATCTATATATTGATGTGATGATTCATGAATGATAAGGAGGAATCCTCTTAGTGATTGTGCTTCCAAAATCATGAGGTTTAAGATTAATAGAAAAAATAAAATATAAAGGATGACCACCATTGAGAATTTAATAGTTAGTTATATATTGAGAAGCCATTTTAGAGTTGTTAACCCAAAATATATAAAATATGACAAATATAATGCTAAACTCTAGAAATCAATCAATCATACCAAAAGTAAGGTTATCAATGGGTACAACTATGAAATTTATGTTTAATTTGTAGGATCCTAGATATATTGATCCCAGTCATAAATATTGAATACGTACACAAAGGCACTAACTACATAAGATTCCAATGTTGTCATAGCCATACTATCCAATCTCATGTGTTACATTGAGAGTAACTTTTAGGGCTAACCACTTACTAGTGTACTACAAGAACAAATTGTTGAGGGATTATTATGGATGAAAAACAAACCATATGTGATTATGATATACCATGAGGTACATGGAAACTAAAATTCATAAATAGTGTTATTTAATGGCTTGAGTATTGTCGCAGTACCCATCACACCATGATATAGGGAAAATTGCTAACCAATTTGCCTGAAAAGATAACTCTTATGAGTTTTAAAATTGTTGAAAAATAGTTTTGAGGAATACAAAGAGAAAAGAATTGAAAGCCAAAGAGAAGCAAGGATTTTTTCATAAGGTAACACACATTTTAAACTCCCAAAGTCAAAGAGAAATCCTAGAGTAGCACTCAATCAAATCCATTATCCAAAAAAACTAAAGTTGTGCTGATATTTTTGGTAATATGTAATAGGTTGAGGATCCTATAAAAACCCTCTTTTTATTTTATTTGTCTCAAATCTATAAATCCTATCTTCTAGGATGGATCAGGTTCATTGATTGTTTGTTGATTTAATTGTTAGTTTGATGTTTTGTTGTTCAAGTTTATTTTCAATGTTCGAGGTTGTAGAGATCTATTACATATCCTATTGAAATTTACAATAGGTTTGGGGACCTATCAAACCCCTATTTTCCAATTCATAGCTTCAACTTCAAAAGTGTTTACCCTAATCAAATAAAAAAATTCATTAAAGGATGATCAAAATTCTCTTTAGTGTCTAGAAATAAAAAATTCACTTAAAACCCTAGAACAACAATCAAGATGGGGCAAAAAATGTCCCAAAAAAAATTATTATGTGGGATCTAACATTTTTTTAGACCAAGACCCACCCTTTGATATCCAATAATATCAAAAATAAAAAGTGTCACAATGTGTGGCTCAATGCACAGAGTCTTGTTAGTTTAAGGGTCCATTTTCCCTTAAAAACTCATTCTTTTAGAAGAAAATTCTCCCCTGAAATTTAAAATGATTGCAAAATATTAAAATAACACCCATACCTTAATGATAAAAACACCCCTCAGAAATAAAATATGCTCCCACATTTAATTTTATATTAATTTTTTATAAAAAAGGTACCCCACCAATCACAAATTTTATTGAATTATGTAAATAAAACACTACCCAGTTTTCTTTTTCATGATCTACCCTAACCAAGGGTCAGGGAAGGATTGGAGGGTATGAGGAAAAAGTATGGTGATGGTGGCCATAGTGGAGCAACAATGAAAGGAATGCAGGCCACGAGAATGTGGGGTAAAGGGAAATTTACTGACTGTACGGTCGTATAACATTTACATTCTTTAAATTTAAAATATAAGTACCTTTCTAATTATTATTATAATTAAACATGTTGTTTCAAAATGATGCAATGGAACTAATCTTATGGGAATTTGTTACTATATTGAAATTCAAATTCTAGAATACCAAGGATCATAATTAACTTGAGGCATAGTTGACATGTGATAAGTTGAAAAAAAAATGAAAGGTTGGGTATAAGAGGTATTTATTTATTACATTGTTTATAGAAACATTGAAACTAAAAATATGCACACATATCTCTTTATATCCTTGGTGAAAGTGAGGAAGAGCCCATTTATATATAGGGAAGGGTAATCATTATTTTATTAATATAGGTTATTCACTTTGACCAACCTCTTTTAATAAGTTGGTTATGAAAATTTGTTACATATGTTAGTTATTAAATGAATAGTGATATACACAAGTGGATAAAACATGTGCAAGGGAATAACCTACCCTATAAATAAGGGTAAAATCTAATGTAAGCCATCTAAACTTGGCAAGAAAAAATATCTACACCAACACAACATGGATCTATGCCTACAAAATCCACAACAACAAAGTGAGGGGAACGTGAAGGAGGAGACCTACCAACCATCATATGTCATATGGAAACAAGTTAATCAATTATAAAATGTTTTTTATTTTTAAATTTTTTTCCATAATAATTTTTCATATGCCTTAAAATCTCTCAAACCCTATAAATGCCTTAAAATCCATAATTAAACATTGAATGAGTAATTTTAAATAACCTTATAAATTCCCTCATTATATATTATTATTTTTAAATAGTTTTATATTCTATTAAAAAATCAACTATCCTTCATATTCATTCCATTATCCTACCCCATATTACAAATTAGGGTATGGATGTCTATAAAGACATGATAGATCCCATAATAGAACCCATATTTTAGTCTAAAGATAATTTTAAGAATGAATCCCTAAAATTTTATATAATATCTTAACTAATATTAGATGATAAACATAGTTCCATTAGCTAATCTTTGGGAAAATATCTATATAGGTGTAAATTGACTATCTATTCTATTGACTCTTTAAAAAAAAGTGTTGACTTTCTAGGTCACCCTTTCAGTAGGCATTGAACTGATAAGAACTGCACAAGAGATCATGCACTTGTGTAGTGTTGAGTTATCTAAAAGTAAGTCTATATGTAGACACTTCTCATCTCTTCACTTGATAGTCAGCATAAGTTTTCACATCAACAAAGTGTCGATCTACACCTATAAGGAGTTATTAATGTACACCCCATGCCAATATCCTTCATCACATCAACATGGTACCCAAATTAAAGTGCATGGGTCTCCCAATTTTAAACAATGAAAGAGACTAGTACATATGGAGTGGTTAAAAATCATGAAGATTAAACTCAATATATTCATTCTTATTGCATTGTCTCATTTAAATACTTCCTTGCATTCAAATGATGGAGTCACATGTTAAATCATAGAGTTTCACATCTTTGCCCTTGTAAAATGCAGACTAAAATATCAAATACAAACCATCCCCTTCACTGGAAAACATAATTTATAGATGAAGGAACTATTGAGTTGTTTTAAATGATGTCCCTAAGGTTTCCATGTGTGTTCATGAGTTGTAAATTATGCATGGTTGTCAATGACAAAGTATGCCTTAGTGATCATGCATGGAGCTTGCTATGTTTGCTTGGTTAGACAAGGTGATAGATGCTGGTGATATGTTGATCATGTTTGAAGGGTAAAGAGTTTTTGGGGTAATTTTGAAAGTTAAATTCATTCATTGGAGTAAACCTATCAAATTTGAGGTTCTCTTAGTCAACTTGGTAGATCTTCTTGAGTAAGTAGATTGATGACATTAACATTTGCATGTATGGAGGTGTCAGAAGAAAATGGTCACATGGGTTTCATGAGATTTGTTCCTAGATCATTTGTTAAGGTCTTGACATGAGGTTTATAAAAATTTATTTCAGTGTAAATTTGGTCTCCCAGGTAGATTTCACTAGTTTCCATAGTTAATTTTGCATTAAAAAGTGACTGTTGGAATTCAAATATTTGAATTTACAAAGGAAAACCAGTCCTCATTGTTTTGCCTATAAATTTTGATGTAGGATGAATTTGATGTTGGTATTAAAATGAAAGTGGTAGATAATTTCAAGGTAAATCCAAGAAAAATGATTTAGAGGTTTGAATGGTTATACATTTTCATTTATTATGGTCCAAAGTTGACTAAGGGTTTGACTTTCTTCTTTAAGTGACCCAAGAAGGATGTTTGATTTTTTATTGATGGTGTTTAGATGTTTCAAGGTGAATTATCTATTTTATAATGTTTTATACTACTTTAGGTTCATATTTACTATTTTTATAGGTTTTAAAAATCTATTTTTAGTATGAAAAATTGCTTACAAGTTGACTTTTGGTTCGTTCATGGTGGTTTTATGTACAAGACAAATATTTGATAGGTTTTTCATATACAAAGGCGTGTAGGGATGAATGTAATCATTTGAGTATGTATTAGGGGTCAATTTTAATGGAAATATATGCTTTTAATGGGTCTTATGTTAGTTTTTCTCGGTGAAGTGCCAAGAGAGTGAATAAGTCTCCATGGACCTAAAAGGGCTTCTTAGGCCTACTTTAAAGGTGTTGATGCTTAAGGGTGATATATCAAATATATGGATGAACTATGTGGATTATGTTTATCCTATTAAAATTTTAATATAAAATTTAAGGTCTAAGGCATGTCTCATGGTCGACCAAGAAGATGATGATCGTGAAGGCTCTATAAAGAGTATAAATAAAGATGAAGGTTTCTAGAGTAGTGATGTGAAATATGGTGAAGTGTAAATATGCTTGGTGGATAGATTAAAGATAATATTAGGTTTATGAATATGTGAATGAAATATATGTCATATTTATTATGTTATAATAGTGTTATTTTAGGTTTGAAGATTGAATATGAGAGAAAGAGTATAAAGTAATCCAAAAGGGTGTTTTGGATGTATTGCTTGTATATGAAGGTTTGAGAGAGTGTTAAGGTTGAATATAATTTATATTCACTATTTATCCATCATATTAAAAGGAAATAAATACTCTAGAGGTGTTGATATCATAAGGTGTTGTGTGGGTGCTCAACATCTGAGACAAGTGGGTGCTTCACTAAAGTATCTTGTTTGTAAATATTTTATAGGACTATATTAAATTTTTTTGTAGAATTGAGATGGTTTTTATCCCCCATGAGGGTTTCCCATATAATCCATGTGTCATGAGTGTTAATCTTGCGTAGTTTCTTTGTTCATTGTAGTAACTAGTTTATATGTTTCATGGTTGAGAGTTGGAAGTTTTGAAATTGGAATTAATTACTTGCATCAATGTTTCACCCCCCCTTGTTAGTGATTGTACCTATAAAAATTGGTATAAGAGCCATACCTTCTTTAAAATTTTAACCAGTTGAAGGTGATTTATGGTACAATGGGTAGTCATCAAAAGCAAGGTGGTTTCTCTACTGAGCAAGAACCATTTTTCAATAGATCTAACTATGATTTTTTGAGCGCAAGGATGAGGAAATACATAATGTCTCTAGGTTTTAACATTTTTAAATCTATTATGGTTGGTTATTCCATACCTCCTACTCCTCTAACTAGTGCAACTAAAAATAAGTTGAGTGAGAACAATTATAAAGGTATGAATGCTATCATTTGTGGCCTATCAGAGGGTGAGTTAACCAAGGTAATCCATTACAAATATACCAAATAAATATGGGATAAGATGCAGATTATCTATGAAGGAGATTCAAAGGTTAAGTTGGCTAAATTATAGACCTATTAAAGGTAATTTGAGGGCCTTAAATTAAATAAGAAGATAATGTGGCATCCTATATTATAAGGCTTGATGAGGTAGTAAACATGATCAAAGGTCCTGGAGAGGAAATTGAATAAGCTACTATTGTAAAAAAGGTATTAAGGTCTCTCACCCTCAAGTTTGATTCAAAGATTTCTATTGTAGAAGAAAGTCATGATCTCACCAAGATGAAGATGGATGAGTTACATGGCATCCTTACTGCCTATGAGATGAGAGTCAATGAGAATAAACCACCAAAGAAGGAAGAAAACTTCAAGGTGATCAAGGAGACAAAAGAAAAAAAGAACAAGCTAAGTCTTGAAGATTTTGATATTAATGAAGATCAACTTGAAGCCATGATTGCAAGAAAATTGAATGCATGATCAGGTAAGTATGAAGGGAAGCTTCCTTTAAAATGTTTCTCATTTGGTAAATTTGGTAATTTTATAGCTAAGTGCCTAGATAGAATAAGTCTAAACACAAAGAAGCTCATAAGAAAACTCATGAGGCTAATCATAAGAAATCTAAGGGTCCTAGCAAGGACAAAAATTTATTCAATAAGATAAATGGAAAGAAGGATTCATACAAAGGCATTAAAGACTTTACCATAAATAAGATAGTAACTCATCTATTAAAGAAGAATGAAACACATCTAACAGTGATGATTCATCTCATGATGAAGACAAAGAGACACTATTCATGTCTCTTAGGGATGATGAAGGTGAATGTTCTTTAGGTAGAGATCTCTATGGTGGAGATATCTCAGAGGAAGAAGATGAGAAAGTCACTCTTGAAGACCAATATATGAATACCTTGGAAGAGATGAAGCTACTATAAGGCAATAATGGAAAGTTATCATCCTTGATCGAGTCCTATGAGGAAAAAATTAGCTTGTTTGAATAAAGGTTGAGAAATGAAGTCAAAGAGCATGATGATATCACTCAACATCTTGAAACTTAGGGTTTTACCCTTGTTGAAGGGATAAAAGGTAAGGATGAAGACTGTGTCACATACAAATCAAAAATGGAATCTTTGAAAGTGAAACTAGATTAAGCTATAAGTAATCTTGAAATATATCAAAAATTTAAGAAAATATCAGTTGATCTTAATGATCTATTGAGTAATCAAAAGGTCTCAAATGAAAAATCAGGCCTAGAGTTCCATGAAGATTTTCAAAAGGATAATAAGATTGAAAAAATAGTGATGATATATTAGGAGACTAATCATGTTAAGGAGAATGATAATAAAGACAATAAGGATGACAATTTGAATAAGAAGGACAACCTCAAAAGCTACAAAAGTTTATATCAAATCAATCAACCTAATGCAATGAGGTATAATAACTCCTTTAATGGCTACTATTACTCTTGTCATTAGTATGGTCATATGATCATTGATTTCAAAAGAAAAGCTCCTAGTAAGAGATTTGCATGGAATTATGAGCAAAATAATGATAAACATGAAGAACATCATCACTCCAGATAGTTAACAGGCCCATAAGGAAATCATGACATCTTGTGCTATAGGTGTCAAGGGATTGGACATATTGCAAAGTTTTTTAATGCCCTCATCAGGAGACCAAATGATCAGATGTATGAATGGGATAATGAAACTTCAAAGAGTTATCATATGGCTCATGCATAAGGTATGAATACTTAGATAAACATCATTTGTTTCAAGTCTCAAGAGAAATGTCACATAACAAGGTTATGTGGGAATGGTTATTATTCTACTTCAAATAATGATCATCATAACATGAAGAAAAGGAGTGATAACGAATGGAGACCTAAGGAGGTGAATGAGAAATAGGTTTAAAATGGACTGTTTGTCATGATAGAATAAGGTACAAGTTAAAGTGTCAAAGAGCAAGCCTTATCTTCTCAATGGGACAAGAAAATCAAGTAGGATTTTGACTCAAAAGGAAAGAATGAATCTAATAACTTAGTCAAAGTCAAATTGATGATGAGGCAAGACTGTAAGTCAAGTGAGAGGATGGAGATGTGGGAGTCTCCTAAGTTTTGGGACATTTAGTCCCTCTATGATAGATGGGTGTCTCTACCTATTCTTCTTAGGATCCATATTTTATATATGGAAACAAGTATGTGTTATGATGTATAAGATGCCAATCAATATAGAGGTATGTAGAGTTGTTGATTGGCATTTAAGACCAATTCCATTTTAATATAAAATAGATGATCTTATGTTACCATGCATTATATTAAACATTATAAGGTAATTGGCTAAGGGGGAGAAACAAGTTCATGAGCTTGCTCCATAAGTTTGTGATGAAAAGCTTCAAGAGTTTTGTTAAGGGACATTGGTCGTAAAGGCATGTTTTTAGTCAAATTTTGATGCTTGATTTGATAGGTCAAATCATGAATTATGAAGGTAAGGTTGATATGGAGTGTAGAGAGGACTTTTCCAAGTGTATTCCATGTGGTTTCATGCATTAGATTGGTCACAAGTAGGTCTAATTATTATTTGTTTAATTTGTCCATTTTGCTCAGTGATCACTACCTAGTGAGAGCACATCTTGTAAAATTGGTGATTTTTGGGTCTATGAAGCCAACCAAGGGTAGAATAAAGTTGGTTTTTATGTATTCATGTGAAAAAAGAGTTGAGGAGATGTCAGAAGCCTTATATGATCATTCTAAGGTGTTTTGGCATAGTGACAGGGGTATACACAGGGTTTGTATGCACATAATGATTGATTTCAATTGTCAAATGAATATTGGTGAGTGTTCAAGATGACTTTGAGGCATATAAATGTGTGTTTAATTAATTTAGGTATGATCCAAGTGGTTTCAATCCTTAAAGGTCTTTTGAGGAAAAATTAAATATTTTTGAAGGCTCTCAGGTATGATGGTCATGGCTTAAGGACTAGCAGGTCAAAAACCATTTCATGGTTATATGGGTTATAAAAGGATTAAAACCTCAAAAAATGGTCCAAAATTATGTGTTGTTGAGCTTCAGGTGTGAAATAAGTTTAAGGAGCTAGTGTTGACTATAAGATGGTATGTTGACCAGATTTCTTTTTGATGCCCTAGATTTTACACCATATGGGATAGTGACCTTCCCAAGTGATTGGAGGTATAAGTGATTAATATATTAAAATTTACAAAAGGGTGCTCAAAAAGTGTTTTATAGTCATCTATAAGTGTATGTTTTAACCTATGATTGAGTTTTTGTGCAAATGGAGGGCTAATTAGTAGGTCATTTTGTGAAGGAGATATGGTGCAGAGGAAGAATTGGATGATTATTCTTGTCATGAATGAGGGGGAATATTATTTTACTCCATATATGAAATTTAAATCCATGATGGTGCATAAAAAAAAAGTTATGGGCTCTGCAAGGTTCCAAGTAGGGCTACTTGTCCTCTAGGCAATTGCGGTTAGTGTGAAGAAAAGTGAACTTTGGTATTTTTATTAAAAATAAAAAAGGCATGGTTATTATTAAATATGTTAGTTATATTTATGAATCATATATGTTTTATAAATAAATTTAATGATCACTCTACATTCTATGGGTGGCTTTGTGAGAGAAAATTTGAAGGCAACTATGGAATTTATTTGTGTTTGGAGATGGTCTGAAGATGCTCAAGGTTTACCAAAGTTTAGGTGACTTAAGGGGAGCCCCTATAAATGTTCTCAAGGTTTTATCTCTTTCATTTGATTCATATTTTTCATTTCTTGTTCATATAGTAGTGCATGGTCAAAGTAGAGTGTTGTCAATGAGCAAGCTTGACATGGTCAAGGTAAGGATTGGTATGCACAGTGATAGGGGGAGTTTTTATCATATATAAAAGGATATATATTCATTATTTTAGATTTTAAAATATTTATAGGTCCTTATTATTATTAGGTAATCCCACTTTGTCATTGTGTCAAAGGGCGAGAAAGTGTTTGTAAAGGGAGAAAGAGTACGTACACAGTTCTATTATTGTGAAAACATTTACAAATGTTGAAAGAAATGAAAAAGTGGGATATTATTTAGGTGTTGTAAATTATTTCCCTAATTTTTACAAGTGTGTTAATGACAATGTGTGCCTTAGTGATCATGCATGGAGCTTACTATGTTTGCTTGGTTAGGCAAGGTGATGGATGTTAGTGATATGTTAATAATATTTTAAGGGTCATATGAAGGGTCAAGAGTGATTGGGGTAATTTTTTAATTTAAATTAATTATTTTGATTAGTCTTGTGAAATTCTAGGTTCTCCTAATCAACTTGACAGATCTTCCTAAGTAAGCAGATTGATGACATTAAAATTTGCATGTATGGAGGTGTCAGAAGAAAATGGTCAAATGGGTTTGTTTATATTTGTTCCTAGATCATGATTTTAAAATTTTAGGTATTGAAATGAGGTATATCAAAAGTTATTACAATGATAATTTGGTCTCCCAATCAGATTTCACTAGTTTCCATAGTCAAATTTGCATTAAAAAGTGACCATTGGAATTCAAATATTTGAATTTACAAAGGAAAACTAGTCCTCATTATTTTTCCTATAATTTTTTATTTAGGATGAATTTTACGATGGTATAAAAATAAAAGTGGTATATAATTTCAAGGAAAATCTAATAAAAATGATTTGGAGGTTTGATTGGTCGTACACCTGCATTTCTTATGGTCCAAAGTTGACTGAGGGTTTGACTTTCCTTTACAAGTGACTTGAGAAGGATGTTTGAGTTTTTATTGATAGTTTTTGGATGTTTCAAGGTGAATTAGATATTGGATAATTTTTTAGAATTATTTAGGTTCATTTGTATGGTTTTTGGAGGTTTGACCAATCCATATTCAGTATGAACAATTACTTACAAGTTGACTTTTGGTTCGTTCATGGTGGTTTCATGTACAGGACAAATGTTTGATAGGTTTTGCATATGAAAAGGTGTGTAGGGATGAATTTAAGAATTTTATGATGTCTTAGGGATAATATGGCATGTACCTATATTCTTTGAAGGGGTTTTGTGTTCTTAATTTTGCTTGGTGAAGTGCTAAGAGGGTGAATAGGTCTCCATGGACCTAAAAGGGCTTATTAGGCCTAATTGAAAGGTGTTAATGCTTAAGGGTGAAATATCAAAGCTATGGATGACATAAGTGAATGATTTTGATCTTATTCTAAATTTAATATAATTTTTAAGGGTTAAGGCATGTCTTATGGCCAACCAAGAAGATGATGATCATGAAGGATATATAAAGAGTATAAACAAAGATGAAGGTTTTTTAGAGTAGTGATGCAAAATATTGTGAAGTGTGAATATGCTTGGTAGATAGATTGAAGAATACCGCAAGTTTATGAATATGTGCATGACTTATAGGTCATATTTATAATGTTATAATAGTGTTATTGTAGAGATGAGGATTAAATATGATCGAAGAAATATAAAGTGATCCAAAAGGGTGTTTTGGATGCATTACTTCTATGTGAAGGTTTGAGAGAGTGTTAAGGGTTGAATATAATTGATATTAATTATTTATATATCAGATTGAAAGGAAATCAGGACTTTTTAGGGTTTGATATTAGATGGTTGTGCGTGGGTACTCAACATCTAAGACAAATGGGTGTTTGTTCATGCATAGGGGTTGGCACTCCTTGTGAAGTGGGTGATTCACTAAAGTCTCTTATTTTCAGACTTGAGAGTGGGTTTTATCCGCCATGAGGGTTTCCCACACAATACATGTGTTATGAGTGTTAATCTTGCATAGTTTATTTGTTCATTACAATAACTAGTTTATATGCTTCATGGATGCTTATGTTGAATGGTTGAGAGTTAGAAGTTTTTTAATTAGAAATTAAATTACTTGCATCATTGATTTAACCCCAATGATTGTACCTATAATAGGCACAAACTATGAATACCATCAAAAGAGACTAGGTGTAGAAAGAGTTTAGACCTTGTGCATTTCTGAATAAGATCTTCCTCACTACCATTCACAAACAAGCAACCACACATGAAACTCCACAAGAAGGGAATGTTCATAAAATTGTGAAAATATGGTCCCAAAGTAGGACACATTCAAAAAATCCACTACCTGTGCAATATGATGAGGTAGAACCTAAAGATACACCTTCATAATCCCATGCCAACACACTAGTCTAGGTGGATTGGTAGCTGACCATCATAAATGGAATGGTAGTATATATTGATTAGACATCAAAGGGACTAAATTAGAAAATAATTAAATGTGGGGTGGCTATTAGAGTGTTATAACATGATCGTACACCACCCTTGGATTCTTAGACGTCCTTCATTCTTGGATACACACGTAGATCAATGAGTGACCTTCTAGCTACTTCTATGATTAAATTATCAAATCCAGGTTGAATAAGCATGGGTCATATAAATTATTGTGAATATCTTGATTCTCTTTATCAACCTTGAGATTTGGACACTATTTCTAAATTCAAGTTCTTACCTACCACATCTACTGGAAAATTGATCATGTGGGTCCTTGCCCCATGCTATGTAAACCCTAAAGTTTATTGTAAAAAGGTCAATAATTTCTAGGCATTGTAATGTTGTTGAAATTGTCCTCCAAAATTTTTTTCCTAGTATAACAAAGCTCTATCTAATCAGGTTTTTAATATTACCTTAGACTTTGAAATTAATAAGAACTAATTTACTTTTATTCATGCTTTATGTTCTATGTGCATTTCATGGTTGTTGATTCTTGTCTATGGATATTTATCCCTCTCATTTCCATCCTCCCTTCACACCTCTATGTAGAACCGAAAGTCTCTACAACTCTCATGTTGTACATACATGGGTTTGTATAGGCATTATCTATGGATTTTTTGTCATCCCTCCTAACACTACCCTATGTACCCTTACCTCCATGTGAAACACTTATGCAGTGCGTCTGGTTTGAAGATCTTATATCTAATTTGTTAGTCTTATAATGTCATTAAGTAAGTGAGGTACACATTATGTTCTTGGTGCATCACCTTTTTCATTCCATCAACCCTCTTACCTTTTCTCTCCTTTTTCCCCTTATCAAATTTAGGTTTAGTGCTAGCTGTAAATTTCATTGTTCTTTTTTTAGGTCTACATGTTGGTCCTAAACTAGGTGCATCTAGGATAAAAGGAATCTAACCTATTATAGAGGTTCATCCTAAAGAGCACAAGTGTCCCACACCTTGGGGGATGATCCCATTATCTCATTAAACCATATTCTAATTCAACTGGTACATGGTTTAAGTGATAACATTTTATAGCACACTTGGTGGGATAAAGTATAAAATTTGGCTAAGAGATTTGTGATACTCTCAAAAATTCAAGTGTTGAAGACACTTTATAGAGCACTTGGTGACTGTAAGCATTCTTGGTTCATAAAGATCAACCTTTCATCTATATACTAAGATAGATGAGATCATCTTAAAAGGGATTTGATTTTCATTTTGTTGAGCTACCTATAATTTTTAGAATAAAGGGAGTTAGAGAATATTTTTCACCTATTAGAAGGGCTATCGATGCAAGATGACCTCCTAGATTTCAATCTATACATCTATTTCACTGATTCCCTATATAGAGAAGAAGATTATGCCCTATTCCATTCATGGATATGTAGAGAAACAAACCCTTTGTTCCTTTTAATGGAATAATCCCATTGATATTTCCATAGTATGATAATATTCTTATAGTTACTCTTAAGAGCATCCCCTACTTTACTAGAGAAAATTCAACAATGCCTGTAAAGAACATACAAGATATAGCAAATATTTGCTCCATCCACAATGTGAACAAAGACAACATTGTAGTATGAATCCTTACCTTTTATTTGAAAGGGAGAGTGCTCCAATGGTATCATAGTTTGCATCTTGGTTTTATTCACAGTTAGGATGAGTTGGATGCGGCACTATGTAGGCAATTTGAATAAAAGAGTGATCACTTGTCACTAATGGAACAACTCACGACCATGAAAAAGGATCCACATGAGTAAATAGTCAAATTCAACTTTATATTTTAGAGGATTTAAGACCGAGTTCCACTCCTACTAAGGCCAAATCCTAACACCACATTCTTATATTTTTTGAGAGCATTAAATAATGATGTGGTATTGATGATCCAATTTATGGGAGGTACAATACTACTAGATGCCCATGAGATCATTGTGTGCATAAAAAACTACTTGATTCAAGCAAGGAAATTTTTTCCCATACCCCTATGCCCTTATATCCTAAGTCCCTATGTATAAATTCATCTGCCCTACCTCCCATTCTAAATTTGGTCCCCATTCCTGTTATTTTTAGCTCGTTAATTCCATCAACTTTAGTGCCATTGAGTGAGTTACATAAGGTCAAGTAATTATTGATGAGATTTTAAAATGAGCTAATAGTACTCAAAAGGTATAAATCATATCATTCCAAGCCTTATCAACCCTTCAACCAAAAATATCAATTCAATAAGCCTCTCTACCAACATGATGCATAGACTCAAAACCATCTCATATACAATAGATTATCCTATGCACCAAATCCTAACACTGTGAACACTTTTAGAGCTCTTGTAAATATGGCAAATAATAAGGCAAATGACTATGAATGGTGTTATCTAAGTGATTAGCCACATGATCAAGTCGTGTGCACAAATGAAGTGATGAATGGGGTACCTATGATGCAGAATGTGCCACCTCATTAGGAGCCTCCATCTATTTCATATCAACAAAGGGAAGAAATATAGGCATGAATGTAAGAGTAGGATAGATCTACCCTCTTAAATTGGTAGGAAGGTGACTTCAATTATGTGATTCAAAATGAAGAGATGAGCACAAGAAGCAACCTAGTTGCTTTTAACACAAGATTTAGAAAGAGCAATGGTGAAGGATCCTTCTTCTTCAACACCTTCAAATTTTGTGCCCTAAGTGTAAATACCCAAGTCAAATCACCTACAAAACCTTTAGTGTGCAAAAAAAATGTTGTGAAAAAATAGATCTCGCCCTGAACTAGTGCACATGTGTGAGAAGAGACTACAATTCAAAAGGTGTAAGTTAAAGTGACTCAAATTTCTTTTAACATAGTTGAGTAGATGAAGAAGACTGTGTTAGGTTATGGAGCTAAAAGCTTCACCAAGATGCAAACAAGAGGAGTTACAGAGGTTGTAGAGAGTTGCAAAACGAGTTACAGGGCAACCGACGTCAGTCTGATCAATCGATGCCAGTTAGATAGCAGTGCAGAAGCAATCGATGTCGATTACTAGTCGGCCGACATCAGTCAGGAGGAGCTAACATCAGCAACTTGTTTGTGAACATGCAGTTTGCATGCGGATTTTGGAGAGTCTATTTTTGGACTGTTAGTTTGCATGTTAAAGGCTAATTATAGTCTTGGAGTTGCGTGTCTAATTATTGTAATTAAGATAGTCTAATTATTGTAAGCATGAGATCTATATAATAGACTCATGGGCTGTATTATAAACAAGAGTGCTAGAGAGTAAGAGAGCTAAATAAGCTCCTTCAGAGAGAAGAGAGCAATGGTGTGTTCCTCCTAGTGTCACAGTACCAAGTGTGGGTGGTGGTTTGGAGCATCAAAAGGGTTCTTTGTGTATGTATGATATTGGTCAGCAGGTGTGCATGGCTTCTTTTGGAGATCTACAATGGTAAGGTCTGGTGATTAGCAGGTGATAGCAGAGAGCAGGGGATTTACTTGGAGTACGGTTGTGTACTTGGTGTACTAGCAGCGTGTTACTGACTGGTGGAGGTGAACATCAATTCTATATTGGAGTTGATTGTTGTGACTGTGAGAGAGAGGGAAGAAGGTCTTGAGGTGTGGCAAGCCTTTGAGGTGGAAGAAGAAGTGGCATCTTCTTTATTGTATTTTCTTCTGAGTGATTATTAATACAATTGTGTATTGTCTCTCATATCCTGTGTTGTTTCATATTTCTAGTTACTTATCATTTTGGTTAAATTCCATGTTTAGTTGCTAATACAAGAGGTAATCATATATGCTATTATTGGTGGAGCAAGATCCTGACAAGTTGGTATCAGAGCTTTTGGTTATTTTGACTAATAGATGGTTCAGATCTGGTAGTGTTTTTTGATTACAGGTCACTCTCAAGGGTTTCAAATTGAGTGGGAATATATCAATGGCAGAAGAAAGTAAGCTACGAATGGAAAAATTGAATAGCATGAATGGTTTGATTGATGGAAAGAAAGAGCAAGTAAAGGGAGATTGTTGGTCGGTAGAAGATCAGCGTGTAGAAGCAGATGTTGCAGGTGATGTTGCACAGGTTGCTCTGGATAAAGTAGAATCTTTGTTTATAGATTCTTTTGCCTCTTTCCATGCAGCCCAAAATAGAGCATCTTTTCATGGGTATGTCTTTGGAGACTTTGGAGAGATTTATTTAGGGGTTGGTGAGCCTTGTCAAATTATTGGCAAAGGGGAAGTGAAATTGTAGACAAGTAACACACAGGTGTTGAAGAAGGTCATGTAGGTTCTAGTCTTGGAGATGAGTCTAATTTCTTCAGGAAAGTTGGGTGATGGGAGATGCAATGTAACTCTCACAGCGGATGCACTTGAATTAGATGGTGGTAAGAAAGTAGGTATCCTTTATCTATCTACTTATATTACTGATTCACCTTTTATTACAGAGATGTGGCTTTGTAGGCTTGGTCACATATGTAGGAGGGGAATGCATGTTTTTAAGCAAAAGACATACATCTTTGATAAACTTAAGAACTGAAAGGCCTTGGTGTTCATGGTGGAGATGACAGACAGAGATTAGCTGAGGGGATTGAATTATTCTAAGTAGGGCTATGTTGATTTGAATAGGATTTTGACCCAAAAAGAGCTTGCGGGTAAAAAGTCATCACTCACAGGCGAACACAGGTACCAGCATCGATCATATAGTAACTAATGTCGGCAATAGGAAGACCGACGTCGGTGAGATAAGAACTGACGTTGGCAGGATGGATACTGGTGTCGACTAGGGAAACAACATCGATAGTCAGGGTCAATGCAGGGAACTGACATCAGTCGATGCAGATTAGGAGATGGCTAAGATCGGTCACTGGAATGGATGGTAGGCAGATAACAAGCTGTCAACAAGTATCAAACGCCCATATAGAGGTAAGAAAGGGTAAGTGAACCTCATATTCATTGTTCACCTTCTTTATATTGCTTACTGATGGTCAAGAACTAGGAAGATGTGAAGAGGCAATGCAGGTAGAATCCAGAAACAGTGGGAGCTTGGCATGGATGAGGAGTGTGAGTCCTTGGAGAAGAACCAAATAGGTATTTGTTGGTGGAGTTATCAGCTGGAGAAAGCACTGAAAGACAAATGGATTCCCAAGTTGAAGAAGAGAGTGGATGGATACGTGAGACGGAAGGCCAAGGTATATGGTCTTGAAGAAGCTACAGGATAGTGGTACAGGGTTTGACAGGTGGATGACAAAGCAGGGCTTTAGTCAATGTCAGTGTAACTATTGTGTTTGACTTACTAGGTGGATGATGGTCATAACATTATCTTGTTACTATATGTGGGTGATATGCTAGCAAGTTCGTACATACAAGGATTTGCTAAGCTAAAGGTAAGGTTAGTTCAGAAGCATGTCATGAAGAATTTGGAGCAGCAAAATTCTTTGGCATAAGAGACATGGAGATTTTGTCTCCAGTGAGAGTTGATGTGAAGAAGGTGTTGGTGACATTCAAGATGCAGGATGCAGAATCGGTAAGCACACCAAGGGCTGGACAGTTCAAGCTGAGCTTAGATTAGGGTTCAAAATCACATGAGGTCTGGAGTAGACCTGAGTTTTCCCAAGCAGTGGGAGTTGTCAGAGAGTATGGAGCCAATTCAAGGAAGGAGTACTGGAGGGCAGTTCAGTGGATTCTCAGGTATTTGAGAGGGACTAGTAGCAGGTTAACATGTTATGCAGGGTCAAGGTCTTCACTACATGGAGTTGTAGGTTCAGATGTGGCAGGTTACTTGGATGACAGGTGTAGCATCACAAGATGTGTGGTGGTTAGTCTTCAGGGTTTATCTTGAAGAGGGATACAAGCCAAGGAATAAATTAGATGGTGTACAAGTATAAGTACAGGTGTAGCTATTTATCTCCAAGTGGGAGATTGTTAGGTTGTGGAGCTAAAAGCTTCACCAAGATGTAAATAGGAGGAGTTACAAAGGTTATGGAGGTTGCAGAGAGTTGAAAAATGAGTTGTAGGGCAACTGACATCCGTCTGATCAACTGACGTCAGTCAGATAGCAGTGCAAAAGCAACCAACATCGGTTATTAGTCGGCCAACATCGGTCAGGAGGAGCCGACGTCAACAACCTGTTTGTGAACATGCAGTTTGCATGTGAATTTTGGAGAGTCTATTTTTGGACTATTAGTTTGCATGTTAAAGGCTAATTATAGTCTTGGAGTTGCGTGTCTAATTATTGTAATTAAGATAGTCTAATTATTGTAAGCATGAGATCTATATAATAGACTCATGGGCTGTATTGTAAACGAGAGTGCTAGAGAGTAAGAGAGCTAAATAAGCTCCTTCAGATAGAAGAGAGCAATGGTGTGTTCCTCTTAGTGTCACAGTACCAAGTGTGGGTGCTGGTTTGGAGAATCAGAAGGGTTATTTGTGTATGTATGATCTTGGTTAGTAGGTGTGCATGGCTTCTTTTAGAGATCTACAATGGTGAGTAAGGTCTGGTGATTTATAGGTGACAGCAGAGAGTAGGGGATCTACTTGTAGTATGGTTGTGTACTTGGTGTACTGGTAGCATGTTACTGACTGGTGGAGGTGAACATCAATTTTATATTGGAGTTGATTGTTGTGACTGTGAGAGAGAGGGAAGAAGGTCTTGAGGTGTGGCAAGCCTTTGAGGTGGAAGAAGAAGTGGCATCTTCTTTATTGTATTTTCTTCTGAGTGATTATTAATACAATTGTGTATTGTCTCTCATATCTTGTGTTGTTTCATATTTCTAGTTACTTATCATTCTGGTTAAATTCTATGTTTAGTTGCTAATACAAGAGGTAATCATATATGCTCTTATTGGTGGAGCAAAATCCTGACAGACTGGACTAAACATTTCCATGTGGGACTCTTTTATTATTCCTTTCAAAAGAAATTTGCTATAGGATGCCCTAAGAATATTCTAACATCATGATCCATCATAGATTGTGCCTACTATGCACATAAGTACATGCCAACCTAAGGAAGAAGTGTGTAGAAATAACAAGCTACCCCAATTATGCATCTCATTGATTATCAGTGAGCATCTCATACATAATTGTATGATAGATTCAAGAGTGAGTATCTCAATCATGTGAAAGACAATTGTAGACATGCTAGGCATAACATACTATCCCATCTCAAAAAGGGTCATCTAATTAGAAAGAACAATGTTTAAAACTATGTGAATTGTCAAGGGTCTGAGTCTCACTCTACATGCATGTCTGAGCCTTTCATTTGCATAAGACATCACATTCATTGACTTACCCCTTTACTTTTCTATATGCCTCTACCAATATTTCACTACAAAGGTGGGTGGATATCTATCCTTAGATTGGTCACATATGCTACTCAGAACTAGATATGGGACTAAGGTCACCATCAAGGCCAATCCTATTTCAAAGAATCACATAGAGCCATACACACCTAGCTCAGTTAATGTAAACTGCACTTTATTCGACCAAGATCAAAATTTAATTATTTATAAGACCACCACACCCATTGAAGAGGTCCTGGATGACTTACTTGATGAGTGGGTGCATGAACATTATGAGTGTGATCTATACGATAATGTAGAATAAATAGGACTAGGCACATACTACATTCTTGAAGAGGATGCCTTGCTGCCTAACCTTGTAAAATATAAGAAGACCTTAAAGGTATATATTAGTTATACTTGAATGGATCCCAAATCAAAAATGGCATAGGATCTAGTGTTTTAATGGCCTCCCCTTATAGGATAAATATTTCCATGCATTTAGATTGCAATTTAGTTGCACAAATAATGTTATTAAGTATGAGGCACTAATCTAGGGTCTCTAATTAGCACATGAGAAAAGAATCAAGGTTTTTCAAGATTTTGAAGACAATAAACTAGTGGTAAACTACGTTAGAGCATAGAACATGTCCACAAATAATCTGCTAAGAGCTTATAAACATAAGGCATGAGATATGATCAAAGGGTTCAATGCTTTCAATATCCATTCCATACCAAGGGCAGAAAATGATGACACTAACAAGTTCATAACTTTGGGTGTGAAGTATAACCTTCCAAATAGTATAAATAATGAGTCTAAATAACTCATAAGAATCATAATCAAACCAGTAGTCCCAGATAATGTAAGAACTTAACAAGTGTTTGAGAGTGATGAACAAATTATCAACTCCCAACAAGATAAAGTTGAGTTTTGAACCAACAATAAACCTCAAATCCAAGCTTAATATGAAGCTAAAATAATTTAAATAAAGGGAAACAAGCTACCTAGGGGGATAATCACACTGGAAAGCATCTTTAATACCAATGACTAGCTAAAGAGTGAGAGGAAAAACATGACAGTGAAGGAAGAAATCTTCAAGCCAGTGGCCATCTCTGATGACAAGCTCTTGAAAGCCAATACTGTATGCTTCACATTTGAAATCAAATAATTCATTGAGTTACGTAGAAGGTATGATGACATATTCATATGGAGCTATAAAGACCTCAGAGCTGTGACTCAAGTTTAGCCCAACATACATTAAGCTTGACCCCAATACTAGGCCAATCAAGTAGAAGTAAAGGCCAATTAATTTAAAGTTTGAGCTCTTAATGAGAAAGGATCTCTCAAATATCATTGAGGGAAAAATAATATTTCCAATCAAACCTTCCTCATGGGTGGCCAATATAGACCTAGTGAGCAAGAAGAATGGATAAATCTGCTTGTGCATATATTTTAGGGACCTCAACAAAGCCTCCCTCAAAGACCACAACCCCCTTCCACTAAAGGAGAAAAATATACAAACAATTGTAGGCATGGAAAGGTTTTCACTATTGGATGGTTATTCAGGATATAACCAAGTGCTTATGCTAGAGTGTGATCAATTCAAAATAATTTTTACTACTAAGTGGGGTACCTTCACATACCAAAGGGTGCCTTTTAGTTTGACAAATACAAGATCTACCTTCTAGAAGGCCATGGATTTGGCATTTAAGGGACTCATTAATAACATCATCTTGGTTTACCTTGATGATATATCAATTTTCTCAAAGTGCACAATGAATAATTTGGGTCACCAAGAGAAAGTCTTTGAAATTTTTTGAGAGTTCAAGATCTCTCTAAACTTGAGAAAGTGCATATTCATAGTACATGAAGGCAAATTTTTTTGACACATCATCTCCAAAGAGGGACTCATAATTAATTGTGAATAGTTATATAATTGGACTATGTGTTTTTGTTTACAAATTGTGTGTTTGTGTGTCTATATATATATATATATATTACTTGGACTAAGTGTTTATTATTACTCCAAAGTGAGTTCATAATTCAAATAAATGATATTAATATGTATTAATCACATGTAACACATAAATAAATGGACAGTCTCTTTTTGGTTATAAACTAAATATTTATAGGAGCTAAGTATGTTTTTTTAATACAAAAAGGGAAGTTCATATCAATTGTATGTTATTGGATATTTAAACAGGGGAGACATATATTTATAGGGTAATCATCTTCTAATACAATGATGATATAAAGTCATCTGTGTTAAAACATGAATGGATGTTTGTGAATAGTTACGTCATTAGTAATGTATACATATGAGTAAAGGTATGATATATTTATTTTATAATTCAATTTGATTTTAGAGATACACTTAGAAACTTAATAAAGATATAAATCTCCAACAGATAAACAAGGCATAGTTATTGGTCTTATGTTTATTATATTATGTTTCCAATTATACATATTTAGTTGAGGGACTTAATTAAAAAGGAAAAAAGGGTAATGGATTTGGAATGGTTTTAGATCATAATCATACACTATCTTTTATGCTAAATATTTTGAATCTAATTGGGGGTTATAGGAAATGTTGAGACCCTATTTAGATTTAAAAACTTGTTCATAAAAAGTTATTTGAATCTTATAGTCTAGAAATAAATGGAAAATAATTTAGTATGGTATAAATAGGACATATATATATATATATATATATATATATATATATATATATATATATATATATATATGTCGAAGTTCACATATAGATATATATCATATATTTATAATTTTTACATAATATATATATCCCATTATATATATATTTATAATGGGATATATATATTATGTAAAAATTATAAATATATGATATATATCTATATGTGAACTTAGATTCACATATACATAAATAGCTTATATGCATACATTGGATGCGTCCCTATAATTACAGATTTTGACCAGTAATGAAGTCATAAAAGCTTGAAGGATTTGAGACTATAACTATATGCATAAAGCCTCCTAAAAAGTTTAATAAGATGAAATATTATGCCCTTTTTTGTGAGTTATTTTATCTTTTATAAACATTAAGATTGCTGGTTATAATTGAGTGGTATGTGCAATAGACTATGCAAATGTTAATTATATTTCATTTGTATTTGATTACCAAAAGTAGATCATGAATTATAAGTATGTATTTTACCCGTTTGTTAATTAAACTTACTTGTTATGCTTATTATTCATGTGATGAATAATACTAGTAGAGATTCATTCATATGTTTGATGGACTAAATGTATGTAATGTGATTATTCCTATATTTAGCTTAAGTTATACTTTCTAGTAGTAAATAATCAATATGAATCTATTGGTTACAATAAATTCTAACCAAATCTCACATTATTGGTACTAACTAAGTAGTGAGATAAACTACACTATCTTACTTAGCATCACCAACGTCAGATGAAGGTAATCCGATCAAGTGGAGTGTATGATTTTGATTGATCCTAGAGATCAATAGCTATTTGAAAACTTTAGACAAAGTAATGTTTAGATAGACATTATCATTTCATATGTATGATTTACATGTTTGTGCAATATTATATTAGAACGTATTTTATTTGTGGTACACATCATGTATTATAAATCTTATAACACATGAGCACTAACATGTTTCTCTGGATTCCTTCATTGTCACTATCTATGCATCCATGCAGGGAGGGAAATTGCCTATTTTGGGGATTGGATAGGGGATCGATGGTCCATGGTTGGTGTGGACAAATTCTTGAATGATGCTCTCCCTTCCCACTATAGTACTTATTGGAGACTATACTTGAGGTGATCAAAGATACAGGAGTTTGAGTGACTCGTGCTCTGTGGATAATTATATCTATTATTGTATTTATGTTGAGAAATAATGCTAGTTAGAAATGTAATTGATTACTTAGTTTACATTGACATCAATGGCTAAATTGTTGTACTAACGGTGGCTGGATTTTATGTAATTACTTTCCTTATGCAGTTATGTTTTGTTACATGTGATGCTAGTAATCAATAACTGTGAATGTTACTTGTTTAATTTATGTTTAACATAGTTAGTATGATAGATCACTGATTATATTTTCAAGGTGCAATCTAATGAAAGAATACATAGAATATAAAATTAAAAAAAAAATATTACATTATTCTAGTAAATCCCTATGGGGATGTCACAATAAGAGTGCTCAAGAAATTTAGGCACATACTCTACAATAACAAGATGCATCTTATGGTATCACACTCAACTATAAATGAGTTATCAATTAGAAAGGACATCAATGAGATGAGAGTTAGTTAGGTCACAAAGATGATGGAATATGACATCAACATCCAAATCACCAAGCTAGTATGAGGCAAAGGACTCTACGAACAAATAGTAGAGGATGTGAAGAATGAAGAATGTATAGTTTTTACACTGCATGATATCCAACCAAAAGACCAAGGCACCCCAACAAGATGGACTAAGAGCATGAGGATATTCCTCTAGACCAAAGCATATCTGAATGGATTGAATAAAGCTAAGTGTAGACACTTTAGATTATAAGCCATCCCTTATGTGCTTCTTAGCAATACACTTTTTATAAAAGACATCAATAGATTTAACTTGTGATGTATAAATTAGAATCAAGTGAATAGGATCCTAGAAGAGTTTCATGAAGGATCGTTAAGAGGTCGTTCTTCATCAAAGACAACCATAGTAAAAATCATGCGAGTTGGCTATTATTAGCTAAATCTATTCAAATATGTGCATCTATGGTTGCAAGGCTGTAAGAAGTATGCATTATTTATAGGTAAGCATAAATTGATAGCCCCAAATCTATGCTCAATATAAGCTGGTCATCCTTTTAATTAGTGGGGCTTGGACTTCGTCAGCATAATAAATTTGCCATCAAGTGTTGGATATAGATGGATCCTCATGGTAATTGACTACTTCAGAAGGTGGATGGAGGAAATAATGCTCAAATAAGATAATGAGGTTTCCATTATAGACTTATATGAAAGCATTGTCATAAGATTTGGTGTCCCAACCATTATTATCTCAAATAATACACTAGCTTTCCTTGAAGCCAAGATCAGTGAATGAGTAGTCAAACATAACATCCATTTGAGCACCTTATCAAACTCTTACCCCCAAGGTAATGGTTTGGTTGAATCAACTAAAAAAATATTGGTTTGCATCATCAATCAAACCATGGAAAATAATCAACAATCCGGGCATACTAAGCTCAAGATAACCCTCTGGGCAGATCGAATAACACTAAAAAGGGTGCTAGGGAATCCACCCTTCATGTTATTCTATGAAAATGAAGCAAGGTTGCCCAAGTCTCTCATATTTCCTTTGCTAGAGATAGCTCATCAATTGGAAGTACACAAAAGTTACCCCATGTAGTAAGGTTAGTTGAGCTAATGGAGCTTGAATAACTCAAGGTACAAGCCATGCACACTATAAAGATTCAACAACACAGACCAAAAGAAGATTTAACAAAAAGGATGTTGAAAAAATCTTTAATGAAGGATACTTGGTACTCAAATGGGATATAGATAGAGTAAAGGCCTATAAACATATAAATTTTGATGCTATATATAATAGTCCATATGCCATATTCAGTTGTAAGCCAGCCAATGCATACCAACTTGAAAGATGAAACAAATAAGTGTTTCCTATCCACATCAATATGATTCATCTTAAAAACTATCTCTAATGATCATGATCACCCTTTTAAATAGTCATTTAGATGTTTTAATTTCCCTAAGTGCCATGTGCACATGTTGTTTAGAGTAATTTATTTTTCTCCCAATGTTTTTGCATAATTATAATAGATTAGCTTTATCATTCTTCTAAGCAATCAACTATCAGTAAGGTATATCAATTATTTCTAAGCTCAAGTGGGCTTCTCACACTTAATTGTAATCAATAGAAAGAATAATAAGGGATTTCAGGTGACTCTATACTCAATGGATTGATTCAAGGCTATTGGATTCTTGATTAAAAGCAATCAGCCCATAAAGGTTGCTAAAAGTGTTGAATTTCCAAGTCACCCATTCAACAAGTGCTAAACTCATAAGGGCCACACAAGAGATTTCACACTTACACATTGTTGAGTTCTCTAAAACCAAATCTATGTGCAAATACTTCCCATCTATTCCTACACTCGACAATTAGCACAAGTTCACACATCAATAAAGTGTCAATCCACACCTATAAAGAGTTTTCAATGTGCTCTACATGCCAATATCCTTCATCATGTCAACACAGTGCACAAATCAAATCACGTAGGTCTCCCCAACTTCAAGCATTAAAAGAGACTAGTACAAAGGGAGTGGTTCCAAATAATGAAGAGCACGTTCAAGATCTTCAATCTTATTTCACACTCTCATTCAAAGACTCCCTCAAACTCAAACCATGAATTCTGATGCCAAATAATAGAGTTTCACATCTTTACCCTTGTAAAAAGAAAACTATGAACTCAATTACACACCGTCCCCTTTGTTGGTTATCATAAGTTATAGATGAAGGTGTGAACTATGAAGACCATCAAAAGAGACTAGCAGCATAAAGAGTTTGGGACTTATGTATTTTTGTAGAAGATCTCCCTCAATGCCCTTCATAAATGTGTAATTTCAATCAAAAATCCATAATAAGGGAGTATTCATGGACTTTTGTGCATATGGTCCCAAAAAGGGATACACATAATAACTCCATTGCCTATGCAAGATGATGAGATAGAACTTAAAGATACACCTACATAGTTCCACATCAACAGACTAGTCTAAGTGGATTAATAGGTGATTGCTATAAATGGGATGATAGTCGAGCTTGATTGGACATCAAGGGGACCAAATAAGAATAGAATTAAATGTAGGGTAGTTGTCAGAGTGATAAAACATGATCACATGCCACCCTTGGCTACCTAAATGTCTTTCATTTTAAGACACACACTTGGATCCATGAATGACCTTCCAGCTACTTTTATAATCAAATTGTTAGTTCTAGGTCAAATAATCATGGCTCATAGTAGTTATTGCAAAGATATTCATGCTCTTAATCAACTTTGAGCTCTAGATGCCATTTTTGAATTTAAGTTCCTACCTACCACCTCCAATGGCAAATTGATCATGTAGGGCCTTTCCCCACACTATATAAACCTTGATATTATTGTAAAAAGGTTAAAATTTTCTAGGCATCATAACATTATTTAAATTATGCTCCAAGATCCTTCTCTAGGTATAACAAATCTCTATCTAGTCAAGTTTATAATATTACCTTAGACCTTAAAATTAATAAGAACCGATTTAATTTTCTTCATGATCTATGTTCTATGTGCATTTCATGGTTATTGATCCTTGTCTATGGATATTTGTCCCTCTCATTTCCATCCTCCTTTTGCACCTCTATACAGAACCAAAAGTCTTTGTAAGTCTCATGTTGTGTATACATGGGTTTGTGCATGAATTATTTGTGGACTATTTGTCATCCCTCCTAATGCTATGTTGTGTACCCTTGCTTCCATAAAAAACACATGCAGTGCACTTGGTTTGAAGATATTGTATCCAATTTGTTAGTCTTATTGTGTAATTAAGTGGTTGAGGTGCTCACTATGTTCTTGATGCATCTCCTTTTTTATTCCAACAACCCTCTTACCTTTTCTCTCCCTTTTCATCTTGTCAAATTTAGGTTTAACGCTAGTTTTAGATTTCATTCTTATCTTTTTAGGTCTATGCATTGGTCCTAAACTAGGTGCATCTAAGATAGAAGGAATTTGGCCTACTCCTAAGGTTCAGCCTGAGTGCAAGTGTCTCATACCTTGGGGGATGATCCCATTATCTCACTAAACCATCTTCTAATTCAGTAAGTGCACGGTTCGAGTGATTACAAAAGTTATAATTATCAGGGGAATTACATGCAATATTCAAAGTAAGCTATAATTTATTGACAACACATAGTGATTATAATATTTCTTATTGATTTGATCAACACAACTACACCTGTAATTCACATGCACATAGAATAAGTGTTAAATATTTTGGGTAGATTGGCATAGTTCCTTACCAATTTTATGACTGTATGTCAGAAGAAATTATGAAAATTAAATGTAAATAATAAATAGATAATAAGAAGATCAAAAATCAAAATAACAAGGAAAAAAATAGTAATTTTAATTATAAATATTTTATAATTTTTAAAAAAAAGGGTAGAAACTATTTCTAAAGATGAAAATAATAAGGCAAAAACTACTTCCAAAATTCATTAGCAATCTAGAAATATTATTGTATAATTGTGTGTGTGTTTATAATATAAATTCAAGACAAATTTAGTAGGTGTCTCTAATTTTAGTTGTTAAAAAAAATGTATATACATGTTTAAATCAATATTTTTGTTCTATTTCAAAGGGACAGTGTAGTTAGTTTAAGACAATTTGCAAGCAATTTTAATATATCTTATTTAGGAATTATATTAAATTTTAAAGTGATTTTATTTGTGTTATAAGTTTCCTATTTATTTATATATACTTGTGTGTAGTTTTAAATATATATTTAGTGTAAGTTTTTTGAAACAATATGTATATAGGTTTATACATGGCCATTGATATATAGTAAAACTATATGTTTATACATGGCCGCCGATATATATGTAAAAATATATATTAAACATGTAAGCATGCACACACATATATAATGATTAAATAGAGTTAGTTTTTTTTTAAGTTTCAATTTTAATTTTAAAAAAAGTACATTATCTCATGAAGGTTAAACATTTGGGTAGATTAAGAGGTAAAGGAATGGGTTCAAACTTTTACCAACCTCTTCCATTCTTAATTTATTAAAAGAAAAAATATATAATAACAAATGAATTATTACATTCTTTTTGTAGTAAAAAGAAATAAAAAATTGTAAAAAATAAAAAAGGGGAGAGGATTTTGAACCCTCTCATACCTCTTCCTCGCTAAATCTTATCACTAGTAAGTAAATAAAAATAAAAGATTGTAAATAATATTAATATGAAAATAAAATATGGAATGCAAACAAACGAAGAGAAAACTTGAAAAAACTAAGAAGATACTCCATGGTTTTATCCAAAGAGATCAATGTGGGGCTTGTGAGTGAAGGCCACAAATGGAGCCATCTCCCTCTCCCCTTCACTCTTCACTTTTCCTTCTCATATGTGAAAATGAATCAAAGTATGGGTTTAAAGCCTTTTAGAATCCTTACAAAGATTTATAGGAATTTTTAGGATTTGTAGAAGATTAAGAGGGTTAAGAATAAAAGGATCCAAGTGTGGGGAATTAACCCTACAAATTTTTAGAGGGATTTGAATCTTTTAAAATGAGTCAAAAATTGCTTAATAATTTGTTTTATTTTAATATTATTTTGAAGCAATAATATGTGGGGTTAGTGAAGTAATGACATAACTTTAAAATGTCCCCTTGTGTGTGTGTATGTGTAAGATTATAAGTGGATATTCAAAATTATTAATACATAATATCTATAATTTCAAAGTGATGGGGACTTACAAACACATGGTAACCATGGCTAAACCATGTTTGAAAGTAAGTATAATCATATCCAATAAGGTAATTAGAAGTGGTAATTAACAAAATAGAATAAAATTTAGGCTAATAAGCTAATATATACGTTGACCCAATTAACCTTTTGAAGAGGACAAAACTCCCATATTTTGGTGAACTCCTCATTAATCCTCAAAAATATAATAACCCAAGTAGCTCCTTCAATGTACCAAAATCCTCATCAATATTAAGAAATTGGAATAACTCAAGTAGTTCCCATAGTGTAGTGAATTCCTCATCAATCCTCAAAACTTTGGAATCAATCATCCTATATGCTCCATAATAATGAATGCAAATCATATCTTACAAAGAATATAAATGAAATCTCATCTAAAAGTGAGATAAATAATTATATACTAAAATAAAGTGTGGTATCCTCATCCCCATTAAATAACATTATACTCAAGATATAGGAATGTAACTTGGAAAATCTACCAAATGTTCATATGATAAAATGATAAAGTCTCTTATGACTAAGAATATTAATTCAAACTATCAACCATGTGTATATGTTCCAAAACTTGAAATATCTAAAATTGAGTACCCAAAACATAAAACAAAATACTTGAAACTTGTCATCACCAAATTTGGACATGACTGTGAATTAAAAAAAAAATCATTAATTGATTATTATAGAGTGTTTATATTATCCTCAACCAACACCAAATTATAATGCCAAAAAAATTAAATTATATCAAAATGTGTTATGGGACCCTAAATTTATAATCTCACAAATCACATGCAAATATTTCCTTCACGTATTTTTCATTAGGCCCTTAATCGAAGGCTTTATTGTATAAAATCATCATTAAGAAAATAACTCTCAGTATTTCTCTCAAAATCATAAAATAATAAAGAAATTTCTCTTCAAATATATTTATTCTAGTTAAAAAAAGTGAAGGTAGTCCCCACATCATCATAAACCCAAAAAATGTTATAAATAATTTCTTAAAATAAAATATGAAATCAATATAATAAGGAATGTTCCATGTATATAGGATGGTATCTCCATTTAAAAAAAAGTAAATATCCCATAATTTTATTTTATCTTTTTTAATTTTTTACCTCCAAACAAGTTTCAAATAATTTGAATAAGAGAGAAATCATGTTGTGTAAAATGATGTATCTCTAAATATTCCTTATCTTCTTTAAGGATCAAATAACTATCCTCATAATTAGAAATAGTTTCATGTCTTAGATGAACAATATTTAATATGATGGGGAAGACATCAAAGTCTTTCTTATCTTAAGCCTCAATATATGTAACATATCTTGGAACAATCTTATCATCCTTCGAATTAATCTAGTAGATCTCAACTAAATATCACAAGAGATTGTATTTATGTGCTACTCTCTTATTTACATTAATAATCTGAGCAGAAGTAACATTACACTTCCATTAATTCTTAGTTGAAGTGGTGGTATAAATCCTAAGATGAATTGAAGCATCACCAAAACTAGTAAATTTGTAAGCCTTTATCTTCTTATAATCTAAACTATACACAATTATCTAAAATATATTGTTGATTTCTTTCACAAAAAACATGTCAAACTTAAAATTCAAATTCAAATTTCTTTCCCTATTAGATTAGCCAATAAAAAACAAGAAGATAATACTAAAATATGAGACATGGTACACATTTATAATGATGTCATCTTCTATCATAACATCATTAATAACAATAATAGGAAGAGTGGAATCATCTACCACACAAACCCTCTCATGATCTAATATTATCTAGGTTGAGAAAAATTTATTAATCTCAACAAAAATGATTTCAAAGCTTGTGATGGGTGTCTATATGTTGTCATCCCACATACATAATTTTCACAACAAAAATGAAACTTAACGAGAAATAAAAGAGCTTGTCTCTTCACACTATTTATTATCTTAAAATATAGTAAAGACAAAAATGAGGTGGATGGCCTTTCAACTTTCATCCTCATTTGAATACCAAAAAAAATGATTTATGTAAAAAGGTAAATATTGTAAGAAACAAACATACTATACTTTGAATAAATATTCCTAGCATATCCCCCTATGATCTATAGTCTATCTTCCTATGCTTTTTTCTTCATTATAATAAGTCTTTTGAATTTTTTGAACTTAATTTGATCCAAAGACTTTATAAATATTTCTAGTACTTATTCCTCTATAAGATAATGAGTAAGATAAAGTACCTTAATTGTTATCAACATCCTCAAATAGTAATATATCATGTCCATGTGTTTGGTATTTTCATGAAGTACATAAATTTTTATAATTTTTATGGCACTTTGATTATAAACATTCAACATTTTAGGACCTTCTTGACCATCCTACAAATCCTCAATAATTTTGCAAAGATGTACTACATCTCTTAAAACATCTCATTCTAGATTATACTCTGAATCAATTTTAGAATTATCCATTGTATTTTTTTATTACAACACCAAGTTATTGATCATAGACCCAAATGAATCAAGTAACCTGTAGTATACACCCTATCATCCATACTACCAACAAAATTTACATATGAAAAACTCACAAGCACAAAATTGCCATTTATCCTACATTTCATGCCAAATTTTTGTGTACTCTACAAGTATATCAAAATTATTTTAGCTACTAATCAATGAATCTTTCTTAGTCCATACATGAATCTAGACAAAATAATGAATCTAGACAAAATACTAAAAAATAATGAATCTAGGCCAAATACTAAATAAATAATGAATCTAAACAAAATACTAAAAAATATTATAAATTATGGCTCAAGTTTTAATTAATGCATTGATGAATTTCTTTATGATCTTGGAATTTGTAAGGAAGACTTATCATACATATATTTTTTTAATTAAAAGTTATGATGGCATAGGAAAAGAACCTTTGGGTTGTATTAGTTTACCTATTCCAAAGGTGGTTCAAATTTTATTTCATGTAGTTCCTAGTAATGGGTCATACAACTTGAACTATTTGATAGAGAATCGAGGTATTTATTAAAACATAAGATATATATGTTCATATATATACATAATGTGTAAGGTAAAAGTAGAAAGTAATATGATTGAAATGAAAAAAAATGAATTGGCTTCTGGAAAGTGCTTTGCTAGGGTTCAAGGCCCATTGACATCAATTTGTCCTATGTATATGCTAGGTTTCATATTATTTTATACAATTTTGGATTAAGAGATTATAATCCTAGTTCGATAAACTACTACATAAAATAAAAATGTATAAAATAAGCATAAATTAAGCATTTTTGATTTAGAACTTGCTTTTTATGGAAATATTCTAAGAAGGGAAAGTATAAAAAAATAATTACTTAGTTGGAAATGAAAAATATAATATTGTGATTACAACTGTGAAAATAATTGTGAGGCTTTATGAGGTCACTGTTAGGGCTTAACATTTTCTTAGGATAAGACCATACTATTTAGCTAAGTTCATGTCATGTTGGTGTTTATAGGGTGAGCTAATATCTAGTAGAGTTTTATATCTTTATGTAAATATGAACTTGTGCATCTTTGCCTATAAGTCTTATGTGCATGATCATATCTATGCGATATGATGAATAAGCCATTGTATACCTTCTTATTAGCTTGGAACCCTAGCTCAAAAGAACATGAAGAATAAAAAAAATAAATGGTAAAAATAGTTTAGTGCCTAAAGTTATGATTGATCTCAACACCCCATGTGTTGAGTTTTGATTACATACCAATATTTTGAAGAGGGATCAAACTCTGTGTAGTTCTCCCATGTTATGGTGGTGTGTGTGAATAATTGGTGTAATGATATATGCTAGTGCAATCCTAACATAATCAAGTGATTCAATAATGGTTTGTGACCTTTAAGGTGTATATAAAATTAAAATTAGGCTACTAGGGCCATGTGGTCATATACTTTGGAAGAATATATGTTTTCCTCTCAATGTGTAGTTAGATATTTGGTAATTTTCATGATATGAACCTCTAGTGAGCAAATGGTTATAAAAAATTGCGTCATGGTGATATTTTTAGAAATTATTCAAATGGGACTTATCAAATGTGTAGTATGACCCTTTAAGTGAATTAAAATTTGATAAAATAGTTGTTATTTGGTGGGAGGATGTAGTTGACAAATTCAGACACTATCATCGACCAAGATAGTCATGAAGGAACAACCTTACCTGAGGAGAAAAGACAACTACGTAAGAAGTGTGAATCAGTCTAGGGATGAGCTTAGGATGTTTGGAATGAGAAATAATAATATTTATAACTATAATTTGATTTGAGGTAAGGGTCATCTACATAAAAATGGAAAAACAACAACTTAGAGTTATGGAATTGGGCATGAGCTAAGTGTGTAAAAGAATTAGTCACAACTGGACTGTTTTAGTAATAAATTTTAATTTTAGTGTCTAAATTTTCCCTCATTTAATTTTATTAATGCATCAAATCAGAACTACTAGAGTAAAAGGAATGAGTTATACTTGAACTTACCTATGAAGAACAACCTTGAATGTAGGCCACACACTAAACTATGCTTCATGCAAAACTAAAATGAAACATGTATAAATCAATTCTCACTTAAGATGGAAATCTGAAAGTAAAGACAAGAAAATTTTATAGATAAAAATAACAAGTAATGAATACACCTATTTGGGTACAAAAATCATTGTGTTTTCTGATGAAAAACTAGTGACTAGAGAAGATAGGACTCTTGGAGATTTTTTTGTGTTGAAAAACTTGGATTGGAATGTGCATGCACCAATCCTTATTAGAAGGAGAGTGTGCTTAAGAATTCAAGGTGTGATTGACTCCATCATTGCATGCCAAAGTTGGTAGAGTGTCTTGGAACCCCTGCATGAATTCTAATAGATATTTTTGATGTAAAAAGGTGAATCGAATGGTGCAAATACAATAAGATTCATTTTTGGTACAAAATTGACACAAAATTGATGTAAAATAATATGATCTAAGTCTGGTGTATATAATATATAGAATTTCATTCATGATTTGTTATTATTTCTATGGAAAAATAGTGCAAAAATGAGTAAGAGAAGTGACCATGTGTCACACACATGACCCTAATCTAATATCTGAGTATATATATTCTATAACTAAGTAATATTAAGTGATTTTCAAAGAAAAATTGCATTAAAACCAAGAACAAATGTTGTGTATGATGCCTCCAATTTTGAGAAAAACCTTAGCCAAGCTAAGTATAAACTTGGAGAACTATTTCCAAGCAAAACTAAAACTAATCTATAGACTAAGTGTAATTATGAGAAACCTAAAAAATTATATTTTTGATTATTGGGATGACAACACACTATTATAGATGTGACTAGCCTATGCCTTGTCCAAATAGAGTGTTGTTATCTAAAAATGTTTTTTCGGTAGAATATGGTATGAAATATAGTCATATGAGTAAACATTTGCATATTATGCTTGTGCACTAGGTATTTGCATCTTAGTATCTAAGACAAGCCACTATGTATACCCTTTCTTTTGAGGTGAGTTATGAAACCTCCAAAATAACTTAACTTAAAATAAAAAGTTATGCGGATGATTTTATATAAAATATTTAAATTTAAGTAGTAATGATAACATTGGATATTTTGGCACCATCATAGAAAAAATGATCAATTTAATAATGTAAGATGCATGTATAAATAAACATACATGGTGTCATGTTGAGATATGTGTTAACAATGAGTAATGCAAGTAATAATTAGTCAAAAATGATTAATTTAAGTTGAATATAAAAACTTAGGGAGGATGCATGATATCAAACATGGCATAAAAAAATTTGGAAGATGCATGATGTCCATCATTGCATAAAAAACTTAGCAAATAAGAGTCAAGGCCATGATGGACACACACAAAGAGTACACATAAAATCACACAAGACCTACAATAAGAAGGCCTAGGGGAGATATGCAAGGGACACTTTTAAATTTCAATCACTCATATAGAAGCATACAATATGGATTAGATCCATAAACAAGGACACGTTCAAAAGTCCACAATCTAAAGCAAAGAATACACACAAGACATGAAGTAAGAGACCAGACACAAAAAATATGTATGAATACGTGTAGTTAATAAACATTAGTTATTGATACATCAATATATTCAAAAAATTAGGTATCCAATAATATATTAATGTGAAAGTAAGTGACTAATAATGATAGATTTTGTGTAGTGTACTGTATTTATAAAATGAATATAAGGGATAGTCATCGAATGACAAAACCTATATAAAATATGCCCTCAATGAAATTTTTGTGATATAAAAAAGTTGTAGGAAGCGTGTGACTAGTTTGAATCTAAGAATTGATAGCCTATGTTCACTAGGATAAGCCTAAATTTTTTGGACAAGAGTGTAATGCATTATTGTCTAGGTTAGAATGGTTTTATCTATGTACAGTTTTTGGGTCTGAGATAATATCACCACTTGTAACTGCATCTAAAAATAACAACTTGTGTGTTTTAAAAATCACTCAAGTACACTTGTGAATCATATTTGATATAAAATGGATATAGATAATACTATATATGTTGAGTACAAATTCACTAATATAAATAAACTATAGATATCATGCATAGGTACTAGTTTTTAAATTTTTCTAATATTTTTTTTATCTTTTTTAATATGTGAAAAATGATAAGGAATATACTAATCAATGGCTCTTACAAGAGCCTCATAATCAATAGGTCCCATATAGAATACAAAGGATTACATATTATAAATGGAAAGTGTCATGCCATTGTGAATGAATTAATTTAAACTTAGAATTTGAAAAAATGATTTGGATTTGTACCATAAGTGTCATTGTCATGATGATGATCTATAGCATGATGTGTATGCTATTTAGTAGTGTGAAATATAGGGTTATTTTAAACCCATCATGGAGTGTATGAATTATGATTTGGTGTTATTTATGGAACACCCTTAGTGTATTGTAATATCAATGTAGAACATGTTGGTGTAGAGAGTGGCTCTCTATAATCTATGATGAAATGTTGATTGAGTGGATTTTCAAGGATAGGTCTCCTTATAAATTTAGCCACTTACTTATGATCTTTCTGAGTGGGTTGAAACTATTGAGGTTGTTCAACTACAATATTCTATGTTAGAATAATAATCTTTGGTTGGATGGGGTATTTGTATGGAATACCATGAATCATGATGACCTCATTAGCATAAATATACTTCAAGAATTTATGTATTATAGAGGGAACTATATTAAACTATTGAATCCAAGGGCATCTTAATAATATATTGAAGACTCTTACACTAGGTAATTATGTAAACTTGGTGGCCACATGTGTTGGGCCAACTTATAGTGAGAATGTAATGTCATTGATATAACTCTGAATATGGCCATTGAAGCCCTTAATGACTATTGTTGTAGAAATTAAATCCTTATCTATGTATCTATATTGATAGATAAGTGTGATATCACACATATTCACACCTAAACCATTGTAAATTATAACACTTTGTATAGGTTTGTGATAAATGTGAGCTTGAATGAACAAAAAGTGCAAGTCAGAATCATCATCGACTATCTCATGATCCATAAATGTGAAGAGTGGTTTATATGGCACTGAAGTATGATGTATATAGATGATTCCAATTATATGATTTTTTGCTTATGTATTAGCATGATAAGAAGATGGTGGATGTTATGAATTGTATATGTAATATACTCCTGGTGGTCTTTTGAGTTGTGTGCTTAAGAAAAAGGATCATTGAATATCTTCATGTTTCTAGTCTCACTTGGTGGTTCCTTTGTATTGTCTATATATATGCCAACATTGATTATTTTCTCATCTATTATATCATGTATCTTATGCCATAAACTGATGCATTTATTTGTAGTGTACACTATTACTCAATGAAATCACAAAAATAATTATGATCATATCCTTTTGGAAGAGGCTTACTCACATCAACCTATTTAATGGGAGAGAGAGCTATGAGATTTCATTCCAATAAAATTTTAAATACCTTGCATGGAGATTTTGGGAAAAGTTTAAGCTATCTCCTTGGAGGAGTTGATAATACAATGCATAAAGTAGGTTCCAAAATTACATTCATTGTTTCCTTTTAATCACTCTTTATTTTCAATTGGTCTCACCTTGTATGGTGGCTTGTTTGGATTATTGGCATGAAAAGTATAAACTGGATTGGTTACATATTTTAACTTATTTATTTCCAATAAATTGACCTCTCTTTCTTTTACTATGTGACATAAATCCATGAATGAGAGAAAATTATTAAACATAATGGATTCAATTAGTGTTGGAAGAAAACTTTGCTTGAATATGTCTTGTAATTCCTTATCTACCATAGGATTCATCATCTTGAATAACATGGTATTATACTATAATATATATTTTATGATGGGATCATTGGATTCTTGTTTGAGATATGAAATATTTTCACTTATATTGATTGATAAAAGTGTAATAAATAAATCTACTAAAGGATTGATCACATAAACTAACTTATGTGGTACATAAAACAATCTAAGTGCATATTCATTTAAACATATGGGAAATAAATTAGTCAACAACTTATCATTGGATGCATAATCCAAACATGTTATGTGAAATACTTTCAAATGTTGTTCAACATCACATTTTCCATCATACAATGTAAGCTTAGGTGCCACAAAACTAACTAGTAAAGGATATATTGAAATATGTTTAGACAATAGAGTACGTAATAAAGTATGTGATTCAAATGTAGGATTAGGTTTCAAACCACTTTGTTCCATTTTTAACACCTTAGTCTACAAAGCTATAATTTTATGCATAAGGGATTGTACATTTGGAATAATATACATGATAACCAAAGGTGGTGTCTCAAATGACCGAGTAGAAAATGAAATATTAATCTATTGATATCTTTGAGTTGCCCCCATAATAGATGGTGGTATAAAATTTCTATCAAGTGATGTAGAGAAAGATAAAAACCCTATAGCGGTAGAAGTCTCAAAGGTTGGCATTGAGATTTTTTCTTAATTTACTCTCTAACAACTTTTATAAACACATCTTGTATATCTTAATTATTTGAAAGTGATTATTTGAAATAAACCCTTGTAATTATCTTTTATCTATGCCATCAAATCTATTAACTAATTTTACCATTATGTTGTTATCAACTAATATATGGAATGTTCAACTTGAGTATAAATAAGTTGAGAAATTCATCTAAGATAAATGGAAACAAATAAAATGTGAAATTGGATGACTTAGGCATAACTAATAGCACCCAACCTATAGGTCCTCTTTCTTGCTCACTCAACCCTTCTTGGCTAAATTTTCACTAATTCTCAGTCACTCATAGCTTCCCAAACTTAGCTTTTTAGGACCTAGGAAGTCCTCCCAGACCTAGATCCATCCCCCTAGGGCTCATAATCCTAAGACAATAGTGCCAAATTTAGATAGGAGTGCCATAATTTAGGGGTGTCCTATTTTTGGAACTATTGTCTAAGTTCATTTTCACTTCTAACGATCAGGGTTTCCTGATTCCTTATATTTTCCCCTATCAACCTAATACAATTTCATCTAACCCAATATTGTTAGTTTCCTTATAAAAGGTCATTTAATGTCCATTTAGAAGGGTTGACACTCATTAATAGGAAAAGAGTAAGAATATAAGCAAGTACACTCAAGCACTCTTCCCTATTCTCTACATACAGCCTTCTAAGACTAATTCAAGCCTATTCAAGTACTCATATCAGTCCCTAGTCATCCAAAGTACATACCAATTTTTCATATAGTTTCATACATCAAATAATTTCACCAAGCACTTCAAATAGGATAAATACATTAGCTTGATCCATCTTCAGAGTATTGGTATGTAGGCAGCCTGCCTGCTACGCCCCTAACCTATCACATGTATGAGGATAGTATTAGCCAACTTGTGGCTTACTTATCTATCTTTGACATTATATTAAATTTATCTATGATTTATTTTTATTAGTAGGTTGGCCTATGGAGTAACCATGGCCTAGATAGACTATATATAGGAGGTAGTGGGTAATCATTTATCATCATATTGTGAATTTTGCTCTTATTGAAGCTTGTGGAGGTTGCCCCCTCGAAGTGGCTTATATATTATCATATATTTGGATATATTTTAGTCATATTTGGATATAATTCTGCTGTTATACTTAATTATTGAAGTAATTTCATTACAAGTGGTATCAGAGCTGCAATTTGGGCAATCTTGTGGGCGAAACACTAAATTTTTAAATTTTGAGATATATAAAAAATGGTTGCAAATTTATCTAATTTTTTTTACTGGAGGTTATAAATAATCAAATTAAGCTTCCATTAAAATTTCAGCTCATTTGGATCTTTTTAAAAAAAATTATCACTATTTTAAGGTTTTTCATAAAATTACTCTATAGTGCGCAATTCAAAGAATTTTTCTAAGTTTTTTACATTTTTGGAAAGATTAGAAATATGTGGCTATGGTTTGTTCTTCATATATTTTTATTTGAGGCCAAAATAATTCCAAAATCACTTGGTCAAAGTTGGGTCAAAAGTGTCAATAAGGGTCGACATCGTAAAACCCTTTTATGGCAGGTCCACGAACTCGAGGCCGAGGAAAGGGTGCTGAAACTCTAGGTAAAACTCCTAACAAGGATGAGATGGAGTTATAAGGGGGATGTAATTGACCCTTTGTACCAGGGTTTTCTGATATAGATCACAAAGTGAGCCAGCTTGACTATAGTGTGCAAGGCATTCAGAGTGAGGTGCAAGTCATACAATCTAATATGCAATCCATACAAGATAGTTTGGGAGATATCATGATGGATTTGAACATTAATTAGTAAAATCATCAATCTAACTCTATTTCACAAACCCACCAGGGTGGTTCTCCTCACCAGTCTACTTTAAATCCAACTCCATGGCCACAGAAGAACCTATTACCAAAGGTGGATATGCGCAAATTTGATGGAAAAGATCCACTCAATTGGCTCAACCAAATGGAGAGTTTTTTTGACCTACATTAGATTCCAAGTGGACAAAAGGTTACCATGGCATCCTTGTATCTTGAACCTGATCAATTTTATTTGGTATCGATGCTTGTGTGCTCAAAAGAAAAAGATGACTCTCAATGTCACCTGGTCAGTTTTTACAGAGGAGCTACAATTACACTATGACAATAGTGTGACAGAGAATTAATTTAGCCAACTGGCAAAATTGTGACAAACTAGCTCTGTCAAGGATTATATTCATCATTTTTAGAACCTATCCTTACGTGTGGAGATAATTTTTTAAGCAAACATGAATGACCTATTTTTGGGTGGACTCAAGGACCACATTCAACATGAGGTACGCATGTTTAATCCACTTAATATTTTTGAATCTATTATCCTAGCATGTAGAGCTGAGGAAAAATTCATAGCCAACAAGAAGCAGCCATTCACTCACTTTAAAGATCATAGCATATCGTCACCAACATTTCCTCCACCTACTAGATTGACCCCTCAGCAAATTGAAGAGAAGCGTGCAAAAGGATTATGTTTTGGTTGTGATAGCAAGTGGAGTAAAGGACATAGATGTGCTGAGAAGAAGTTATTCTACATTGAGGGATCAAATAAAGATGAAGAAGCAGATGATGCCTCCAATGATGATGAGGAAGATATAGAGGAGGTACTTGAAGATTCCTAACCTACAATCTCTTGTCATGCACTTGCAGGTATTAGCACTCCACAAAATCTTAAGGTGGTGGGGTTCTTCAAGAAATAGAAGGTGATAGTGTTGATTGATTCAGGGAGCACACATAACTTTATAAACCATAAGTTGGCCACTCAATTGAATTGCTTCATCTACCTATCACTAGAATTTTAGGTCAGGATTGCAGATGGTGGCACAATTAATTATTTAGGCAAATGCCATAGTATTAAGCTTACTATGGGTGGGTACAATCTCGACTCTCCTATGTTTTCCATTCCAATGGGTAACACAGACATTGTTTTGGGAGTCCAATGGCTCACAACCTTAGGTACCATTGAGATGAACTTCCAAGAACTATTCATGTGCTTTCATTCTGACGGTAAGAAAATTAAACTACATGGATTACATGCAAAATCTCCACAATTGGTTAGTTCACATCAAATGACCAAGATGCTAAAAAAGGGGGCAGAGGGAATTATTGCATGATTATGCTCTATAGAAGTTCAACCCACATAGGTATCTACAAATCCTAATCTACAAATAATTCTTGAAGACCACTCATCTATTTTTGGGGCCATGCCAAAAGGACTACCACCAAAAAGAGAACATGATCATGACATTCAACTAATTCCAGGTATTCAACCACCAAATATCAGACCATATAGATATCCATATGCACAAAAGAGTGAAATTAAAAAGATGGTCCATGAGATGCTGGAGGCAGGGATCATTAAGCATAGCCAAAGTGCATATTCATCACCAGTGATCATGGTGCAGAAGAAGGATGACACATGGAGGATGTGCCCAAATTATAGGGAACTCAACAAGTACACCATCAAAGATAAGTTTCCTATTCGAGTAATTGATGATTTACTTGATGAGTTGCATGGTGCTAATTATTTCACAAAATTGGATCTTCGCTTGAGGTACCATCAAATTAGAATCAAGGATGAAGATGTTCATAAAACTACTTTTAGAACACATGAGGGCCATTATGAGTGTTTGGTAATGCCCTTTGGTCTTACAAATGCACCATCTACTTTTTTAGAGCTTGATGAACACTATTTTTAGGCCTTTTTTAAGGAATTTTATTCTAATTTTCTTTGATGACATATTGATTTATAGTCAGACATGGGAAGCACATCTGCACCATGTGAAACAGGTGTTGATAGTTTTAGAGAAGCACCAACTTTATGCGAAGCCATCTAAATGTGCTTTTGGAGTATAGGAGGTAGAGTACCTCAATCACATTGTTTCCCATGAAGGGGTAAAAGTTGATCCCTAGAAGATAAAAGCGATAATGGAATGGCCCATGCCAAAAACTCTCAAAAACCTTCGAGGGTTCCTTGGACTAACAGGTTACTATAGAAGATTTGTGAAAGGCTATGGCAGCATAGCAACCCCACTCGCTACATTGCTAAATAAGGATGCTTTCCATTGGAATGATGATGCCACCAAAGCATTTGAGAAACTAAAAGTAACTATGTGCACCACTCCAGTTTTGGCTACTCCAGACTTCTCACAAACATTCACTATTGAATGTGATGCTTCTGGGTCTGGATTGGGAGCAGTACTAATGTAGGAAGGAAAACCCATTGCATTTTAAAGTCATCAATTCAAAGGTAAGAATCTAAAAAAACCTGTCTATGTGAAAGAAATGATGGCTATTCTTCATGTAGTTAAGCAATGGAGGCCTTATCTGATGGGTAGACACTTTAAGGTGAAAACGGATAATGATAGTCTCAAATACTTTTTGGAACAAAGTTTATCATCAGAGGAACAACAAAAATGGGTAACCAAAGTGTTGGGTTATGATTTTGAAATCATCTACAAGAAGGGTAAAGATAATGTAGTAGCAGATGCACTATCTAGACGGGATGCATCCACAGAAGCATTACTTTGTGTAATGTCTATATTGCAAGTAGATTGGGTGGATGAAGCTAGGTTAGAATGGGAGCAAGACAAGGATACACAGGTTCTAATTCAGAATCTCTAGCAAGGTAATTTATCCTCTAAAAAATTTGAATGGAAAGGTAATGTCCTATGGTATAAGGGTAGGTTATACTTATGCAAAAATTCAGAGCTTAAGCATAAGATTCTTGCAGAGTTGCATGCATCTCCAATTGGGGGACACTCAGGGTTCTTGAAAACTTATCATAGAATTAAGAAAGAATTATTTTGGGAAGGACTCAAGGGAGATGTACAAAAGTTTGTGGAAGAATGCTTGATATGCCAACAGAATAAAGGTGAAACAGTTAAGACCCCAGGTTTGTTACAACCATTAGCAATTCCTAGTCAAAGGTGGGAGGAGGTTTCCATGGATTTCATCACTGGGTTGCCTTGTTCTGAAGGTAAGAATGTTATTTTGGTCATTGTGGATAGGCTTAAAAAATATGCCCATTTTTGTGCTCTCTCACACCCATTTTTAGCAAGTACAGTCGTGGTTATTTTTATGGAAGTAGTTCTCAAATTACATGGAACCCCAAAAATAATTGTAAGTGATCATGATCCTATTTTCACTAGTAATTTTTGGACTAAACTATTTTCTTGTTTGGGTACTCAGCTAGCTCATAGCTCATCTTACCACCCCCAATCTGATGGACAAACTGAAGTGGTTAACAAATGTTTAAAGGGGTATCTCCATTGTTTTGTATCAGATAAACAAGAACATTGGGTTAAATGACTACCACTTGCAGAATGGTGGTATAACACATCTTTCCATACCTCTTCTAAAATGTCTCCATTTCTAGCACTATATGGTTACCATCCACCTTCCATCACTTCTTCATTAAAGGTGCACACCAAGGTTTGAGATGTGGAAGAGCACATTCAACATCAACAAGAGGTTTTGGCTAGTTTGAGAGAGAATTTGGCCTTGGCACAAAATAGGATGAAGCAACAAGTAGATCAACACCAGAGTGAGTGAAATTTTGAGGTGGGTGACTGGGTATTTGTTTGTTTGTAGCCTTACAAGCAGATGTCCTTGAAGCAACAGAAAAAGGACAACAAACTTGCTCCAAAGTATTATGGCTCTTATCAGGTTCTACAAAAAATTGAAAGTGTGGCTTACAAGCTTGAGTTACCTCATTCATCACACATTCACCCAGTATTTCATGTTTCTTATTTGAAGAAGGTCATTGGATAGAAAGTTTCTGCCTAGACAGAGCTCCCAGAACTAGATGAAGAAGGATGAGTCATTTTGGAACCAGAGAAGATCCTCCAAACGTGTACTAAGAGGTTGAGAACCAGAGAGATTAGGGAATATTTGATCAAGTGGAAAAACCAAAGCAGTGAAGATGCAACTTGGGAAGGTGAAGATTTTTTGCAACAACATTCAGAGTTGTTCAACATTGAGGACAACATTGGTTTGAAGGGGAAGGGCATGCTACGCCCCTAACCTATCACATGTATGAGGATAGTATTAGCTGAATTGTGGCTTACTTATCCCTCTTTGACATTATATTACATTTATCTATGCTTTCTTTTGATTAGTAGGCCGGCCTATGGAGTAACCATGGCCTAGATAGACTATATATAGGAGGTAGTGGGTAATCATTTATCATCATATTGTGAATTTTGCTCTTATTGAAGCTTGTGGAGGTTGCCCCCTCGAAGTGGCTTATCTATTATCATATATTTGGATATATTTCAGTCATATTTGGATATAATTCTGTTGTTATAATTAATTCTTGAAGTAATTTCATTACACTACCCACACACAGGGTGTGAAGTGCATCTAATGTATCCTTTTACACACTAACCCCATCTCTTTTTCCTAAGTTTGCTATTCAATTTCAAGTACCAAGAGCTCCTAAGGGTTTTGAAGATTAAATTAGACACATAGCAATCTCTACAAAAAATTAGGATTCAATATTTCACTACCACGGTGTTACAGACCTATTAAACAAAATCCAAAAAATCCATGTCACCAGGACAATAGTGTCATAACTGGACAATAACACCAAAAGTGGACAATAACTCCCAAAATTAGACTATAGTGATAAGTAGCATGGTGTCTTGATTTTGGTGATCCTATCTGATCTAGAAATAGAGTTTTGGGTTTTATTTGTAACAGTCTTCCATCCCTGCACAATAATTTCCAAATCCTAAATTAACCGCTTCAACTAAGAATAAGCTAAGTTTGATTTCTCTACACTTCTTACTATTTTTAGAAAAGATAAAATACATATTTTTTTCTAAAAATAATTAGGCTAATTAAGATACATTAATTAATGATTTACATTTACTCAGACCCTTTATTTATTTAAGTATTAAACTCCTAATTCCCAAAAAAATAAAACATTTGGTGAACCTGACTTACTTCAAATTTATGTACAAAAACCCTAGAAACCTTAAGGCTAATTATTTATAATTTTTTTCAATATTTTCCTAGTTTTTCTTAAAATTAAAAATTATAAAACTATAAATTAATTGAATTATTTTCAATAAATTCACCCAAAACCCTAGTTTGCACATACTAGGTCCTATTTGCATAAAACCACTAAAAAAAATATAATGCTAATTTTAGAAATATTTTCAGATTTTTACTTAAATTTTCAAAATTAAAACTACAAATTTTCTATTAAATTTTCAAATTAATGCACTAATTTTGAAAAAAATCATTCAAAACCCTAGTTTCATCAAATATATTCTCAAGTATTTGCCAGTTCTTTTTCTAAAAATTTAATTGAATATCTAACTCATAAAATCAATTTCAAATTCAAAAAGTTCATAATTATTTTGCAAATAATATTTCCAAAAAATCCCTAGTTCCATTTACGAGAAGCTACTTGCTTTTGAGGTATCACCTTACATTTATAGCCAGATTGCAAAAATGATGCTCAACTATTTCCAAATTCTTCGTACATTTCTTACAAATAACAAAGAAACCATAATGGGCCCTATTATGTACATGAATGATGAAGTTTATCATATGTTAGTATAAATTTTCATTCTCTACATTTCATGCTTATTTTTCATTATATGAGATGATGTTAAGAAATTTGTTCTTAAAAATATTAATCCATCTCTTGCATCACCTCCCTTGTAGCCTCTCCCTCATATCGAATCATGTTGTATGGTCCATCTTACTCTTCCCCGAGTCACTACCCATCACTAGATAGCCAAATTGACACCTTTTATTCCTCTACCTCCTCTACCCATTGATAATCTTCACTCTCCTCCTATAACAACTACAACTCCTATATGGATAGTAGATAATGTGGTTAGAGCTATTACTCGACGTGAAACTATGCCTCATCCACCTACCTAGGAGCCCTGTCACCTTGCTATTCTAACCTACCTCAAGTTCAACCAACTAGCACAAGTAGATTCACACAAGGCATATGACATTGTTGATCAACTGAGAAACACTCTAGTTAAAATTTCCATGTTAGAACTTTTATAAAAATAATGTATTCAAAGACATTCTTTACTAGGCACTCACTTAGACTTCTATCCTTCTTGATTCAAAACCTTCTTATTTTGCATCAGTGGTCAATACTCTACAAACTATAGAAGATGCAATTTCTTTTGATAGTGAGGACATGCCTTCTCAGACGGTTATTGATCAAAAATTTCCACTATTCATATAAGTACAAGTCAAAACTAATGTAGTCAAGAGAGTTCTCATTGATAGTGGTTCCAGAATAAATTTATGTAATATCACATTCTTATAGGCCATGGGTATAGATTTTGCATCAATGCAAAAAACATATAAGAACATCCAAGGTTTTATGACATACCATGATAGACTTTAAGTACTATTACTTTTGATATCATGATGGGACCAAAAACCCTCTCCACATAGTTCTAGGTCATGCCAGGTCCTCTCCACTATAATCTTTTACTCAGATGACCTTGGATACATACCATATATGCTATTCCTTCTACTCTTCATCAATGTATTAAGTTTCTCCATGAGGGATATATATACACATGTCTAGTAGACAACCAACTATTCAGATATTGTCAACTTAGAGAGTCATCTTCAATTATTTCATCCAATGGAACACTGTATCTCACAGTAAAACCACCACTTCATAGCATTTCTCTAGATTAGATACATATATAAGAGGTTGGAAAGAATAGAACTTCCCATATTACTCCACTCATAATTACACCATCAACACCAGTTCTTTTGCCAATCATAATAGCTCTAGCCATTCTAGCTACTTTATTGGTCATAGTTTCGACCACTGTTACACATCCACCATCACCAATAATTGCACCAACAACTCTAGTTGATTCCATAATTACTCCACTAGTTATAGATATTTTGATAGCAATACGTTTTTCTACAACTATAGTTGATGAGACTCTTATAGAATAGTTACCCCTTGTGGTAAATTAAAAGTTACCATATATACATGATGTTGATATAGATTCATAGGCTTCTTTAGATGATGATACAACACCTGCACTTATAGATGATTATTTGTGTGGATTGAGCTATACACTAGTCAGCCCAAGAGAGTATCGAGTGACTCTAGAGCTCTCATACCACATCCTATAATGCTTTTAACATCTTTCACCACACTCTTAGGACATCCTCCACATTCATGACCACCGTCAGCTCACTTGCAACATATAGTTCACATGGTTACCTCTATGGATATAAAGCTAGTTATTCAGATTCAGGTAGGCAACACACAACATCAACCTTAGTTTATGTTATAGATATTACTTGATCATGGATTAATCACATTACCTATAGTATGATATAGATCTATTTGCATAATGGCACATTAGGATGGTTGCCCATTCTGTACCTTTCATAATATTATAGGACATGATATAAAATCATGTGCATCCTTATAGTAGAGATTGATTAAACTACAAGATCGAGGTATTATTTAGATTATAGTAGCACCAACTCCATAACTTCCACTGAAATCACTTACCATTAGGGCTAAACATCCACGAGTAAAATCAACATCTCTAGCACAAGAGCAACCCTCAATTCACCTTCAACATGATGACACCATGAACACAACATTTGAATCATATGATGATACTTATGATGATGATCTTGATGCATTTAATGATGGCCAAAATCCTTTCCTCCATTTTCATCTCCAACAAGCTCTATCTTTGGATCCATTCCCACCACTAGCCTAGTCTTTTATATTATGATGTATATATTTGTACATAATTTCTTTCCAGCATTGATTGTACATATTATCTCTTTCTTGCTTGTAAATAGTTCAAATATTTTCAAAAATACAAAAATAATATAAAGTTCAAAAACACAAAAACTTTCAACTATATCAAAAAAACCAAAAACATTTCAATTGTATGCATCATCCATGTTTTACATTATTACTATAATGCTAAGACTTACATTTGTTGTTTCATGCTATTATATGTCAATTTTCTACATTACCATGCTTCACTTGATCTTCTTTGAGTGTGTGTAGCGACATCCAGCTACTTGACTACTTCTTTTTACCCATAGAGGGGGCATTCCTACTTCTACATTCAAGACATGCATTGGTATACATAACCATTAGGGTCATCTTTTACCTGACTACACCATCCAAGTTATGTCATTTCTACACTACACACTCTAAGTTATCATGCTGATATACATTACTTTATAGCTTACATAGAATACTATATCGACATCTCACTAGTATCTAGCACTTATGTATTTCTTAGCATATACCTAGTCTTGTACTATACATGTTTTGCATACTCTCACATTTGATTTTATTAGTTAGATGTGTTTGTATCTTCCAGTTATTACATGCTTTCTCTACTTGCTTAGTGTAGCTTGTGTGATTGCATTTTCAATTCTAGCTTGTCTCCTACTTGTGCCTTAGGACATTTGCCAATGTCCTTTGCTTCTTTTTCATGTATATGCCTTATGACATTTACCAATGTCCTTTATTTGTACTCTTCTCTGTGCCTATGGATTGTGTGATAACTTTGCTTATTTTACTTGTATGTGTATGAGGCATTGGAACATACCTTCCATGTTTGTTTCCAGTTTGAGTGACATGTGCCAATGTCCCTTGTTTTCTTGACCCTTTGGCCCATCTAGTATGTTTCTTGATTTTTGCTTATCAAATGTGTGCCATACTATAATCCATATCATGCATTTACCTTGACGTATTGGATGCCATTATGGACATTTCCAATTCTAGTTCAGTACTTTGTGCATGCTTTCACATTGTGAAATCTATCTAGGAATACCCTTATTGATCTAACAATATCTCGGTATAAACATTGTTATATCTTGAAACATATTGTCAAACATAAAATGATATATCATATATCTTTTCCAAATTAACACACTTGCAGGACTCTTTTCTTCTAAGGGTAGTCATTACAGGTTCATATTCATACCCTCAGAAGAGGGGTCATCCAACAAGGGCTTTATCACAGAGATAAAACCTCCTAATAATCAAAATACCAACATTCAAGATAGTCAACATAGAATCTAGAGGTCAATATGGTCAATTTAGAGTAGTAAAATAGAAACAAACTCAGATCAATGGTCAGATTTCACATGTAGTACCAGAAATGGATAGTAGTACCATAAATGGATAGTAACACCATAAATTGGATAGTAGTGCCAAAAATAGGGGTGTCCATAGTTTGGATCTCTTGTCTAGGTAGAAAAACACTCAAGGTTTCAAAAAATAGGCAAAAAAATTAGTTTAGGGATATTTTTTGCACTTTTGGATCCTTTAGATTTAGTAGTTTCAATACAGTTTTCTCAGATATAGGGGGTTATCATGCTCAACATGATGGTTCTTGCTTTTAGTTCAGATTGGCCAGTTGACATAAATTCTAGATTAGAATCCATGTTCTAGACATCAGTGATTGGGTTAATGTGCATGGTACAGTGATCTTTTATTTCTGATTTTAGTTTATTCTAAGCATTCTTAGCAGTTGCATGCCTTACTCCATCTACAGATGGTTAGCATCACATTTGAGTTAAAATTTCATATAAGTTTAGCTTTTTGAGTACCTGAGTTCTTGAGTTGGATTTCATATAAGCCTAGTACATTGGTTTAAGAGTGAATTTCATCAAGCCTAATTTCCATCTTTTGAAATGGCTAAGAGTGGCCTACTTTCCAGCATGCATTTGACTATTCATGTCATAGTGTCAAATTTTTAGCACATTCATGAGATCTATGAGCCATCCCACATGACATATATTTTATATCAGTATCACTTCATAGCTTTATTTCATAGGGCAATGATGGAGGCACAGGGCCAACGTTTGTATTCTTGAGCCATTTATTTAAAGGGATTAGACACACAATCCAGACATCAATTAACACACGTATGATTCGTTAACTTCACTTAGTTGGTGATGATGGAGCTAAAGGGATATCTTTTGTATTCTTGAGCCATATTCTAGAGAATTGAGCACTCAGCTTTATTCATGATATTACTCTTGATTTAACACATACTCAACACAATCTAGCATCACAATAGGTTTTATATTGGTTCACGTACCTGATGAGGTGTATTCATTCCTCTTTCTTCCTTTACTCAATTTTTGTATGTTCTTATTTTAGATATAGTGTATCTAGTAAAAATTAATCTAATTCATGTTTTTTATTTGTATATTTATACATCATAGCGTGTTCTCTCTATCACATCCAACATCACAATACTTCATGAGCTTTTCCCTCACAAGTAAGTTAGGTATGCTTTCTATTTTTCCTTTATCCTAGTATTTCACTTTGTTGCATCAATAGAATAAAGGTGGAAAAATGTAATCATATAAAATTAAAAATTGGATGACTTAGGCATGGCTAATATCACCCAACCTATAGGTCCTCTTTCTTGCTCACTCAACCCTTCTCGGTTAAACTTTCATTGATTCCCAGTCAGCCATAACTTCTTAGACTTAGATTTTTAGGACCCAAGTAGCCCTCCTAGACCTAGATCCATCCCCCTAGGGATCATCTTCTTAGGACAATAGCACCTAATTTGGATAGGAGCCCCAAAATTCAAGGGTATCTTATTTTTGATGCTATTGTCCAAGTTAATTTTCACCTCTAACATTCAATTTTTCTCGATTCCTTATCTTTTCCCCTATCAGTTTAATACAAGTTCATCTAACCTAAGATCATCACTTTTCATATAAAAGGCCATCTAATATCCATTTATAAGGGTCAATACTCATTCATAGGAAAATAGAAAGAATATAAGCAAGTGTTAGGTTGTGGAGCTAAAAGCTTCAACTTGTTGCAGACAAAGAAAAGAAGGTTGCTGAAGATCCAGAAGCACTGGCCTTGATAGCATGACCGACGTCGATCATAATCAGTGCAGAAGGAAACCGGCATCGGTAGGGAGTCAGCCGACATCGGCAGCACCAGGCAAGTAGGGACTGATGTCAGTCGCCTGTGTGTTCCAGAACTGTTCGTTGCATGAACAGTTAGTTAAGTGAACTGAGTGTTTGCATGTAAAGGCTATTTGAGTCTTGATCTACATGGATAATTAGTCCAAATTAAGAGTCTAAGTTATTGTTTAAGAATGGGATCTATTTATAGACCCATTGGCATGTATTGTAATTATGAGCTGATAAGGAAGGCAAGGAAGATCCTTCCATTGTAAGATCATTGAGTTGCAGGTTGTTGCAAGCTCATAGGAGATCTACATGTGTGAGTATGGTCTGTTGAATTGCAGGTTGCAGGTTCATGGGAGATCAACTTGAAGTACTATAGAGTGCTTGGTATACTGGCAGGGTTATTACTGACTGGTTGGAGAGGTGAACACCAATTCTGTGTGTGAGTTGTGTGTTGGGACCGTTTTTGGTAGGAGAGTGTTTTGAAGAAGAATTACTGTACACTTGAGGTGTGGGAAGCCTCTGTAAGGTGGAAGAGTGTGGCGGCTCTTTATTGTATTCTTTTCTGTACAAAGTGTTAATACAAGATAGTGTATTGTCTCTCATATTTTGTGTTATTTGTGAATTCTAGTTACTTGTGCTTCTAGTTATTTTTGCATATTTAATTGCTTATATTTGGTAATCATATTGTGCTCTATCTGAGGAGCAAGATCCTAACAAGTGGGATTAGAACAAGTGTGTTTGTTCTTGGATTCCCTGACAACTGGTATCAGAGCATGTTTGTTGTTCTAGGTACTTGACAAGTGGTATCAGAGCTTTTGGTTGGGATACTGACAGATTGGATTAGATCTGGTTAGTGTGTTTTGATTACAGGTTACTCACAGGGGTTTCTGTTTGAGTGGGAGTAGAGCAATGGCAGAAGACAGTAAGCTATAAATGGAGAAGTTTAATGGCAAGAACTACCAATTATGGAGGATGCAGATTGAAGATTATCTATATCAGAAAGATTTGTACTTACCATTGGGTGGGGTTGATTGCAAACCCTGGGATATGAAGGATGAAGAATGGGAGGTTCTTGATCGCAAGGCTCTGGGATCTATAAGATTCAGTCTTGCATCATTTTTGATTTCCAGTTTATCACAGTGTAAGACAACGGTAGAGTTGATGGAATCTTTGGCAAATTTATATGAAAAATCCTCAGCTTTGAATAAGGTATTTCTTATGAAGCAATTATTTAATTTGTAAATGTTGGAAGGTGGATCTGTTCATAGTCATCTTAGTGATTTCCATGGTTTGGTAAACCAGTTAAGTTCAGTCAATATTGTTTTTGATGATGAAATTAAGGCTCTCTTAATCTTATGTTCATTACCTGAAAGTTGGGAAGGTTTGGTAATGGTAGTTTCTAATACTATGTCTGCTTTGAAAGTCTTAAAAGTGGATGATATTGTGAGTGTGATCTTGAATGAAGAGATACGTAGAAAAAGCACAGGTGAATCATCAAGGAATGCTTTGAGTGTTGAAGGTAGAGGAAGGCAAAGAGAGAAGATAGAGCGTGGGAGATCAAGGTCAAAGATAGGCAGGAGATCCAAGTCTAGGTATGGCAGAATAACTTGCTGGAAATGTGGAAAGTAAGGGCACTTAAAGAGAGATTGCAGATCAGGTGAAGATCAACATGAAGGACATGAAGAAGAAGTAGATGTTGTGGATTACGTTGCACAGGATGCTCTAGTATGTTCTTTGGATAAAGTAGAATCTTGGGTTTTAGATTTTGGTGCCTCTTTTCATGCATCCCCAAATAGGGAATTTTTTCATGAGTATGTCCAGGGAGACTTTGGAGAAATTTGTTTAGGGGATAGTAAGCCTTGTCAGATGGTTGGCAAAGGGAAAGTGAAGCTGAAATTGCAGACAGGTAACACATGGGTGTTAAAAGAGGTCATGCATGTCCCAATTTTAGAGCGAAATTTGATTTTTGTTAGAAGTTTGGGTGATGAGGGTTGCACAGTAACTCTCATAGCAGACTCTTGGAAGGTTACCAAGGGTGCACTTGTTGTAGCTAGAGGTAAGAAACTAGGTACACTTTATCTATCTACTTGTATTACTGATTCTCTTTTTGGGTTATCTACTTCAGCTGTAGATTCAAAGATGTGGCTTAATAGGCTTGGTCACATGGATAAGAAAGAGATGCATGTTCTTGAGTCAAAGGATATGCTTTCAGATTTGGAAGGCATGAATCGAGATTTCTGTATGCAGAAGAAGAAAGTAACGTTTCTTGAGGAATCTGATGTTCATGAAAAGAGCAGGAAAGCCTTGGTTTTCAAGGAGAAGGTGACAGACAAAGTTTAGCACAAGGGGAAAAAGAATTTTGAGCAGAGCAAGGGTGATTTGGACAAGGGTTTGATCCAAATAGAGCTTGTGGGAAAAGGTCAGTTCTCACTAGAAAAACACAGAGACCAACGTCGACAAGAAAATTGGCATCAACATCTAGATAGGGACTGATGTCATCTATGTGCAGCTCGATGTTGGTGACTCAAGGAAGATAACTACCAGCATCGGCCAGGGGGAACTGACATCGGCAATGAGGCAGTCGTAGGGAATCGACATCGGTCGAGTGTAGACTGAGATGTGATCGGCATCGGTCACTAAGATGAATTTTGGGTGGACAGCAAGCTGTCAAGGAGTCTCAAGCACCCATATAGAGGACTTAAAAGGTATGTAAGCCTCAAATTCATCATTTCCATTCTTTACACTACTTGTTACTCACTTATGGTATAAGACCAGGAAGTTATTAAAGAAGCAGAGTAGGTAGATCCAAGAAATAGTGGGAACTTGGCATGGATGGAGGATGTGATTCCTTGGAAGAGAACCAAACTAGAGTTTTGGATGGAGTTGCTAGCTAGAAGTAAGCACTGAGAGACGAATGGATGTTCAGGATGAAGAAGAGCAGAAATGGATACGTGAGACAGAAGGCCAGGGTATATGGTCTTGTATAAGCTACAGGACAATGAAGGTTTGATCATTGTGTTTCTCTTTACCAGGTTGGATAATATTAGCTACATTATCCTATTACTGTATGATGTGCTTGTTGCAGGGTTACATATACAGGGTATTTCTAAAATAAAGGTAAAGCTAGTTTAGAGGTGTCATGAAGAATCTGGGAGCAGCAAGATTCTTTGGCATGAGTGTGTTTTAGAGACATGGAAGGTCATATGTTGACTTTGTTTCATGATGATTGTGTTAGACCGGTTAGCACACCGATGGTTGGATAGTTCACAGAACAGGTTCTTAATTCACATAATGAGGTTAAGTGCATGGTATGTACTAGACCTGAGTTTTCCCAAGCAGTGGGAGTTGTCACAAGTTTGGAGCCAATTCAGGAGAGAACCATTGGAGGGCAATTCAGTGGATTCTTAGAGGGACTAGCAGTAGGTGCACATGCTATGCATGTTCAAGTTATTTTCTACATGGTTTGTAGATGCAGATGTGGTAGGTGATTTGGATGATAGGTGTTGCACCACAGGTTTTGTGGTGGTTGGTCTTCAAGAGTGATCTTGAGGAGGGATACAAAGTCAAGGGAACAAACTAGACAAAGTATAGGTATAGGTACAGTTGCAGTTGTTTATCTCCAAGTGGGAGATTGTTAGGTTGTGGAGCTAAAAGCTTCAACTTGTTGCAGATAAAGAAAAGAAGGTTGCTGAAGATCTAGAAGCACCAGCATTGGTAGCATGACCGACATCAGTCATGATCAGTGTAGAAGGCAACCGGCATCGGTAGGGAGTCGGTCGACGTCGGCAACACTAGGCAAGCAGGGACCGACGTCGATCGCCTGTGTGTTCCAGAACTGTTTGTTGCACGAACAATTAGTTAAGTGAACTGAGTGTTTGCATGTAAAGGCTATTTCGAGTCTTGAGCTATGTGGATAATTAGTCCAAATTAAGAGTCTAAGTTATTGTTTAAGTTTGGGATCTATTTATAGACCCATTGGCATGTATTGTAATTATCAGCTGATAAGGAAGGCAAGGAAGATCCTTCCATTGTAAGATCATTGAATTGCAGGTTGTTGCAAGCTCATAGGAGATCTACATGTGTGAGTATGGTCTGTTGAATTATAGGTTGCAGGTTCATGGGAGATCAACTTAAAGTACTATAGAGTGTTTGGTGTACTGGCAGGGTTATTACTGACTGGTTGGAGAGGTGAACACCAATTCTGTGTGTGAGTTGTGTGTTGGGACCATTTTTGGTAGGAGAGTGTTTTGAAGAAGAATTACTGTACACTTGAGGTGTGGGAAGCCTCTGTAAGGTGGAAGAGTGTGGTAGCTCTTTATTGTATTCTTTTCTGTACAAAGTGTTAATACAAGATAGTGTATTGTCTCTCATATTCTATGCTATTTGTGAATTCTAGTTACTTGTGCTTCTGGTTATTTCTGCATGTTTAATTACTTATATTTGGTAATCATATTGTGCTCTATCTGAGGAGCAAGATCCTAACAAGTGGGATCAGAACAAGTGTGTTTGTTCTTGGATTCCCCGACAACTGGTATCAGAGCATGTTTGTTGTTTTAGGTACCTAACAGCAAGTACACTCAAGTACTCTTCCCTATTCTCTATATATAGCCTTCCAAGACCAATTCAAGCCTATTCAAGCACTCATACCAGTCCCTAGTCATGCAAAGTACATTTCATTTTTGCATCTAGTTACATACATCACATAATTTCACCAAGCACTTCAAATAAGAGAACTACATTACGTCGATCCCTCTTCGGAGTATTGGTATGTAGGTAGTGTGCCCACACATGGGGTGTGAAGTGCATCTAGTGTATCTTTTACACACTAATCCCTTATCTCTTTCCCAAGTTTTCTATTCAAGTTCAAGTAATAGGAGATTCTATGGGTTTTAAATATTAAATTAGAGACATAGCAAGCTTCACATAGAATCAAACTTTGATATTTCACTACTAGGGTATTACAGGCCTACCAAACAAAACTTAGAAAAGCTAGGTCACTAAGACAATAGTGCCAGAATTGGACAATAGCACTAAAAGTGGATAATAGCTTTGAAAAGTGGACTATAATTCCAAGTAGTAGGGTGTCTTGAGTTTGGCACTCCTGTCCAATCCAAAAATAGAGTTCTCAATTTTATTTACAACAGTCTTCCACCCCTGCACAATAATTTCTAGATCTTGAAACAACCATTTCGACGAAGAATAAGCTAAGTTTGATTTCTCTACACTTCTTACTATTTTTAGAAAAGATAAAATACATATCTGTTTGGCACAAATTAGTAGGTTAATTAAGATACATTAATTACTAATTTAAACTTTTTCAGACCCTTTATTTGCTTAGGAATTAAACTCCTAATTCCCAAAAGAATAAAATAATGTTGTTATCAACTAAAATATGGAATGTTCAACTGGAGTATAACTAAGTTGAACACTTCATCTAAGATAGATGGAAACAAATTGCTTAAATTGAACAAAATTTGAGATAAAAACTTTGAATATTGTTGTTAGCAAATAATTTAACAAATCTAAAAACCCTAATATAACAATAAAAAATAACAAAAAGAAGGAAATAAACCCTAACAACATTTATGGTTAGGGTTTTATAATATTTAATTTATGTCAAGTTCACCAAAGTGTTTTTATCGAATTTGGGATTAAGAGAGGTGTAATCCTAATTAAACAAACTGTTGTTTAAAATTAGAAAGTATAAAATAAGAATAAATTAAGCTATTTATAGAAAGATGCTAAGAAGGGAAAGTATAAAATAAAAATTAATTATTTGGAAATGAAACATGCAAGATTGTGATAGTGACTATGAAAGTAATTGTAAGGCTCTAAGAGGTCACTATGAATCAAGAACATGGTTTACATCTACCTAGGACAAGACTACACTATTTAGGTAAGGCTACATTATATTGGTGTCTGTAGTGCATGTTAATGTTTGATAGGGTTTTAGATATTTGTGTAAAAATGAACTTGTGTGTCTTCACCTATAAGTCTTGTGTGCATGATCAAATATGTGTGATTCCCTATGAGACATTTTGTATACCTTCTTCACTCAAAACCTAGCTTAATATAGCATGAGGAATAAACATATTAAATGGGAGAAATGAGTTATTGGATGAATTTGTGCTTGACCTCAACACCCATTGTGTTGAGTGATGACTACATACCAATACTTTGAAGAGGGATCAAACTCCATGTCGTTATCTTATCACATAGTGGTGTGTGTGAAATATTGGTGTAATGATAGATGATGGTGAAATCTTGGTGTAATTAAGTGTTTCAACAATTACTCTTGACCTTTGAGGTCTATGTAAACTTAGCTTAGGGTTACTAGGGATATGTGGACTAAGAATTGGGAAGAATAAATGTTTCTCCCTCAATGTGTAGTTAGATATTTAATGCTTTTTCATGATATGAGCCTCCAGTGAGCAAAAGGTTATAAAATGTGGCTTTATAGTGATCCTTTTGTGAATTAATTGAATGGGATTTTTGAAACATGTGGAATGACCTATTAGGTGAATTTTAATTTGAGAAAATAGCCATTATTTGGTAGGAGGACATGGTTGATGGTTTCAGACACTACTGACAAACAAGATAGTCTTTAAGGAGAGACCTTGTCTAAAGAGTAAAGATGACTAAGATATAAGTGTGAGCCAGTGTAGGGATGAGATTAGTATACCTGGAATGAGAATTAGGTTTATTAAGAATCATAATTTATTTGGATGTTAAGGTCATTTACTTATAAATAGAGGAATAACTGCTTAGAGGCATGGAATTGGGAATCAATTATGTAAAAAGATTGATCACAAGCATGATTTTTTAACAATAAATGTTAGTTTTAGTGTCCACACATACTATTTTTTATTGAAAATTTTAGAATTTTTCTTTGTCTTTTGCATTTATTATTTCCTCTTAGGTAGATTCACCCTCATGCTACTATTTTCCTATATAATGATGTCTTACATCACTAGTTCAATTTTTGAAACTACAATTATGGATAGTGAAGTTGTTGAATATGGTGCCCTTAGTTAATAAACCTTAGAATTCAGTCCCAAAGGCATTCCATGAGATAGTGAATCTTCACTAGATATTATTTTTCCTATTCTTGAATCTGATAATGCATGTAAAAGACTAGAAAAAAATTTAATAGGGTGTTTTTAAAGGAAACTTCCCTATTAAAATATGTTAAAAATTTGGGTATAGTCTACATGGACCGCTTATGGAATAATACTGGACACTCTCTAAAATATGACCAAAGGATTTTTTTGTTTAATTTTCCTAGCCCTCAAAATGTCATTGATATTTTGCACAAGGCATATTCCTAGTATGTATGTAGCTTTTTTCTTATATTATCTCTCTAGACATAGTTTTGTTGAGTCTGAATAGTTAACCCTTAGGTCCCAATTTGGGTGGAATTCCCAATGTTCCCTTAACTTTAATGGCATTCTTAGACTATTTATAAGTCACCATTGGTCATGTCATTTTCCATGAGCCTCCTATGTTTTATTTAGCCCAACCTCTAAAACATGTTTATGTTGAAGTTGTCTTATCCTATAACCTTAGCGAGATGATAAAAATTTAGATAAGCATATATCACCATATGCAAAGGGTTTTATACATTAATCTTCCTAATAATTGTTTTTTTGTAAATAATTTAAACATAAGATTGGAGATTGTCCTTTGTTTGCCTCAAGAAATAAAATGGCTTCAAAGCATTCAATTGAAAACACCTAATATATTGGTGAGAAAGGTTGGACCACTCTTGGAGGCCATAAAAATGGTTTCTATAGGTTTTTGCATTAAAATCCAATGCAGTGACTTCCAATATCAACTCATTTGTCTCAAATCCTAGTTTAGATAATCACTTGTAAGAAGATGATAAGGAAGTGGCAATAACTTAATATTCTCTAAGGCATTTTAAAAACCAAATTAAGTTTTTATAGTATACCTTTGGTTTTTATTACTATTTCAGTTTATCAATCTTCTACTCAAGAGAATTCTCAAGATTCTTAGTCGATTTTCCAACTTGTTTCTACATTCAAGGCATCTGATTGATGCTCTCGCATTCTACATTGGAAATTTGAGGATGGATAATTTATGCTAGATAAATGAAATATATTTTAGGTAAGTGATTATATGTAAACAAATCAATAATAGTTTTCAAAAAATATATATGGTGCCTTGCAAGGCATAGGTTTAGAGGACATGTCCCTCAATTATCACAATCAATGAATTTTTTCTCATGGAATATAAGGGATGTCACAAACCTACCTCAAAATTACATTGTGTGTGACTTTAAATAGTGATTTATGGATATGGATGTGTTAGAGTACGTATTTTATGTATTTCTCATGTTTACTAGTGTATTAACTTACTATTTCATCTTGTAGTGAGTTTATCCTATGTGAGGATTTATCCCATAGTAGCCAGTTATGCTAGTTTAGTATTTTGCCTTGCCTATTTATGCAAGAGCTTATCATTGTAATAGCATGCTTCATTATGAATAATATATGATTTGTCTTGTTTTTGCATATCATATCTACCACTTCCTTGTGTGATGTTTTATTGCTAACACTTTGGATTCTTGGGTTAAAATACCTTTACCATTCCTAACATGGTACCAAAGCTTTGAGGTGTTACTTCTATTTTCATTGCTACAAATTTACTTTAGAAATTTCCCTTACAGTTGATTCTTTCCTTATCATAAATACTCAAGCCATTTTATTCTTTCCCTCTTACGAATTTGGCACTTTTATTGAAGCTTTGAAGAGAGTGTGTGGTATTTATCCTTGGAGGAAAGATGGAAAGGAAGTGAAATGTTGATTTCCCTTGAGGAAAGAGGTGTCCCTATTGGAAAAACATCAAGTTTGGATGAGATCCGTATATTTTCAAGACTTTTTGAAGATTTCATTGCTTTTGAAGTTTTTTATTTCAAACTTTTGATTGTGGAGATCTGCTTCTTTCACCTAGTGAGGCATTTTTTTTAGCATTAACTTCTTTTGTTTATTTCCAATTTTCTTTTAGGCATCATTTTATAGAAAGTGGTGCTTGTACATGGCAAAAAAAGGTATTGGATTTTATTTCTTATTTTATATATACATTAGAAGTGGCATCCTTATTATTTTTGAAGGAGAAATCTTGTTTTGGCATTAAAAACACTAGATTTGCTATGTTTTTCTTCTCTGTGTTAAATCTGAGGTGTTTTTATTATCTAAGGCATCAGATATAAAGTTTGTTTCTAAGAATTGATGTAATTTTTATAGAGGTGTTGTTATTCAAAATAAGCTTAGAAGTCTATTGAATTGCATTGATTTTTAGATCTGTAAAGGAAACATAAGATATGCCTTGTCTTTCCCTAAACGAAGATACAAAACAAGATGACTTTTTTGGCATCTTAGATTTTTATTGAATTCTTATCTTGATATGTGATTAATCATGCCAACATTTTTATAGGTTTTGTGTGCCTTGATTTCATCTTTCGAGATCATTTTGAAATTCTTAATTTCATTCAGTGATGCAAAAGTTGTGGTAGTTTTACTCACTGATATTTTTCATTTTTCTTAAGTGGAAAATACGCTATTTTTTTGGGCAACTTTGCTGCATATAGACTATGGCATCCTTATTTTAAATAAGGAGCTAAAAATAAAAATAAATCAAATTCTATTTCCTCTCAAAATAATTGGTTTATTCATTTTTTAATTTCCAAGTTGTATTTTTTGCCTCAAGAGGAAGCATAGTTTGCTTACACAAGCATAACGTTAACTAGGATGATCTTTTTTTATGTCAGTTGGTATTTCTGAGTCTATAGTCAATTACAGTTATAATGAGTGATTAGACAACTATGTTCTTTTATGATTTGGTCTAAAAAACTAGTTTGTATGTTTTTTAATTATTTTGACCCATTTTATGAGAAATCATAACACTTGTAACTTTTGAACCATAACTCAGATTTGAGTTATTTTTTTTTAAAGTGCATGTTTTTTTATCATCTATCCATTGGTGTCATTAAATTATAAAAATGCACTATTTTTATAAAGTGCCAAATTGGGGGGGTCCTATAATACAATCTCTGTGGGGGTTGTCTTGATGTCCATTTTGTTCACCCTTTTCATTCTTTCTATTATTCGGTGATTATTAGCATGGATTCTAGTTCTAGTATTGACCATTGTGAGCATCTGACTACACATAATTACCACACATGGAGACCTCAAATGAAAATAATCATAAAGCATAAAGGATTATGGTCCCTAATGAATGAAACACGACCATATTTTACATGTGAATTTGAAAAAAATGAGCATCAATATAAGTATGAAGAATGTATGGGATTGATTGATGGATATGTGAGTGCTAGTCTTTTATTTCATTTTGATGGGTGTGATTTTCCATTCAAAATGTGGACTAATTTAAATCATAATTTTTAGTAAAATTGACCACTTGAGAGAAATAAAAATCGAATTAGAGCTTACTTCACTAAATACAGATGACTTTGCTTTCATTGTAGACTAATTCAAAAAGTTTAAGAATTTATTGACACATTTGAAGGGGCGTGGATGAGATAAAAAGGATGAAGAGTGTGTATACTTAATCTTGTCTAATTTGAGTGGCCCATTCCAAATATTTTATTCTACCTTTTTCTCTAGTATGTATGCCTTAGGTATCGCATTCAAAATGCCAGATCTAGAGTTATTTTATGAGAGACTTACTAGGGAAGAATCCAAATTGTCTCACCTTGAGATTTACACCTCTCAAAAAGCATTAATGGCCTCACATCCTAAGACTAAGGGAAAATCTAAGGTTAAGAAGAATAACACTCATCCTCCACCTCAAAATTCACATAATCCCAACACTACTACTTCATCTAAACCAAACCATCTTCTAAATCCAAGAATAACTCTAACCTATCTTGCTCCTATTGTGGGGGGACTGGTCATGAAGATTCCAGCTATTTTAAGAGAATGCAATCCTTAGAGGATGTCATTAGGAAACACAAAATTTATATCTCCACTCCTTATCCATCTTATGAGTATGGGAAAGCACTTAATATTTTTGGGAAATCACAGTTACCTATTTTAGATAGTTGGGTTCTAGATTTTGGTGCTTCACACCATATTACTTCTACCAAGGAGTCTTTTGTATCTCTTGGTCTGAGTTCTACTTCCACCATTAAGGTTGGATATTCTTCCTTCATTTATATTAAGGGGAAGGGTGACATAAAACTAGATGGTGGCCACATCAATAATGCATTATATGATCCAGACATCACTACCAATATACTTTTAGTTTATCAGATTTATCATTCTGGTCAGGGAAAGACAGTGACTTTCACAGCACAGGGTGTTGAAGTTTAAACTTTTTTAGAGCCACACAAGCTTATTGCATAGGGTGTTGTTGATCACAGTTCTTAATTTTATTATTCTAAGGGTTTTGATGATACACCTCTTATAAAGATGTGTTTAGTTTCTCATATAAATTATGAAAGTTAGCTTTGGCATGAGAGATTTAGACACCTAAACTATAAATATTTGAAGGAGTTGAGCACTCACAGTATGGTAGAGGGTTTTCCTATAGTTTCATGTCTTGATGGAGTTTTCCCTAGTTTTGCAATGGGAAAACAACACCAAGATCCATTTCCTAAGGGCATGTCCATGAGAGCTTCTTCACTACTTGAGCTTGTACACAATGATTTGATGGTCTTCCTTACTCCTTTTTTTAATGGAGATAAGTATGCACTTACCTTCATTAAAAATTTATTGAGGTGTACTCGGGTTCATTTACTCAAGCATAAGAGTGATGTCTTTGCTCCTTCAAATTATTTAAGACTTTGATCGAGAAATAGTCATCAAGTTGCATCAAGAAGCTTTGTACAAATGATGGGGGAGTACTTCAATTAAGAGTTCTCTAATTTTTTTGTAATCCATGGTATGATTAACCAACATTCTATTGCACATACTCCTTAGCATAATGGCTTAGTAGAAAGGAAGAACTAAACTCTGAAGGAGATGGCTAACTTCATGATGTATTCATAAGATTTACCTCTTATCTATTGAGCAAAGGTAGTTAATTATGTGAACTACATTTAAAACCACACATCACATCAAAAATTTCACATATGAATTTAGATGAGGCTTAGTCTATAACTAAGCCTGATGTCTCATTTTTTTGAGTCTTTGGTAGCCTTGCTTGGGTGTTTTCACTAAAGAACAAAAGGAAAGCATTAGACAAGAAGAGAAAACCTTTGGTTTTTCCAAGGTATTACGAGGACATGAGATTTTATTATCTATTAGATCTTGATACTCATGATGTTTATTTTTCAAAACATGTTTAGTTTGATGAACACTTCACATCTCATGACTCTTCATCTTCTTCCATGACTTCTTCTTTCCATGATTCACCTCCTATCGAGGATTCATTCTGTGAGGAAACAATTTAGAAGATTCTTGAGGAGGTTATATAATAAGAGGATCTTATTCATATTGATGTTTTCATTATGCCTAGGTGGGCATGTACTATAGTTTTTGAGGTAGCAACATTAATACATGATCTTACACCTACTCAACATCATCATGCACATTTTATGAGTACTATAATTTTGCGTCAGGAATTCTCTAAGAATCCACAGTCTTTTTCATAGGCTCATGGGTTATAGGAATGGGATGATGCAATGACAAATGATTATTCTTCATTGATGAGAAATCACACTTGGGATTTGGTCACTCTTCCTAAGGGAAGAAATTTGGTTAGGTTTAAATGGATTTACTGCACCAAGTATGTTGTTGATGGGTTTATTGATAAGTATAAGGCACATCTTATGGCAAAGGGATTCTCGTAGGTCGAAGGTATTAACTATTATGAAAATTTTGCACCCACTGCCATGTTGGATTATGTTTTCCTTATACTTTATCTTACTGCATCACAAGGTTGGCCAGTATATCATATGGATGTTATGAGTGCTTTTTTACATGGAGACATGTATGAGGAATTATATATAGATCATCCTATTGGGTTTGTTCATAATCATTCTCTTGTTTATTAACTTAGGATGTCTCTTTACAATCTCAAATAGGCCCCTTGGGCTTGTATGATAATATGTATTCATTTATTCTCTTTAATAGATTTGTTCACTTCCACTGTGATCTTATAGTGTATATTCAATGTATTGGGGAGGACATTTTTATTCTGGTCTTGTATGTTGATGATCTACTTCTCACAAAAATCTCCTCATCTCAGATTCAGACTATTCAATTGACACTTTTAGCATAATTCAACATGACAGATCTTGGTCTTTTACATTTCTTCCTTGAATTATAGATTTCATAGTTAGATATAGGGATCTATTTGAGTAAGCAGAAGTATACCCTTGATCTTCTTTAGAATTTTAACATGGATGATTGTAAGCCAAGTCCTACTTTTTAGTCTGGAGTGACTCTCACTACCTCTTATACTACTCCACTTTGTGATCCTACATTGTATAGGTAGATGGTTTAGAGTCTTATGTATTTGACTGATACTCACCTTAACATTTCATTTACAGTTGGGCTTGTATCTAGGTTTGCACATGACCCTCATGATAATCATTGATAGGCTACTAAGATGATTTTATGATATTTGTGAGGCACTACTCATTTTGGATTACATTACACTAGGATTTCTACTTAGTTGGTTGGATATATTGATTCAGATTGGGTAGGTTTTTTTGATGACAAGTGTTCCACTTATAGTCATATCTTTTATCTTGGTTCTTCACCTATTGCTTAGTTGTGAAAGAAGCAAAATTCTATTACACTATCATCTATAGAGGTTGAGTATAGGGCAATAGTTACAACAAGTCAACAGGTTCTTTGACTTTGTTAGTTGTTGACAGAGTTTAGCTTCATGTAAGATTCACCCATTGTACTTTGGTGTGACAACCAAAGTGAAATTCATATATCTTGAAACCTAGTTGAGCATCAATGGATCAATCACATTGAGGTAAATATTCACTTCATTCGTCAGCACATTTAGGATGGTGTTATTAGCTTGGAGTACATTTTGACTCAGAAGTAGGTTGCATATATCTTCATGAAGCCTTTTACATCACCTTGTTTCCTTGAGTTGTGTGGCATGTTTAGGGTTTTAAAATTTGTCCTTGGGGGATGTTCATAGGACATATTCCATCTTCATTTCATGGCTACATATTGTACATGAGTACCTTATCAGGCCTAGTTATTAGGACTCATACTGTGGATATGCCACTATTTCTTTTTTGGCCTTTGTTAGCCCCTAGCTTCACTTCAGGGCGTGTTAGAGTATGTATTTCATGCATTTCTCATATTTTCTAGTGTATTAGCTAGATATTTCATCTTGTAATAAGTTTATTCTATGTGAAGATTTATCCCTCATTAGCCAGTTATGCTAGTTTAGTATTTCACCTTGCCTATTTATGCAAGATATTATATTTGTACTAGCATGCTTCATTATGCTTTATTATGAATAATATATGATTTGCCTTGGTTTTACATATCATATTTGTAGCTTCCTTGTGTGATGTTTTATTGCTAACACTTCAAATTCTTGGGTTGGAACGCCTTTACCATTCCTAATAGGATGTGCTCTGTGTGTAATAAATTAAGGTGATGGTATTTTTGCTCACAATTATTAGTAAATTTATTTGGTATGATAATTTTAGATAGTCTTTACATAACTATCAATCATGACCATGTACATGTAGTTATTAAGTTTATTTCTCCAAATTGGTATCCAAATTATGTGGATCATGGATGTGAATCTTCTAAGTGAGATTTATGGGCTTTATTGACTATTTAAAAACATTCATTTGGAATAATTAATATTTATACCTCCAATTATGTAGTGGAAATTGTTGTCCTTTAGCACTAGATTTTTGATGAGTTTTCAAGTGTGTATTGGATTATTTGTGGTGAGCTTAATTAAATTGAGTTGATGAATGAAAAACTTGGATACCTCTTGATGCCTTTGATAACTAGTTGTCAAGAGGTGTGTTATTATATGTGTAATAAATATGGGTTTTATGACCCTAATTTTTCACATCATCCCACTTATATTGTTTTGTACACATGGTCAAATCTGTGAAGTGGAGTTGAAATTATACTTAAGTGACTTAACAACACCATGATGTCAACTCATCTATATTTATCCTTTGTAAACTATGTTTATTTATTAGTTGAGGTTTTGTTGGATATTGTAATTTCCAACCAACTTCTAATAAGGCTTGTCATTAAGTGGAATTTCACTTAGCCCAAAGTTCAAAAGATGTATATTTCCCTTTATACTACCTTATTAAATCATTCTGCCACTTCATCTCACATCTAGTGTATTTAAAACCTTGTGCCCCACTTGACATGAAATTTTGGTCAGATCGATTAGTGGTCTGATGCCATCAATTGCATAGATTGGTTCTTTTGTTAAGGTGTGGAGCCTAAAAGCTTCACCAAAGGAGTGCATTTGATAGTTGTAGGTTTACACAGTCACCGGCGTCGGTCAGGAGCGATCGACGTCAGTCAGGTGCAATTTAGGAGATGTCAGCATCGGCAGGGATCGGCTGACGTCGGTCACATGCAAGCAGGTAGAAACCGGCGTCAGTTACCTGTGCGTCTAGAAAGCTATTTTCGAGGATAGAACTGAGTGTTTGTATGATGAGATTAAGTCATAGTCTTAAGTCCGCGTCTCTATTATTAGTAAGACTATTTTTAGAGCCCTTGTTTAAGAGGCATAACTGTTGGTTGTAAATGCATGCTCAAGTTTGCTAATTCTATATGTAGGATTAGATATTCTTAGCTCATTGGTAGTGTAAAATGTAATGTTGAAGAACAGTATAGAGTTGAATCATTCCAGGTTGTTGGAGTTGATTGTACTTGAGAGAGAGAGCTCTTAAGGGAAAGAGATCTAAAGAGAGATCTATACATCTGAGAGAGGTGTGGAAGAAAGAAGTTTCTTCAATTGTATTCCTTCTATAAAGAGTTTAATACAAGTTTTTAGGGTGGTTTCTTGTATCTCTTGTTCTTTGCTATTATATGATTCTAGTTACTTATCATTCTGATTTAATTCCATGTTTATTGCTTTCATAAGTTTAATCAAATTGTTGGTTGATCCCCAACAAGTGGTATCAGAGCCTTGGTTGTAGGTTTAGAGCTTGATATCCAACAAGTGGTATCAGAGCTCAGGTTCATTAACAGGTGGTTCAAACCTGTGTAGTGTGTATTGATTACAGGTTATTCACAGGGGTTTCTGCAGGGATTTTTGTTTGAGTGGGAGAAGCAATTGTAGAAGAAAGTAAACTGAGAATGGAGAAGTTTAATGGCAAAAATTATAAACATTGGAGAATGCAGATAGAGGACTATCTGTATCAGAAAGATCTATACTTACCGTTAGGTGGGATTGCAAAGAAGCCCACAGACATGGATGATGAAGAATGGGAAGTTCTTGATAGAAAGGCTCTGGGGTCTATAATATTGAGTCTAGCATCTACTGTGATATCTAATTTATCACAGACAAAGTCTACAGTAGAGTTAATGACTACTTTAGCAAATTTGTATGAAAAACCCTCAGCTTCTAACAAGGTATATCTTATGAAGCAGTTATTTAATTTGCGTATGAATGAAGGTGGATCTGTATCTAATCACCTAAATGCTTTCCATGGAATTGTAAATCAATTAAGTTCAGTCAAAATAGTGTTTGATGATGAAATTAAAGCTCTTTTAATATTATGTTCTTTGCCTGAAAGCTGGCATAGCTTAGTAATGGCAGTTAGTAATACTGCATCTGCTTCAAACATTTTAAAAGTAGAGGATGTTGTTAGTGTTATCTTGAATGAGGAAATTCGCAAGAAAAGCATAGAGAAAACATCAGGGAATGCTTTAAGTTTTGAGAGTAGAGGAAGGCAAAAAGAGAAGAGCAAGAGGAGATCAAGATCTAAGTCAAAGGTGAGAGGTAGATCCAAATCTAGAAATGGCAGGAAGCCACAATGCTAGAATTATGGAAAGATAGGGCACATAAGCAGAGATTGCTGGTCAAAGCCTAAGGAGGACAATTAACACGAAGGAAAAGAAGAAGCAAAGGTTGTAGGTATTGCACAAGATGCTTTAATATTCTCTTTGCATAATAATATAGAATCTTGGGTGTTAGATTTTGGTGCATCTTTTCATGCTACCCCTAATAGAGAATATTTTAGTGACTATATCCATGGAGATTTTAGAATAGTGTATTTAGGGGATGATGAGCCTTGTAAAATTATTGGCAAAGGTAAAGTGTAGCTGAAAATGCAGAATGGCAACACATGGGTGTTGAGAGATGTTATGCATGTTCCTAGCTTGAAGAGAAATTTGATTTCTGCAGAAAAGTTAGGGGATGAGGGTTGTACAGTAACTCTCACAGCTGAATCTTGGAAGGTGACCAAGGGTGCACTTGTCATGGCCAAAGGTAAGAGAGTAGGTACTCTCTATTTATGTAATTGTGTTACTAACAATTTTCTTTCTGTATTATCTACTTCAGATGTGGATGCAAAATTGTGGCACTCAAGGCTTGGCCACATGAGTGAGAAGGGAATGTCAATTCTTAAGTCCAAAGGTAAGCTTTCAAATTTGAAAAGCATAGATCTAGAGTTTTGTGAGCACTGTGTTTTTGGAAAATAGAAGAGAGTGAGTTTTCTCAAGACTGGATCAACAAAGAAGAAGCATAAGTTACAGCTTGTTCACACAGATGTGTGGGGACCAGCTCAGGTTGCTTCTATTGGAGGATCATAGTACTATGTTATGTTCATAGATGATGCTACAAGAAAGGTATGGATCTATTGTATTAAGAAGAAATCTTATGTATTTGAGACTTTTAAGATTTGGAAAGCTATGGTTGAGAATGAAACAGGTAGAAGATTGAAGTGCCTGAGATCTGACAATGGTGGTGAGTTTTGTAGCTATAAGTTCAATTGGTATTGTTATATGCATGGAATCCATAGGCAAAGGATGGTTCCAAGGACACCTCAGTAGAATGGAATTACTGAAAGGATGAATAGAACAATCATGGAGCGTGTAAGGTGTATGAGATTGCATGCTGGCTTGCTCTTAGAGTTTTGGGCAGAAGCTGTTGACACTACAGTGTACCTGATTAACAGAGGACCCTCTACAGCTTTGGATGGTGGAATTCTAGAAGAGGCATGGATAGGTAAAAAGGTAGATCTATCATTTCTCAAATTTTTTGGTTGTGAAGCCTTTGTGCACGTTGATAAGGAAAATAGAAAGAAGTTGGATGCTAAGTCTATGAGGTGCACATTTATTGGCTATGGCTCAAATGATTTTAGTTTCAAATTTTGGAATTTAGGAACTAACAAGATAATTAGGAGCGGTGATATTGTTTTTAATAAAAAAGTGACGTATAGTGATTAGCTGAAGAAGCTGAATCAATCTGGGCAGAGCAATGGAGAATTGGACGAGGTGATGGTCCAAAATGAGCTCGCAGGAAAAAGAAATAATCACTTGCAGGAAAATATAGAGACTGACATTAACAAGGTAAGAATCGACGTCGACAGGACAGAAACTGATGTCGATCATACAGAGACCGACATCGATAGAACAGGCACCGACGTCGGTCAGGCAGAACCGACGTTGGCCAGTTACAGGCCTAGAAGTGACCGAGGTCGGTCACTGTCAGAGAATTTGGGCAGATAGCGTGTTGTGGATGAGTCTCAGACGCCCATCAGGAGGTCAGAAAGGGTAAGTAAGCCTCCAATTCGATATTCTCCTTCATTATTCTATTTATTGCTAACTGACGGTGGAGAACCAGAGAGTTTTGAAGAAGCAATACAGGTGGAGTCCAAGGATCAGTGGGAGCATGGCATGGTTGAGGCAATGGAGTCCTTGAAAGAGAACCAAACATGGGATTTGGTTGAGTTGCCAGTAGGTACGAAGACACTGAAGAATAGATGGACCTATAGATTGAAGGAAGGTGAGAATGGTAAGATGAGATATAAGACCAGGTTGGTAGTGAAAGGATTTGCACAAAAGCCAGGTATTGATTTTGGTGAGATTTTTTCTCCTATTATTAAAATGACTTCTATACAAACTGTACTATCTTTAGTTGCTATTGAGGATTTGCATCTTGAGCAGCTTGATGTTAAGACAACATTTCTTCATGGAGATTTGGATGAAGAAATATACATGGAACAGCCAGAAGGATTTGAGGTCAAAGGTAAGGAGAAGTTAGTGTGCAGATTGAAGAAAAGCTTGTATGGCCTCAAGCAAGATCCTAGACAGTGGTATTTGAGATTTGATAGGTTTATGACTAAGCATGGCTACAGTAGGTGTCAATCTAACCATTGTGTGTATTTCAAGAGATTGGATAATGGTAGATATATTATCTTGTTGTTGTATGTAGATGATATGTTGGTTGTAGGATCACACATGTAGGATATCTTTGAGCTTAAGGTGAAATTAGCTCACACATTTGCCATGAAGGATTTGGGAACAGCAAAGAAAATCCTTGGCATGAGCATCAAGAGAGATAGGAAAAATCATAGGTTGATTTTGTCTCAAGAGGATTATGTAGAGAAGGTGTTGAAACGGTTCAATATGTAGGATGCTGAACCAGTAAGCACACCTTTGGCTGGACATTTTAAATTGAGTAAAGAACAATGTCCTAATTCACATGATGAGGTAGAGTACATGAGTGAGTTCCATATTCTTCTGCAGTAGGGAGTTTAATGTATGCAATGGTTTGTACTAGATCAGATATTACCCAAGCAGTGGGAGTTGTAAGTAAGTATATGGCCAATCCATGAAAGGAACACTAGAAAGCAGTTCAGTGGATCCTTAGATATATGAGAGGAACCAGCAGTAGGCATTTGTGCTATGGAGGTTCATATACTTCTCTACATGGTTATGTAGATTCAGATATGGCAGGTGATTTGGATGGCAGGAGGAGCACCACAAGATATGTTTTCACTATTGGTCGAACGGCAGTTAGCTGGATATCAAAGTTGCAAAGGTTGTTGCCTTGTCAACTACAGAAGCAGAGTATATTGCAGTCATAGAGGCTAGAAAAGAGATGATATGGATGACACGGTTCATGGAAGAGCTTGGAAAGGAGCAAGAGAGTTACATATTATACAGTGATAGTCAGAGTGTAATTCATTTGGCTAAGAATTCAGCCTTTCACTCAAGAACCAAGCACATACATCTTAGGTACCACTTCATACGACAGGTATTGGAAGATGGTGAGTTGAAGCTGGAGAAGATCCATATAGATAAGAATCTTGTTGATATGTTAACCAAGTCGGTTACAAAGGAGAACTTGAATCTTCATTCAACTTCTATTGGTCTTCATAATTGAGTTGAAGATGGAGGAGCTAGAAGATGTTGTTGTACAGGCACTGGTGCAGCTATTTATCTCTAAGTGGGAGATTGTTAAGGTGTGGAGCCTAAAAGCTTCACCAAAGGAGCGCATTTGATAGTTGTAGGTTTACACAGTCACCGGCGTCGGTCAGGAGCGACTGATGTTGGTCAGGTGCAGTTCAGGAGATGCCAGCATCGATAGGGATCGGCCGACGTCGGTCACAGGCAAGCAGGCAGGAACTAGTGTCAGTTACCTGTGCATCTAGAAAGCTATTTCTGAGGATAGAATCGAGTGTTTGCATGATGAGATTAAGTCATAGTCTTAAGTCCGCATCTCTATTATTAGTAAGACTATTTTTAGAGCCCTTGTTCAAGAGGCATAACTGTTGGTTGTAAATGCATGCTCAAGTTTACTAATTCTATATGTAGGATTAGATCTTCTTAGCTCATTGGTAGTGTAAAATGTAATGTTGAAGAACAGTACAGAGTTGAATCATTCCAAGTTGTTGGAGTTAATTGTACTTGAGAGAGAGAGCTCTTGAGGGAAAGAGATCTAGAGAGAGATTTATACATCTGAGAGAGGTGTGGAAGAAAGAAGTTTCTTCAATTGTATTCCTTATGTAAAGAGTTTAATACAAGTTTTCAGGGTGGTTTCTTGTATCTCTTGTTCTTTGCTATTATCTGATTCTAGTTACTTATCATTCTGATTTAATTCCACATTTATTGCTTTCATAAGTGTAATCAAATTGTTGGTTGATCCCCAACATCTTTTACATCTATGACTACCAATTTACATGCATCTATTGCAAGAACTACTACACTACCACCTTTGAGTTTATTAATTTTAGGGTTTCCTTGGGAGAAAATCCCTTCCACAAAAATTGATAATTTTAAGTAGCATCACTATGGAAACACATTCATTTTTATGATTATTATAATGCTCAGGGTGCTCAAATCAAATCCAACTTGCATCAGTTCAAGGTTGGAGAAAATTTATTTAAGGAATTTTTCCAAATGCTAATGGAAAATTACTTTGCACAAAAAACTTAAACCATTGGGGAATTTGGCTAAGAGGTCACTGAGTTGCGTGTAATGGTACAAACTTTTATATGTCATTATTAAAAGGTTTTGAAAGCTTAGGAATATTATCATGAGTTATAACAATCCCTTCAAAGTTTCATGCCTATGGTCCCATAAAATTTATCTCATTCTCAAAAATTAGCATGAAATTAACTTCTCACCATTGAAGACTTGCACGAAGTTGTCACTCGTATAAGTATTGTGATGGTCTTCCTTGTGAGTTTTACAGAGTGCTTTAGGATACCATTGAAGAGGATTTGTGTCAAATTTACTATAAGTAATTTTTTCACTAGAACCATTGGCCTATTCATTAACAAAGGATATATCGATTTCATACCTAAATCAAGTGATCCTGAGTAGATTTATAATTAGCACCTTATCACGTTGCTCAATGAATTGTACAAAAATATATCTAAATCTCTTATTTTGCATATCCATCATATTATACCTCTGATTTTTAGCTAAGTAAACATGTTCATAAAAACTAAATGTATATTACACAACATTAGTTCAATATGAGAATGCATGGAGTGGGTATGCAAGTCTAATCAACAAGCATTGTTTATCAACATTGACTTTGTGAAAGCATATGACTATTTTGAATGGACATTATTTTTAAAAATGTTACAAGATTTATAATTTGGTCTTAATTTCCTCAATCAATCCAAATTCTCCTTGCATATTCCTCAACATGCATTTTAATCAATGATTTGCATTCAAAGTAATTTGGATTATTATGATCTATTAGAAAACATTTCCCTCTCTCCTCCACGTTGCACATGCTAAATACATAATATTTTGGTTACTTGTTAGAAAATGGTCTTGTCAAAGGTATATTCATTATTTTGGATAAGCTTTTTGAACTTGGTAATGGGCATTTTACAAATTATTCTTTCCTCACTCTCATTTAGGAATACAAAAATATCAAACATGCCATGCAATGTCTTGATCTTTTCTGCCTTACCTTGGGTTCTAATGTTCAATGGAAAAAGACTCAATGTTATAAGAAATCATTTAAAATCCCCCTTATAACCCACAACCCCCTCCCTTATTCCCCTCACCACTCCCCTCCTACCCCATACTATTTTTTTAGAGATATGAATAGAAGTGGACTCAAAATTTAGAAATCCTTTGATTTCTTGGAATCCATTTTTATTTTTAAGCTACACCTCCCATACATAGCAATATGTTATCGATCAATTTGATAATATTTTTTCATATTGAATCACTCAAACACTTTCTTTAGTGAGAAAATTTCAGATATATTCTTATGTTCTCTTTGAAACTTATGTTTATTATTACTTTTTTTGGGTCCCACCTAAAGCCTCTTACCAAAAAATTGAAAATTTTATTAGAGATTTTATTTGGACCAGTTTAGACCATGGGAAAGGTTTTCATTGGGTAGATTTGGAATATTTTTTTCTCCCTAGTGAATCAGGGCATTTGAGTCTTCTTGACATTCATAACCAGGGTGATACTATATGCACAAAATGAATTATACGAGCCATTAAATGTGAGAGTCATGGAAAAATATATTATTTCCATTATATTGTTAAAGGTCATCCTTACAGGTCCTCAACTTGAAATGGTTTAGGGTTTCATAACCTTCTTATTATATATGCCCTAGTCAAGGTTGTTGGTTTTAATGTGTTTAAAATCATTTTGAAACATTGGGAAAAAATTACACCTTGGTTGAATTAGAATGGGAATGGGTCAAATAATCACTCTTTTTTGTGGTTTTCTATCATTAATTTTCACAATGTCCATTTTGTGGAGGTGTTATAGATACATGCTCTTAGGCTTTTAAGAAAATACATGTGAATAATGCAAGATATTTTTTGTAGACTAGCTAGAACTTGGCTTGCTTGGTTTGAAGCTAAAGCTAATTTTTTTTGAAAAAATAACGATAAAGAACCCTACCATGAATTTATTGATGTAATACCTTTGATATGTCACATGAATTTTTTGAATGAGTTATACTAGACCTTTGTGGAAGGACTATAAGTGGTATGTGGAAATAGAAAGTTTGTATTATAATCATGGTAAGGAATATGATTGATTTTCAATCATTTTCTAATGGTTGATAAGCTCAATGCTCTATGGTATTTTCAATCTATTTTCCTTTCTTGTAACATGAGGTCTTAGACTATTTAGAGTGCCATTTTTATTATTAAAAGTTAAAACACTTTTCTTGGTATGTTATGTATCAAATATTACCCTTAGATTGTCACCTTATTCATTTAGGTGTTCCTTAGCCTAAGTGTCATTTTATAACCATAATGAGACTCTTATGCATTTTTTTTGGTTTTGTGTTAAGGATCAGTTGAATTGGACTCAGATCCATGACTTTTCATAACCCTTTTGGCTTGATCTCATCATTTGGTACAACATTATTTTTGGTAACTAGACTATGCTACCTATAAGATACACCTAAATTTCACATGCTTTACGAGTGGAAATTATACATGAAGTAAATGAAACATTATTGTCTAATTATATAGTTGATGCTCACTTTTATACTTATAAATAATCAATGTTTATTTCAAACATGTATGCATATCCAAGTATAGGCAAACAATGTGGCTGTAGAGGTGGCCCATATCCAAACACTTGTGAACTATTGGAGTATTGTGCCTTGCACAATTTTTTTTGTGTCCCCCTCCTTGCCTTCTAAGGAAGGTACATCAAAGGGAGATCACAAAATGAATCCTTCTCATCATGACTCAAATGACCAAAACCTAGCTACTTTTGGTTTATTTTCTATGGTTGCTTAAGTACTTGATTTATTTTATTTGGATGTATTGGCATTTGGTCATATTGATTTATTTTTGTTTTATATGTTTTCTTGTATTTTGGTCTAGCTTGTTAGCATTGAGGCATGCTTTCCTACCATTTACTTTTTTGGTGAATAGTCTATAATATATTTTAAAATTAATATAGTTATATTTCATCCATATACATGTATGTGTACACACACACACAAATAAGGTAAAACTAAAAATCAATGGTCTCTAAAAATAATGGTCTTATACCTTGGATAGGTTTATAAATCTATTTTATATTTGTAAGACATTTAGAATGATTTTAAAATGGGGAAGAAAATTGGATTGAGTTGTTTCGAAGTACATGTCACATCTCCCATGCCCTAGGGTTTTTACACCTTCATTATCACATTGTCATCGTTTACTCAAATCTATGCAAATTTTCTTAGTCTTCATTAACATTTAATAGCTTACAAGTGAGAAATACTCCCTTTGGGTAACTTTTATATTTAATGAGCTCGCAATGAGAGCTTGCATTGTTAGATGTAGCTTACTTTAGAGGTAGAATCAATGGCACCAAATAGTTCTCACAATTATTTCAATAGGTAATGTAACCCCTCCTCAGGATAATCTCCCTAATGTTTTAATACAAATTCCTAAGTTTAAATTGAAATATATATGTTTATTGGTTATTTTTTGGGTTGTATACCCTCTAAATTAATGCTTAAAGATTAGATTTAGTTGGAATGGAAAACTTGGTATGCCCCCTTCATCCTAACACTTTTTTTGTATTAGGTGTTATTGCTAAAATATTGGATGCATCTAATTTGTAAGTTGCCCCATTAGATAATTGTAACTATCCCACATGTATGGGAAGTAGTAGTTGTCTTGAATAGATTAGTTTAAATAGAGAGCATGTGCAAAATAAAAGTGTAACCATTGAATATAATGTATTAAGAATTTATCAAAGGAGGCTTCCCCCATTGAAGAGGCTCACGATACTTTATAATATGATTATGTGATTTCAATTCAATAATACTCTCTTAATTTCAAATGTAGTTCAAATTTTGTATCTTTCTATTTGCTGGATTAATATGTTTGTAGGAAGGATCATATCATCTGGTATCAAAGCTATTACCAAGGTTATGTTTCACAACTTCTTCAATAGTATAGGGCTTTCACTGGCTATCCACCTTATGCTCTCACCTCACCCAATTAGGATTACAATGACCAAAATGTTGTAATAGAATTGATGGCTCTAAGATTTTTCCACTAAATTTACCAAATGTTTCTTTCCTTACAAGTAATTCATTTATTTTTGTAGGCTAGAAAACCATGTGTCAAGAATTTTCAAGTATCCTCAAAGGAGCTATCATTTTTGGCTAATTATTTAAATCTCATGTGTGAAGTGAGGTAGGATTTGACCCATTATCACATGCCACTATAAAACATTTATATATAATGTTGATCTTACACATACCCTAAGGTATATAGGAAGACCCCATAGTTTTTTTTAAACCTATCCCTAGACACCCTTCAACTATCTATAATCGTTGGTGTCCTAGTAAGTGACTAGCACTTATAAGTTACTCACACCATACCTCAAAGATGAGATAGTGGGTTATGGTATGGTTCAATCCTTCATAGTTAGAGTTCTCAAATATTGGGCTGACATTATTAATGAGATAAATATCACTACAAGCTCACATACTAGACACACCCTATAGTAACCTTCATTGTAATAACCCTGACATTCTTTGGAGTTGGAGGATACCTCCACCATATTTTTTATACAAACATTAGTGGCAAAGGATACCAAGGTCAAACAACAAACTCCTTCAAAAAAGTAGTTATAATAGAATAAAAAGGGGTAAAAATATTTTGAGGTAATTATCTTGAAAATGGTGCAAGATACATAAATTTTGAACAAAATTCAACCCATAGGGTAGCCATTTAGAAGGAAAAAAAGTATGGAAATTATTTTTCATATTTGGGTGCTTATACTGTCAAAATTATGGCATTGAAATGATCATTTTGATAGATGATTCTAGTAAAATCTATGGTAGACCCTGGGACCCTCTTATATGATGGTAGTGACCCAATCAAAGGAAATGGAGAAAAAAATAATAGAGATACATGCCATGAAGATTGAAATCCAAACCTAAATAAGTGGCATCAATTCCCAATAGTTAAAAATGATAGGCACCATTGTAGACCTAATTAGGCATGATTTTTAGACTAGTTTGAGCAACCATCTTGAACATCACATGGCCTTAAATTGGACAATCCTAAATTTGATGGTAAAGATCCCACTAGTTGGTTATACGAAGCATAACAATAATTTTTATCTACATAACACCCCATACAGATACATGGTACCTATAGCCTATTTCAACATAGATAATAAAGTCATCCAATAGTACCAATGGTATAAAAAATCTAATGATGAGTTGTCATGGAAAAAAATTTCAAAACAATATTGGTTTGATTTGGATTGAGTGCATATGAGGATTTCATAGGAGCATTAACCAAATTTTGGTAGATTGGTTTGATTCATGAATATTAGATGAAATTTTAAAAGGTAGCCAATGTAACAGAAGGGTTGACAGAGGTTTTCTTCAAAATTTATTTCATAATTAACTTTAAAATAAGATATTTGAGCTGAGTTTAAAATGTTCAAACCAAAAGGTATAATTTTAGTCATTGGGTTGGATAAATTGGTAAAATATAACTTCACAAATCATAACCAATTTTACAAATCACCCCCATTCATGAATTCAATGCCAAAATGAGTAGCTCTAACACTATGATAACAATAATGCTAAGCCCTAAATGAAGTGATGTAAAGAAAAATCCTAAGGAAAGAGAAATGACTTTGAAGAATATATCTAGGGCGGTGGTGACTTTGGTCTCCACTGGTTGGGAGGTGAATGACATCAGTGTTAAAAATATTCCAATTATTGACTATGAGGTTGTGCCAAGGGTCAAAGAAACACAATTTATGATAGGATCAGGAAAGAATAGTAACATGGTGGCAAAGGAATCAACATCTATGGTGATAAATGATGTAGCTTTTACGGATGAAGGGGATAATGGTTTTTCGTCCCTCTTAGCATATCATAGATATCCTGAGAGGGATTTGAAACAAAATATAGGGGATAAACATCCCTCATATGCCATGGTTACAACTAAGAAGAAGCAGAACAAGTCGATGAAATCTTCTAAATTGAACCCCTCTATCTTTTTTGAAGAAGAGCAACTTTAAACACTTCTAGATAGATAACAAGATCTATCAAATTATGGTTTGATTTGTTGTTTTTCCAACTTGTGGCCTTCTCTTGAAGATTTAAATGGTTGGTTAAAGGATAAATGTTATTGCTTATGGATGGTAACCTACACATTTTTCCTTGTGCAAAAGGATTTTTCATTATTATTTTTGATTTAGAAAAGGATAGGACTTTTCCGTTTCAGCAACCTATCTGCTCTTGGAACCATTATGTTCTTGCCTATAAATTGTGGTTTCCTTCATTTGACCCTCATTCTAAGGCCTTCAATGTCAGACCAATTTGAATAACTACCCTTTTTACCCTTATAATTTTAGACTCGTTTCTATTTCAAATCTATTGGTGATTCATTGGGTAAATTCTTTTATACAAATCCCAAGTCCATTCACCACACTACCATTGCTCCAATTTTAGTTAGTCTAGATATTTTCATGGATCTTTTTGAGTCCATTAATTTAAAGGTTCAAAATCAAACTTGGAAGCAATCTCTCAATTTTGAGACATTATCTTTCCATTTTATAAATTGATTTCAAACAAGTCATCTTGATTCTTCATGTAATTCTTCTAAGCACACTACTAAGATATCCTAGTGGAAGGATGATCTCCCTGAGCACTTCATGGTTCATGTGAGTATAGAGTGTGATTAAGATGAAATAAATGTAGATATGATTTTGGCCCAAAATAAATTTGAACAAATGCCAAAAATTCCTCCCCCCTTGGAGGTGAAAAATAGAGATCACCAAATTGGAGGTGAGGATTCAAATAGGGATTCATTGGCGTGGTCACCATTGAATGATTCAAAAGCTTCACTAGATATGTCCATTTATTTCCTTCTAGATGATGGAGGGGATTGGATGATTGTTGGTAATAAAAAAAATCTTTAAAATAAATATTTTGATTCTCGTAACATGGCCCTTAGATCAGCAAAGAAAAATATTTTGGAAGGATCCTAGACTCATCTTTATTTTGCATAGTTGTTGTGGTTTTGCAGTTTTATTATTGGCTTTTCTTTTACTTTTTTTATTGGTTATTTTCTGGTGGTTTTCTACAGGGATTAATATTACTTATAGTTTTAAAGACCATATCTATATGTTCTTGTATTGGGTAGAGTTCCCTCCAAAACCCAATTTTACCAAAACTATAGAACAATACCAACCAAATGCCAAACTAGCGTTGAGATGTGGGCCTATTGGGAAAAAAGGTATATTATAATTATGAATATAAGTACATACCAAATCACTGATGTGTGGAATAGAAATTGTACATGCTAGATATGGAATCATTTATAGAGTCTGAAGAATGGGAAGAAGCAATGGAATCCCAAGAAGATTAAAGGGAAAAAGAACATGACATACATGAGCACTGAACACTGGAAATTTTAGTGCACTGTCATTACTTCTCAAATAATTAAGGTCAAGGGGTAGTTTAAAAAAATCCCCTCACCATCGTCATTGATCTTGGTAGCATATATAACCTCATCAACCCTTTGATAACCAAACAATCTGATTGTTATTTGGATCAATATTCAAGTTTTGAAGTCATGAAAGTAATTAGGGGAACTTTACCTTGTAATGGAAAATGTAAAAATATTTTAATTTCAATGGGGGACTTTAATTTAAAATCATACATGTTTGTTCTACCTCTAGTAGGTTGTGACATATTTTTTGGAGCACAGTGGCTATAAACATTGGGATATATACTATGAGAATTTTCTTAAGTGTGGATGCAATTCATAAATGAGGGCCAACAAAGCATTTTGAAAGGACTTACTCTAGGATCAATTTCTCTCTTCAGTTAAAGAAATTACTTAAAAATGGATCTCATGGGATTGTTTCCTAGCTTTGGAGTATTCATATCAATGAATCATATATTTCAAACTAGCTATTATAATTATAAGAATTATTGTTTAAGTATGCAATAGTCTTTGAGTAGCCTAAGGGATTACCTCCACAATAATCAAAAGATCATGCCATTCAACTTGATCTAAAATGTTTACCTTCATATATTTTTCCTTGCAAGTACCCATTTATACAAAATACCAAAATAGAAAAAAATGGTGCAATAATTATTGCATGTAAGATTCATTTAACCAAGCATAATTCATTACTCTTCTCCAGTACTACTAGTAAAAAAAAAAGATGGGTTCTGGGGACTCTATATTGATTCTTAAGAGTTAAATAAAATCATCACTAAGGACAAGTTCCACATTCTAATGATTGATAAAATATTGGATGAGCTATATGGATCCCACTTATACTTGAAGCTCAACTTAAGGCACCCATATAAATGAATAAGACATTACTAAGACATTATTTCGAACTCACAAAGGCCATTTAAAATTTATATTCATGGCATTCAGCCTCACTGATGTTGCATTAACATTCCAAGGCTTAATAAATAATATATTATGGTCATTTATTATAAATTTCATCTTAGGCTTCTTTGATAACATCCTTGTTTATATCTAGATATGGGAGGAGCATCTAAAGCACCTAGAAAAAACCTTCGAAATCATTTCTAATAACTAGTTATGTACCAAATCGTCAAAGTTTTCTTTTAGGCAAATTTTTTTTGAGTATCTAAGGCATATTCTCTCTAAGGAAGGAGTCAAAGTGGATCTAATAAAAAATAAGATTATGAAAAATTGGTCTAAATTGTAGATGATTAAAATTAACCAATAAATGTTTGGTAATGGTTGACCTTGGTAACACACAATCTCTAAAAAATCCTTCAAAGTCTTGAAATTACTGAGAACATCTTCTAGACTTCCTCATTTTATCCCTATTCAACATACACTTTACTATCAATCTTGTTTCAAAATGATAGAATAAATAATACGATTGCATACGAACACCAGATCTAGATGTGAGACCAATAAAAAAGACATTCACCATGAAAAAATGAGAGGAAAGTTAAACACACTATAACACAGATATATGTGAGAAAACCTTCAAAGAGGTAAAAAAATCATAGATATTATTTATAATATGAGAAACTAATTAGTACCTAATACAATCTTTTTTCCTCTGACTTCCTTTTTTCATCTTTTCTTACAATATAAACTCTTTGTCATATAGACAAGATAATCTACCCATTATACATGACTTTTTCCAACCACCACATTAATGGGTCCAACCTCTCTAAAGGTTATTTAATATATTTTATTATTTATTTACATGAAGATAAACTCATGATAAATAATAAAATATATTACTATTTAACCAATTTAATTTAATATATCAAGGGTACATAAATAACATCACTTAACCATTAATTGTTTCAATACTCTCCCTTAATGTTAAGTGGGGATACATGGTGATTTTTAGGAGGTAACAAAATAACAAACTTAAAATTCATGAACCATTCACATGATGAATTTTAAGAAGTAATAATTGAAGGAAACATCTTTCATCATGCCATAGTTGTGATCTAAGAATTTGACTCAAGAGAGGATGGTTAGTATGGTGTTAGTTCTAAAATGAAAATAAAATAAAAGAAGCACACTAACTAGCATAACATCTCTAAGCCTAGACACTAGGGAGAGCTTAGTTAACAAAATCAAATGACAACACAACTAAAAAGTAAGGAATAAAAACTCAAAAATTCTTTCACCTTTCTTGGATGCTGCAAATGCCTTTGTAGTGGTGGCTTGCTCAACTTGTGTTCATGAAGTCTTTGGTAATGGAAGCTTGGCTACCTCCATCTCTCCTTGGCATCTTTGACTTGTGGCTTGATTTGGCTTGAAATCAATTTGTCATGGTAACACTAATTACTTGAAGCTTTTTGAACCATTTGTGTATTATAACTTTGCATTATCAAGCCTTAAAATTCATGTTCTTGGCCTCTCTATTTATAGATTTTTGAGATTGATCAGAATCAACTTGAACCGTCTATCTTAGGATTGAGATGTGTGGCTAAGGATTAATCTAATTTTGCAATTAAAATTGATAAATAGGCTCATCAATGTTTGGGAGAAAGGGTAATTAAGAGGCATGGAGGGCGTCATGGAAGACATAGATGAGTCATGGAGGGCATGAATCCTGATATTTATGGCATTTATGGCCTAAGAATGTCTTCCCAAAAAATGAGGTCACTTGATGATGCAGATATTCCATATTCATTTTCAAAAATAAGTATTCAACAATTTTTCATGGAATTATTAATTAAGCCTTGATTTGGATTAATTAGCTCTTAAACATATTTAAGCACTTAATGCACAAAATTACTCTAATTGATTAGAATGTCTTGTTATTAGTCCAAAATTTGACTGGATTAGAATTGGAAGGTGATGTTAGATGCATTGGAACCATATTCCCATTTAGGATGTTACCAATGAAAAATAACAAAGGCACGTGTCTTGTGTGAAATATTTCATAGAAAAGAGCAATCCAAAGCACTTACATGCAAAATTGGCATTTTGGACTCAAAATAAACTAATCAAAGTTCATTGGCCCATAATTACATTACTCCATTTAGGGATACCCTAGCCAAAATTGGTACTTGAATATATCAATTTCAAGTCATTTAGCATGTTTTAGTGTTTTTAGGCCAAATTATATGTTCTGAGTGGAAATTGGCCAAAAGCCTAATTGGAGGTTATCAGTGGCCAGATTTAGGTGTCTATAGTTTGCCCCTATTTGAGAAGATGTTGCAAACCATAGGCAAAGCAATGTCTTCTCAAAGAATGAGAAATGACCTGTATGCCAAAAAGAAGAAGGTTGAAGAATAAAGCTCCAAAATGGTTATGAGAAGCCTATGATGATGCCCCCTCGAGGGAGTGGCCATCACATTTGTTAATGGATGGTCCCTTGAAAAGAAGCAAGATGAAAGGTAGAATTAACCCCTGGTTGAGATTAATCTAAATGAGAAAATGCTTACATGCATTGATTTAAAAAGATTACTAATTTGCTCAAAGACAATTATAATCAAGAATAAAAATCAAAATAATGATTTGCTCATAGGTAGTTATAATCATTAAGATGACCTAGATTGGATAAAGATAATGGTGCCCCAGTTAGGGTTGATTAGCAAGCATAACTCAAGGATATAACCTAGAATATAGATTAAAATATGAATGGGTTCAAAGTGATGAAAGAGATGAATAGAGGAATGAGATTGATCAATAGAATCATTTAGTTGTACCTTTCAATGAGGAGATGCTTGTCCTGATTACCAATGATACAACTAGAATGGTCAATAGATTGATTTGATCAAGGATGGGATGGGAGGATTTTCCAAGGTACCAAAGAGAAACTTTTGTGGCTCCATTGATTATAGACCTTCTTGAAGATACTTTTTGTTGTAACATGTAACGATGGGAATCATATAAAACACCATGAATACTTGGCCGAAATATGCATAAGGACTTACTCCTAATATCCAATAAACATTCAAAGATAATACACCAATGATAAAAATCATGATGATAATATTGACATATGAATATAGATAGACTCCAGAATAATGTGCTCAAGGAATCACCCCATGAACACATATAGACTGAGTTGAGGCAACAGTGCTAAAAGCAAATAAACAGGCAAGTGAATAAATAAACAAACAAACAAATAATTTTTTTGAAAACAAAAGCAAAAAAAGCATCCTAACAATGATAATGCCTTAGTAAGGCACATCAAGGATAACTGATTAGGCTTAGACAAGACAAATATTTTTGGATTTTGAAATATTATGAATGTTTTTTGAATTTTGAGGTATCTTAACTCGTTAGAGAATGATAAGGTACCTTCTCACAAAACAACGAGAGTGTTTGTCTTAAGTTGCTCATAAAACGGTGAGTGTATGGAAAGGGGGACTGAGGTGACCTCAACATAAATTAAACATGACCCACATAGTCCTAAAATGACCTCAAGTCATAGTAAGTCCATCCAAACAAAAGGTAGGGGAAAAAACAACTAGGTCCCAACAAGTTTTTAAATTTGGCAAATGGCTAGTCAAATGAAAACACTAATGGCAAGGTGATGCCATAATGCATGGTAAACAAGTGTTGCCCCTAGTTTACCCATAGGTAGTTATAACTAGGATACAATGACATAGGTTAATGATACTAATTTTCTCATAGGTGGTTATAATTAGTAGCAAGATTGGTGAAACATTGATTTTTCTATAGGCGGTTATAATCAAGCTCACATAAGCAAACTTGATGGGATGAAAGATATCTTGCCATATCAACTGTCACACTAATTTCATAGACTGTCATAGAAACATGAATTATATTGATTATTGAAACTTTATTGGAATTCCCCCATAAAAGGTGTGGGAAGAACCAAATGAATCAAGATCAAAATAGGATTGGGTAGGATGACTAAAATAGGGCTTGGTCTAAATAAGAATGAAAGGATAGGATGGTATGATTTTGCTAAGGATAATGATGGTTTGATAAATTGGATAAAATGGCAAGAGGGTTTCCCCTAGGTGATGGGGTAAATGGCTAAGATCTACAGTAATGATAAATAGGCATATGTAATAATGGTAGTCGCATGACAATATGAAATGGTATGGTACATATTGTTGGCATGGGTGTGGTTTTTGATTCTATTATTCCTGTTGATGGGGAGATGCATATCCTAATCAAAAAATAATACAAACATAATACTTGATCATGTTAATTGTTATCCCACACCTCATCTGAATAATTGCTCTATCAAAAATGGATTGCAAATTTGGTTGTCAAGAATGTTTTTGTGATCTTCATTGGTTGTTGATTCTGATTCCTTCAAGCATCAAGATAAAGTATCTTTGTAGCCTCTACAAAGGAAAGTGTGACCATGGATGATAAACAAGGACAAATAATGGATGGTGGGTTTGATTTTGAAATGGAATGGTAGATGATAATGGAATGTAAAATGGTTGGGAAAGAAATGAAAATCAGGACTTTCAGTCACACGTAATGTTGTCGATGCGAGATTCAACATAACTTTGGTTGTGGTAGGGCCAAAGACTTGTTCTCTCAATAGGACCACTAGACTTTTCTATTATTTGATCTAGAGAGTAGCTACCATCTTATTAGGTTGTAGATAGGAAGCTATTTTGATTTGATCTTTGATTTGATCTTCATCAAGTAGTGAAGAACTTTTATGCTCAGTTATTGATGCCTCAAAGAGTTTTTCACCAATGAAATTGTTTTTATTGTCTAGTAACACCTCTAAGAAGGTTTCACAAATGAATTTTAACTTTTGACTTTGATTATATTCTAGCTCTTCCAAAAAAAATTCACTAGAAGATGTTGAGTTCTAACTTTAATTGTCCCCTAGCGCCTTTGAAAAGGTTTCACTAAGATAGTGTTCTTCTTCTACATGAATGTGGTCTTAGCCTCTCTACTCTTTTTCAACTACTCTGTTGCCATGGATGTAGTTCAACAAAGTGTGATTTTATCGATCTCAATCAACATTGGTGGAAGATGGAATGTCAATGATATGGCTATCTTGGTTGATGGTAATGGCCTGTGAAATGGTAATGGAATGGGTAGAGGTTGCATAATCCTCATAGAATATACTATGATAACTTGTGTCGAAGCTAAAGTACTCATCCTCGAAAATTGTAGAAGGATCACAAATGTATTCAAATTGATATGCAAGCCATGTGGAACCAATATTGTAACAACCATGAACATATTCTTCTTGTGAATCTAATTCTAACTCAAAAGACTCTAAATTTGATGTTGAGATTAATGTTGATCTAATTCTAATTTTGATGCTAAATCCGATGTCGGTCCAAGAGTAAAACTTGACTCTAACTCTGATTTTTCATCTAATGGGTACTCTATTATAATGATGTCTTGCTAAATATTTAATTTTAAATAAGTAATAGCTTGTGATTGCTTAATGGGCTCCACAAAAATTGGTTTGTCAAAGTGGTACTCCTTTAAGATGAAAAAGGTCAAGAGATAACTCCTTAGAGACTAGATTGTTAATAGGAGGCTCTTGAAAAATAGGCACATGGTCGAGGTAATTATTTGCCTTAAGATGGTTATAATCATTAAGAAGTGATTCAACAAAGACTAGTTCATCAATGTGAGACTCCTCGATAACTGGTATAGGATCAATAAAAAATTTATCATAGGTTGACTTATCACAAATGATTGATTCAATAGAAACATCTTGGATTGGTTGGTTATCTTGGTCTTGGTTTCTAATAAATTAGAAATACCAGTTTTGAATATAGCTTGGTCTATGAATGATTAGATGGATTGAGGTTTGGATGGGATGACTTATGGTTAGATAATGGTAGGGCCTTGGGGAACATGATTTCTTGCATGAGCCAAAGGACAAAGTCCTGAGATCGTAACGATAGGTAATTGTGGGGATAGATTGCTTGCACAAGCCAAAGAACTAGGTCTTGGAATGATGAATGGGTGTTTTGGAGCTTGATTGCTCATACAAGCCAAAGAACTAGGTCCTAGAATGATGAAGGGGCATTGTGGAGCTTGACTGCACGCGTAAACCAAAGGATGATGTCTTGGTATAGAAATGGTATTCCTTGGATATTGTAGAGCTTGATAGCTTTTATAATCCAAAGGAGGGTTAGGGGTAGCCAATGATTGGATAACAAAAACACATCATGAAACTTGATTGCCTACATAAGCAAAAGTATCCAAGTCTTCTTCATAAACCATATCATCCCAGTTGTGAGTTGGCTCATAAGCTGGTTCTTGACTATATTCTATATACTAATTGTTGAAAAGAGGGTATAGATTCATATCCCAAACAACATTATCTATAGTTGGGTCTTCAAAGTCCTCCGCACAAGCCTCTTCATACCAATCAAGGTTTCGATTTGAATTTTATGGATTTTGACTATGTTCCCATGAATGATTAATATGAGGTGGATAGAAATCTATCTCACAAATCATATTAGCATCATTGGGGTCTTGACAAAAGCCATAAAAGTCATTTTGTGTGGCCATTTTATCATAAGTTAGATTTTAAGTGACTCCTCCATAAGTGTAGCGAGACATATCTACGTAAATAATGAAAGCTTCAAAAATAAAAAGGCTTAGAGTTCTACAAACTCTAAAAAATGATCCAAAGGACAAATGGTTCAAACTTGGTCCAACTCAGTCAAAGGGGTGGAGTTTATCTTTGATGTGGTCTGAAGGTGGAGCTATATATCCAAAATGATTTGTGTTAAGACTTGGCATAAAATAGTCTAACATCAAATGCCTAATGTCAAATATCATACGCATAAAAGGTTAAGCATCTGAATAAAACATGGCATGTCAAAGGTCTACGTTAAAGTGTTTCAAACAATCTCTAAACTAGAAAATGAAAAAATTGAGTTAATAGGTCTTTTATCCAAACACGAACTCAAAAGCTAGGCTCAAACAAATAGGCATATTAGGACTTTTGGCCAAATGACATCAAAAACTAGACCTGAAACAAAGGATGATGTACTTTGATTTAATCTAACAATTTTGAAAATAACTTTGACATAGATCTGACACATGGAATCAAATATAAAAATGATCAGTTGGCATAATGCATAAGACAAAAAGGCACTTTGAAAAAAGACTATGTTTTTCCAAATAAAGGCACAAATAATGATAAGGATAGGTACTGAACAAACAAACCATCAATAGTTTTTAAATTTAGGTAATCAATTAACTGAAGTTATTCAACCCAAAAGATAAAAATCTATGTATCAGCCCCATGAATTAAAATCTAAACAAAAATCAATCAATATTTTAATCCAAACTTGATAAGGTTAATGTTGATGCAAGAAATTCCACCCTTAGCAGGAGGTCAAGCTCCTACCTTCTCCTCGCAACATGGAAACTCCCCTCTCGCCTGTGGGACCAACAAAGCTAGAGGGGAGAGTCTCTAAATAAGGGATAGCTCCCTTTGATGTATTGTGTTTGTTCTAACAAATGCTAACATACATATATATAGATATAAAAGGGGGGATGAAAAGGGAGAAAGAGATGCAAGAAAAAAAACTACTCTAAAGAGGTGATACACCAAAATAAGTTAACCTTCACACATCCACACTTGAAATCAGACAAAGACATATATACACTTCACACTTGGCAGAAGGACCAGGCTGCTAGAAAATGGCAGGGAGGCCTTAATGAAAAATATAGAATATAGAGATCACTAAAGGTGCTGTGAGACACACACTTATGTAGTAATTTCCTTTGTTTTGCACTTCTCAAATACTGCTCTTCTCCTGTCAGCTATAGAGATGGAACCTTGTAGACAATAGGTATGCTGGTGTTGAACCTGTGAAAGCATCAAGAAACAATGACTGAACACAAAATAAACACTCAACACATACTCGGATATGTCTATCCAAGATGGAGGTAAAAACTATTTTTATTGATTCAAGTGGAAATTTTGCCAGGGCTATGCCTTTACAAAATGTGGAAGATATCTTTTACAAATAAAAAATCTTTCAATATATAGGAGAAGCAAGGAGGCCATTTGGTGCTCCTTTTTTACAAGTGGCTTATGCATCCCTTCATTGAGAAGAGGAAAACACTGTTGTCGATGTCATCTTTCTAGAAGAGGCCTACTTGAACCATGCTGTATAATCACCGAATTTGACTTTGGCATTCAAGCATTAATGTGAAACACAGGCTGCACCTCTTCTCTACCAATATTTTGGCGGGTCACTACATTTTGGGCCTTCCTTAGCACTCTCTCTCAGTTGAAAACAAACGACCATTTCATTCCATGAAAGTTGACATTCATGCGGCCGTCATTGGTTGAAAACCAATGGCTAACTTACTCTATTAAACTTGACATCCTTCAAGACATCTTTGCCCTGTCAAAACACTATCAGGTCTTCATGGCTTCTCCTATGGCTTATCTTCCTTGGCCTTCCATGGGCATTCTTTCCTTTGTCTCTATCACCTTCCCGTTGAACCAAACTCATTGAACCATAAATGGTTCAATGGTTCAATTGGTTCAACCATTGCGCATTGATGGCCTAATGAACCAAGCCAATGAAATCATCCCTTTGAACCAAGCCTGTTGAACCAAGTCTGTTGAACCAAGAATGGTTCAACGGTTCAATGGTCCAACCATTGAGCGTTGATGAACATATTTTGTCGATTAAAACAAGGGGTTGAACCAAAGAGCGATGGTCTTGAAGATTGAACTGAGGCTTGAACCATGGCCGAATGAAAACTGTGTTAAACTTGTGCAACTTGAAGATGACTAGCATTAAACAGCAGGGGAAAAAGGTGACCAAAATTTTGCATGTGGGAAAAATTGGTCAATAGATTGGCAACTCACAGGGGAAGCATGCCTACTATGCTTAGAAGCCAGTTGCCTTAAAAATCCATTGGGCACAGAGTTAGATTACAGCTATGAAAGAGTTAGCAACATCCCCAAAGATCCGAGAATCAAACATGAAGCTTTTACCCCACATGCAAAGGGAAACACACAAGGCTAAAAACACTACCTGTGTAACTGCACTTAGGGAAAGCTGGAAAAGAAATTGAAAACAAACTACTATATATAGCTAACCAGGTATTCTCGCCTCCCTCCTAGATCGAAGGAAAAATTTCTTAAGTCCCCTTCCTGGCGAAAGGACTTATGGTGCCAAACAAGTAGCTGAATGAAAAAGAGAATTGGTGACTTGCTCTTCTTGCCTGTCACCTGCATTGACTGGAATCTGAGTGGATCAGATTCAAACATGCCTCCAACATACATGTATTCTTATTGTCCCTGGAGGCTTGTTAAATGATGGCCCTTCATATTGGTGCTCTTCACCAAGAAATCAATGGCTGTTGGCTCATCACCATAAGCCCTTTGATCTGCACATTCCTTCTGCAATGTATCATGGTTTGGCCTATTTTCTTTTGCCTCATTGAAAATCCTGTTAGACTCATCCTCTGCTCCCTCTTAGCCTTCTTAAAGAAGGGTGACTATTGTGATGTCTGAAATGGAATCACAAACTGATTGCTCATCCCACAAAAAATAATCTCTCTATTTAAAGCTCTCTACTTCAAGGCCTTCCTCCAGGAAGACAGACCTCTCCTTTTTCACCTCGAAGATTAGGACCTCTAAATGTTCAAAGGTCTCCTCTTGATCCTCCTCCAACTCAGGCTCCTCAGCATAGTTGACCTCATCATCAGAATAGCTAGGAAGTTCATCAAACAGAGGGGAAGAGAGCTCACCTTGCTTTTTTTCCTCCTTGTATTGCTAGAACATTTGCATATATGCAAGACCTGCATCTTCTCCATTACTGATAAGGTCTTCACAAGAAGCATCAATGATGATTTCTTCTTCATTATCACTCATGACAGCCTCTTGGGGAACTGTAGACTGGATCTTTTGCTCCTCACCTGCCTCTTGCAAAATAGGTTCCTCCTTGAGAAGGGGTGAAGTGGGAAAAACACGCGGAAGAGGAGGTAGTCCTTGAGCTAGAATCAAATGATTCTCCTCCTTCCACTTGGTCAGCACTTTATCAATATCAGGTGTGGCTTGATATTTCTCTTGGAAGTGTGTAGATGGGGTGTGTTCAGACATGGAATGTGCCATTTGGTCTAAACCATCCATCACACACTAGCTGAGGAATCTCTCTTTGGATTCCAACTCTGCAATTCTCTTGGATATATCCTCTTGGAAGAGCTTTTCCTAGAGGTCATTAGCATTATCATGAGCAAGATCAGCCTCAGCTTCTTTAAGGTTTTGAAAAAAACCTTGCTTCTCTTACTTCCTGCCCCATGATTCTACTGTTTTCCCCCAATTCAAGATCTCAGAATTAGAATTTTGCTCCTGTGAATAGGCAGCAACTTTGTTTTCTCCAAGACCCTGGGGCTCCTCTACAAGGTCTAGAAGTTTTATCTCTCTTTCAAGAAGCAGTCTCATCCTAGCCTCTAAATCTTCAATTTGCTTGGCTATATTATCCTGAAAGAGTCTTTCTTGGAGGTCACCAGCATCATCATGTTGAATAGGAGCAATTTTGAGAGAGATGTGCTGGCTGGTGGTATTCTCCCCAATGGAAGATTCACGATCTAAGGAGTTGAAAAGATTGATCTCCATGGGGGGTTGCTCTGATGCCCTCTGGTGTTGGAAAGCCAGGCCCACAAGATTGAGAGCAGATGCATTTGATGAGCTAGAGTGAGCAAGTGCTATCTGATAGAAAGAATTTAGTGCAAAAGAGGGGGCTTTCTTCAGAATAGAAAGGGGCACACAAGGATGACTACCTTGAAAAAATGGATTTCTCTATTTTGCTACCTCCTCCTCCATGGACTACAAGGCCTATGCTTGTCTAAACAAACACTCCTCTTTATACATCAGCCCCTGTTGATACTCGTATTGCTCCTCCAGTCTATCAATCTCCATTGTCTGCCTCTCAAACTCCAGTGCGATTTCCCTTATCATTGCAGGGCAACTAGGAGAACTGCTTGAGGTGATTCTCTAAATTTTTTGAGTCTGATCGAAGTCATATGAAGGAATACAAGGTCCATGATTTTGTGCAAAATAATTATACATATAAAAAATGATTTTTGATGGCACCAGGCTGCTTAACCAGTAGATTCAACTCAGAGTCACCATTGGTGTTTGATGCAAAGCCTCCAAAGGTTGGTCAGTTGAAAAACACACCACAAATTCTTCAACTCTTTGGACAAAACCTGTCCCAGTTGGTCCCACCAAGTGTGCCAAAACTGTTGACACATAAAATTGCACCCTTAGCAGGAGGCTGAGCTCCTACCTTCTCCTCGCAACATGGAAACTCCCCTCTCACCTGTGGGACCAGTGAACCTAGAGGGGAGAGTCTCTAGATAAGGGCTAGCTCCCTTTGATGTATCGTGTTTGTTCCAACAAATGCTAACATACATATATATAGATATAAAGGGGGGGATGAAAAGGGAGAAAGAGATACAGGAAAACAAACTACTCTAAAGAGGTGATACACCAAAATAAGTCAACCTTCACACATCCACACTTGAAATCAGACAAAGACATATATACACTTCACACTTGGCAGAAGGACCAGGGTGCTAAAAATTGGCAGGGAGTCCTTAATGTAAAATACAAAATATAGAGATCACCAAAAGTGTTGTGAGACACACACTTATGTAGTAATTTCCTCTATTTTGTACTTCTCAAACACTGCTCTTCTCCTGTCAGCTGTAGAGATGGTGCCTTGTAGATAACAAGTATGCTGGTGTTGAACCTATGAAAGCATCAAGAAACAATGACTGAACACAAAACAAACACTTAACACATACTCGGATATGTCTATCCAAGATGGAGGTAAAAACTATTTTTATTGATTCAGGTGGAAATTTTGCCAAGGCTACGCCTTTACAAAATGTGGAAGATATCTTTTACAAATAAAAAGTCTTTCAATATATAGGAGAAGGAGGCCATTTAGCGCTCCTTTTTTACAAGTGGCTTATGCGTCTCTTCATTGGGAAGAGGAAAACACTATTGTCGATGTCATCTTTGTAGAAGAGGCCTGCTGGAACCATGTTGTATAATCACCGAATTTGACTTTGGCATTCAAGCATTAATGTGAAACATAGGCTGTGCCTTCTCTCTGCCAATAGATTGAGATTTGTCCCCTTTTAAATGCATGGGCTATGCCATTTGTTGTTTGTGCCATTTGGGGATTAACAGGCAATAAATCACCTTCTCCTCGCCACTTAGACTACTTTGTCCCTTCCTGCACCCTGTCATTCTCCTGCTTTGTCACCTGGGATTTTATCCTTTTCCTATTTTGGCACTTTTGGCTCCTTCAGCCCTTGGGGGCAAATATTTTGGTGGGTCGCTACATTTTGGGCCTTCCTTAGAGCTCTCTCTCAGTTGAAAATAAATGGCCATTTCGTTCCATGAAAGTTGACGTTCACGTGGCCGTCATTGGTTTAAAACCAACAGCTAACTTGCTCTGTTAAACTTGATGTCCTCTGGGACGTCTTTGCCCTGTCAAAACACTATCGGGTCTTCATGGCTTCTCCTGCGGCTTATCTTCCTTGGCCTTCTGCGGGCGCTCTTTCCTTTGTCTATATCACCTTTCTATTGAACCAAACCCATTGAACCAAAAATGGTTTAACAGTTCAATTGGTTCAACCATTATGTGCCAATGGACTAATGAACCAAGCCGATGAACTCATCCCTTTGAACCAAGCCTGTTGAACCAAGTCTGTTGAACCAAGAATGGTTCAACAGTTTAATGGTCCAACCATTGAGCGCTGATGAACCTCTTTTGCTGATTGAAACAAGGGGCTGAACCAAAGAGCAATGGTCTTAAAGATTGAACTGAGGCTTGAATCATGGCTGAATGAAAATTGCGTTGAACTTGTGCAACCTGAAGATGACTGGCATTAAACAACAGGGGAAGAAGGTGACCAAAATTTTGCCTATGGGCAAAATTGGTCAACAATTAATTCAAAATTCAATGTTGAAAAATAAGATTTGACCAAACAAGCTGGACAAGATCGAAGAACATGATGGTACAAGACAAATGTCCAAATGCTATACACAAAATGGTTTAAAATAAATGGTTTTAATACAATGATAAACAAGTCTTAAAACAAATTGAGCAGCCTAATGGTGTAAGCATAATCGAATGATGTGGTCAATGTTATGCTTTAAAGACTTAAAAGGATCAAAATGTTTTGACATGATTTGGGTAGCATAACACTACCCTTCACAACTCAAATGCATTGTTTTGACATAGCTTATGAACAAACAAACAAGTTTTAACCTCAAAGCATACCAAGCAAATAATGACCAAAATACACAAAATATAATCATCTAAATCTTAGCAAAGGTATGGTAAAGTGGGGTCTACTCAACTAGCAAGGTTTCGATCATTCTAGGGGAAGCAATTACATAATGACTTTCATGTCAAATGATGTAAAAGACAAGCATAGAAATTGGGTGACCATGGCATTGGCTAGTTGTAAAAAAATCTAGTCCTTTTTAAAACCACTACATCCTATTATTCGCTTAGTGTAGTGTGATGTCCAAATACAGATATGTCTCATATGCAACTCCAAAGGAGTAAGTGAAGTCAATGTTGGGATATGAAACCCTGGGTCAAAGCTTTCCTAAAGAACTCATGGGAGGTAATGACGTCCCCCTTGCAAGCCAAGTTTGCATAAAAATAAAGAAAACATGGAAGTAGAAAGACTTTAAGGTCATTTTCAAGGTCACCCAAACTTTGACATGTTTTTGAGGAGTGATTTAGACAACTTCTTTCTAAGCCTTAGACTAGGTATTTGTAATATAAATGACACTTTTGATTCCAAGGGTTCCCTAAAGGAGACAAATGGAAGAGCATACATGCAACATTTCTCTTTTTGCTAAATAAAATTAGATCAAACAACTATTATAAATAAGAATTGATGAGTATGTTCAATTTTAAGCCCAAATGAAAGGTTTGGTAGTGTTCATTTGACCCCTTGGTCTTAGTAGCAAACTTTTAAAACATTCACCAAAAACATTTAATTTTTTTTAAACATCAAAACAATGTTCCTAATTGATTTTTAAGCATGCAAAAGGTGATTTAAAACATGTTTTGAGAAAATATCAAACTTGGTCCTGTAGCAAAATTGTTAGCATTTCTTTTAGTTTTGAAGCTCTTTTTGGTTTGAAATAATGAAGTTTAGAAAAAGAGCTCTCAGGTCTATGTTTTAATCAAACCATAGTGATCAACATCGGTTATATACAATCGATGATGGTTATTTTGTCTAACCGATGTTGATTATTTAACCAACATCAGTTATACCAATGTGATCATCTCGACAAGTATCTAACTGATGTCAGTTTTGCTAATCGATGTCGGTTAAATTATGCAACTGATGTCGGTCTTACTTATTGACATTAGTTACTATGTAAAATTGTGGTAAATAAAAATGGTAAAATAAAGTAAAAAAATTAATTTATAAGAGTTTTAAGGGTCTAAATGAATATTTTAAAGTTGCAAAATGATCTTCTTCAGGTGTGAGATGCGTCTAGTCTCACCAGACGTGGCATAATGTGATCTAAAAATTTGAATCAAGAGAGGATGATTAGTATGGTGTTAGTTTCAAAATGAAAATAAAATGAAAGCAACACACTAACTAGCATAACATCTTTATGCCTAGACACTAGGGAGAGCTTAGTTAACAAAAGCAAATGACAACACAACTAAAAAGTAAAGAATGAAAACTCAAGAACTCTCATCTTCCTTGGATGATCCAAATACCTTTGTAGTGATGGCTTGCTCAACTTGTACTCATAAAGTCTTTGGCAATGAAAGCTTGGCTACCTCCATCTCTCCTTGGCACCTTTGGCTTGTGGCTTGGATTGACTTGAAATAAATTTGGCATGGTAACAATAATTTCTTAAAGCTTTTGAAACCATTTGTGCATTATAATTTTGCATTATCAAGCCTTAAAATTCATGTTCTTGGCCTCTCTATTTATAAATTTTTTATATTGATCAGAATCAATCTAAACCATCCATCTCAGAATTGAGATGTGTGGCTAAAGATTAATCCAATTTTGCAATTAAAATTGATAAATAATCTCATCAATATTTGGGAGAAGGGTTAATTAAGAGACATGGAGGGCATCATAGAAGGTATTGATGAGGCATAGAGGGCATGAATCCTGATATTTATGGTCTAGGGATGTCTTCTCAAGAAATGAGGTCCTCTAATGATGTAGATATTTCATATTCATTTTCAAAAATAAGTATTCAATAATTTTTCATGAAATTATTAATTAAGCCTTGATTTGGATTAATTATCTCAAACATATTTAAGCACTTTATGTACAAATTACTCAAATTAATCAGAATGTCTTATTATTAGTCCAAAATTTGACTAGATTAGAATTTGAAAGTGATATTAGATGTGTGTAAAATATTTGATAAGAAAGAGCAATCTAGAACACCTAGATACAAAATTAGCATTTTTGACTCGAAATGAACTGATCAAAGTTAACTGATTCATAAATTGCATTATCCCATTTAGGAATATCCTGACCAAAATTAACACTTAAATATATCAATTTCAACTCATTTAGCATGTTTTAATATTTTTAGATCAAATTGTACATTTTAAGTGAAAATTGGATAAAAGCTTGATTGAAGGTTATCAATGGATAGATTTAAGTGTCTACAATAGTCACCTTTAAAAGAATTATGCTATGCAAACATAGTCACCCAAAGGTATTACACTATTTAACTATAGACACTCAAAGGTATTACACTATGTAACTACAATCACATAATCACCTTTAAAAGAATTACACTATATAACTATATATATCCTAAAATATTACACTATGTAAACACAATTAAATAGTCAGCTTTAAAGGAATTACACTATACATCTATAGACACTTAAAAGTTTTGCACTATATCTCCATAGACACCTTTAAAGGAATTACACTATGTTATCCTAAACCACTTAAAGTTTTGCATGATTGTGAGACTATATCTCACATTGAAAATACATTCTATAATTTTTCATGAATAATCAACCAAATATATTAGAGTCTTTTATAACATAAAGACTTCCATGCTACTATGTGTTGGGTACAATGTAGACTTCCATGTGAAATTTACCAAAAGCACATAAAGTGATTTATAATAATGCTTTACAATAAGAAAAAGTATAAATAAATAGAAGGAACCACATGATCCACACAGCTGTTAAGAAGTGACATTGTCATGCACATTCCTTCTCAATGACAATTTTGATAAGTTCAATATTGAATGAACTTCCATAGATTTTAATTTGTTGGTGCTGCATTGAATTTTTCACTAAAGTTATAAAATTTTGACTATCACCAAAAATATTGGTATAATGAAGAACTTCCACATGATGTTCTTATATCATCCTTCATACCCACAAGGCTTCTTTAGCAATTTTCATATGAAGTGCTCCAAGTGATAGCACCTACACTAAACATAAACACATATCCAAAAGTAGACTTATCATAGTATGGTTAGCATCACAATAACTAAATAAATTAGCATAATAAAAAATATATGTAAACCAAAGTTTACAATTTTTTTATATATCGAAGTATTCACTTTGCTAATTTTTAATGATCCAAATATAGATCCTGCATGAATCTGAAAGCATCACCCACATCTTATGAAATATTTATCCTAATAATGGTTAGATAAATCAAAATACCAACAATATATTTATAAATAGGGGTTAGCTTTATTGCACATAGTTTTTAGAGCAAGTTTTAATACAACGATCAATAAAAATATATGTAAGCTTGCAATCAAGCATGTTAAATTTAACAAGTTATATGATGCACATACAATAAATTCACTAATAATTTGATAATAAATTAACCAAACATTACATATATTATTAAGAATAATTTCATATTATAATTTGAGTCATATATATATATATATTAAATTGACAGTATAAATTTGTATTTTATACTAAATTGAAGAAAAAAATTTAGAAAACAATTTTTTTAATATGATTTATATTTGATTTTGTAATAAATACACATATTCTAGTGTGTAAACAACACTAACCACTTTAGTTGATTGTAAAACAATTCAAAAATATAAATAATTGCAACAAAAGTGAAAGTTACAAGTGTCACAAGTATTATAAATAATATAGTAAATTACACTATTTAAATAAATTATTGTAAAATAAATAGTAAGAGGTTTAAAATCAAATAAAATATCATTCCAATGTGTTTAAAAGATGTGAAAATTTAAATATCGACTGGTCACAACTATTTTTGACATAGAATATGACAAGTCAAGGGTGTCAAAAGTGTCAAAAGCATTGCAAGCTTCACACGTGAGATTCACACGATTAATAATCATATTTTTAAATAATTATTTTAAAATAAATTAATTAATTTTGATCAAAAATATATATTTGGATTGATATTTAATTTAAAGATCTTGGATATATAAATATCTTCCAAAAAATATTAATAAATTTCCCTTTGTCCAATACAAGACTTCACATATAAGTTACATGATTTAATTAATTTTAATTTTTAAAAAAAATTAAAATATTAAATGCATGTAAAATAAATCTCATAGTTTTATAAAGAAAAAAATTAAATTTTTTTTTTCAATATTTAAAAAAAAAATACAAGTCAATACACATGGGCCCATCATGTGCTTGCATAAAAATTTGGTTAATTGCAACTCACCCACTAAGTATGTTAACACAATAAATACACTAACTTATATTTAACCTTTTTATGATCTAATTTTTATTTTATTTTTTTAAAAATAAATAAATAAATCATAATAAAATACTTTCATTAAAATAATAAAATGAAAACATTTATTTAAAATTTGAAAAAAAAAGATTTTAAAAAGTTTAAGTAGGGACCAGTGCGTAGGTGGAATAAATCTAATTAAATAAATGTTTTATTTTTTGAAATACTTGTATTAAAACTTTAACATACTCATTAATTCTTTGATGTATCACGTTTTATACAGAAGCATGACACAGGTGGAGAGTAGAAAAATATTACAGGAGTTTTAGACTTCTATTTTCAGTGATTCAAAGCTTAAAAACACTTGTAAATTACCATTCAAAGCTACTAGTAGACCCAAATCTATATTTTTTATCTATAAAATGATATTTTAATGCTCCTACTACTGTTATGACATACTCTAGCATCCAAGTAGAAGTTAAAAAAATCTAGATTTTTTTTAATGCTCTTCAAGCTCTAAAAATGGTTTCAACAGGGTTAAATATTGTAGAAAACATAAAATCAACCTTTAAATATTAGAAAATGACTGAGAAGATATGATTTTTATTTTTTTCTTTTTTCATAGTCATGTTGTTCCCAAAATTTGTCACTCATTTTTGGGATAACATATGAACTATTTTGGTCTTACAGGTCAAAATTATCTCTTCCCTTCTCAAAAAATTGTTCTGAGCATTCAAACTCTTCATTATTCAAGCTTTTTCAGTTAAGGGACTAACAGGTTCAACAGGTTTAATGACTTCAACAAGTGAGCTCTCTCAAAGAAACAAGTTTCCAACACTTAGACAATTTAAAGGTTGGTTCAACGCCTCGGTTCAACCAAAAATGTCCATCGACAAGCTTCAAACAAATCATTGAACCATTGAACCCCACTTCCAAAAGGTTCAAAGGTTCAACGGGTTCGAAGGTTTAACGACATCGGTAAGCTTAAAGAGTTGAACGCTTCGACAAAAGTTCAAAGTTCAACCGCTTCGGCAAGTTCAACAGCTTCAAAAGACTTAGCAAAAAGAAGGAAGATTGAACTGTTGAACCGTTGCAATTTGAACCAAAAAAGTTTAAAAGTTCAAAGGTTCAACCTGGTTGGTTCAACAAGATCAGTTCAAAGTGGTTGGTTCAATGCGGTTGGTTCAAGCAATCAATTGAATGAGCAGAACACAAGATTGAACCGTTGAACCAAAGTTGGTTCAATCGATCGATTCAAAGGAGTCCCCCAAAGTGAAAAGGCCAAGTGCCCTTGTGGAGGGCAGTGAACCAAAGGCCCAAGTGCCCTTGTAGAGGGTAGTGAACAAAATCCAAGTGCCCTTGTGGAGGGAAGTGAACAAAAATGGACAAAGAAATATCTTTCGAATAGATTTTTCACGGCCAAATTTTACAAGGCAAAACCTTCGGACATTTTGTCTGAAGGAATTCCTTCGGAGGATTTGTCTGAAGGAATGATCAAAAGCTCGACGAAAATCAGCTAAGGCAATGAAAGATTTCTTTCGAACAAAATGTCTAAAGGAATTCCTTCAGACATTTTGTCCAAAGGAATTGGAGCCCGAAGACCGCCCAAAGGACCCTGAAGGACCTCGAAGGGTAGGTACCCTTGCGGAGGGCTCTTAGTGACCAAGAAATGGACCTTCTCAAGGCTCGAAGGGACACCTTCCCTTTGGGAGGTTCCAAAGACATTAAGCCAAAGGAATGATTATACGAACTCCCCAAGTCTATTTCTATGGACTCTGCAAGTATGGTTTTACGAACTAGTTCTACGGACTCTGCAGGCTTGGTTCTACAGACTAGTTTCTATGGACTTTGCAGGCTTGGTTCTATGAACTCGTTTCTACGGACTCTATAGGTTGATTTCTATGGACTCCATAGGTTAGTTTCTATGGATTTGAGAGACTTAGAAAAAACAAAGGCTTTTAAGAAAGAGGATGAACCGTTGAACTTTGAACCAAAATGGTTCAACGGATTCAACAGGTTCAACGGTTCAAAGAAAGCTCCAAGCAAAGGAAAGTGAGTGAACTAGAAAAATGAATGAACCAGAAAAGTGATGGAACCAAGGAGCCGAGAAGGACACCCAAACTGTTGAAATAGTGAACCAATGACGTCCCCATGGACATCAAATTTAGGGTAATGAAATATCTGTTGATTTTCAAATGTGGCGTGAAACTTGAAAACAAACTCAGTGACCAGCTGAAGAGGGAGTCCAAAGAGCCAGCAAAAAGGGAAAAGATAACCTAAGATCTCAAATTGCAACAGGAAAGAGGGAAAGACCAAAAATATCTATGTAGGAGTTATTTCAGTAGGTGGAACAGTCCACCAAGTAGATATTTGAGCTTGAAAACATTAAAAGTGCAGCCTATTTTTTTCTCCCTTGGAGTAAAGGCAAAGTGGATAGCTACATAGACATCATAAAAAAGACCAGACAACCCATGTTAAGGAGAAGACATTTGAGATGAATCAACATGTCACAGTTAAGGTAGATGCCCTGTTCTAGCATGGCCCTCTTTGACAAAACTAAAAATGCATTCAAGGCATTGAATGCAGCATGGATCATTTCATGAAACAAAGCACCAAGATTTTCTTGGCTACTATATAATGTAATCTCCTATTTTATGCAAAGGATATCTTTTTGGTTATAAAAGTGAAACTTTGCCAAAATTGAGAGGCAATTACTGAGACTTTGAGCTCGAATTGTTCATCATATTTCTTTGTTTGAATGAGAAAGTTACTTTCAGACTTTGTGATGTTATAGCTTATGTCATTTTAGGAGATTGTTCTTATGTCTATTTTTTGAATGTGTTCTTGTCTATTTTAATAAAATAAGTAGAACTAGTGGAAGTAATCTGGAAGGTGTCCTGAAGCCAACTATGGAGAGACTTTGTGTTGCCACAATTGCCTTTAGTGCGTTTGTCTATTTTTTGTTTTTGTGTAAAGGACCTTGGGATGACTTTATGCCTTCATTATCCTTTGTATTTCACTCTTGGGCAGTCGAGGTGGAGACTTTGTGCCACAACTCAGTCTGCTGGTTACTATGCCCCTTTGTTACTAGTTACTTGTTACCTACAAAAAAGAACTCTAGTTGTTTGTTGTAAGACCACTTTTGAAAGAAGAGAAGTGCCTTCAATGTTTTCAGCCTAGATTTCTCCTTTGTTTGTGAACATCATCTCTGAAAAAAGAGATGGATGGTGTTATCCTACCCCTAAGTGTTATTTTCTGCATATATATAGTATATAGCCCCTCATATTTACAGGGAACCTCCCCTTGATGAGAGGAGAGATTTGTCTCCTTTTGATGTGGTAAACCTGCACATCTGGCTGACCAATCTCCCTATGTTGTGGTTGATATGACCTATTTTGCTCATCAATTAGCTAGTGACAAAATATTCACCCAACAATTTTTGGTGACTCCACTGGGGAAGAACGAGCAGTTCCAGTCTTTTTTCAGTCCATTCATTTTAAAGCATTTGACTCCACTGGGGATCGAACGAGTAGTTCCAGTTCTTTCCTATTTATAATTTTCCTCCCAACCTCATGCAATAGTTTTTGGCTACTCCACTGGGGAACATAGCAATTTTGCACAATTTGAAGCCTCAAGCTTCAAATTGAAGCATCATCTGTGTCTTATCCATTATCATTATAGCCTTATCCATTTCCATTATATAATCTAGTCTATGAACCAGAGCCGCTGGGGATCAAACATTTCACTTCTTTTTTCCACTTTCCTCCAGATCCATGCTAACAATTTTTGGCGACTCCACTGGGGAAGAACGAGCAGTTTCAGTTCTTTTTCTTATCCATTTTCTTCACTGGGAAACATAGTAATTTTATGCAATTTGAAGCCTCGAGATTTAGATTGAAGTATCACCTGTGTCTTATCCATTATCATTAGAGCCTTATCCATTTCTATTATATAATCTGGTCTGCAAACCAGAGCCACTGGGGATCGAACGTTTCACTTCTTTTTTCTATTTTCCTCTAGCTCCATGCCAACAATTTTTGGTGACTCTGCTGGGGAAGAGTGCACAGCTTGAAGCCTCAAGCTTCCAGATGAAGCAGGGCCAATTCTTTTTTATTTTTATTCTACAATCTAGAAAATCCATGCTATACAAGAAGCCAGAGAGCCCAAGGTGTTGTTGACCCAATTTTTGAGTTAGTGCAACAAGGCAATTTCAATTTGTTCCCTCTACAACTTTAAGTTCAACGAATTAGGAGTCTCCTTCCTACCAATACCAGGTCACCAATACAAGGTAGAGCTTCTTTTTCTATTGTTAGCAGAGCTTTTCCTATACATACTCTACCTAGATTTGTTATCCCTACTTTCCATAATCAAATCATGGCAGTTTAAGGCCCCTGGAGTAACTCTTTTGGCCCACTCAATCTAACTCCACCTCTACATGAGCTACCATGTAGTTCAAGGAAGGATTTTTCTAAATTCTTTGGTGATGGGAGAGTTCATCCTGATGAACACATTGCAGCCTTCAGCATAACCTACGGTGTGATAGGCACGGAGTATGAGGACGTAGCAGTCAGGCTATTTGTGAAAATATTGCAAGGTGCTATTGTAGACTAGTTCTATCATCTGCAGGGCTAGACTGTGACTGATTGGAACACTCTTAAAGCTAAGTTCAAAGCAAGGTTCAAGTCTATAGAAGATGCACATTCCTTGCTCACCTAGCTCACATAGATGAAGAAAGAACCTCATGAACTTATGAGGGACTTCGTTGCCAAATTTGACAAGTTGAACAAAATTCCTGCCATTTCTCAGCCAACCCCTGCGAACTTTAAATGTTTCTTCATCAACTCACAACTGCTTGAAGTGAGTTTTTTGTTGAGACGTGCAGGTCACATAGACCTTGCTGCGTCTCAAGATTTGGCCACTGAGGTGGAAGATGACCTTATCTTGGTAGAAAAGATAAGGAGAGATCCTAACAGAGGTAGATCTTCTTCATCTTCTGAATATCCATCTACAGACACCACCAATCTAATGGTGCAAAAACTAGAAAATGAGTTGCTTGCTCTCAGAAAACAAATGGTGCAAGGGATGTCATCTACCCCTTCATACAGAGATATACCAAGGAAGACATTCCCCAACTAGTCATACCAAGACAATGCTGCCAAGAATCAAGGGTAGCCAAATCATCTTCCTCCCACTCAGGGAAAACTAGCCATTGAAGCACCTCCAACCAATTCAGCAATTGGATATATTGAAGCAGAATCAAAATTTTCCTTCCAACCTGAGTTGAACCCTAAAGATGATGCTAATATCTTCACAGAGGGAGAAGAAGAATTAGCTGAAAATTCTAATATTGGTTTCTTGAATTACCAAGATGAACTCAGAAGTGAAGGTAAAGCAGTTGAGGGATCATATGTTGTATTCACCCGATCTAAGAACCAGTCAGCCTAGCAAGTTGATAAAAAAATATAGAAGCGACCTCAACCTACAATTTCAATTGCCAATTGAGAAACTTCTCTGCCTTTCCATCCAAAGGACTCGGTGATTGCTAAAAAAGTAAGTACTCCAAACATGCCTTCACCTTCAACTTCATTTTGCAGATTAGTCCTTCCCCCCCTAAAAACTAGAAGGATGAAATCCTTTCTCCTATTCATAATTCATTTCAGACATTTGACATAGTCGACCATGTCAATAAAACTAAAATTCAAATGTCTGAATTTCAATTTTTGCAATCTAACCCTGAGTAGTTAGATAGGTTAGTGGAATGTGTGAAGAATAAAACTGTCCCTGCAAGACCAGCTGTTTCAAAGGTAACTCCCACATCCACCCGAAATTACTTTGTCATTGTTCCTCCTGCTGCTCCTAGAAGGACTGAACCATTTTATGTCTCCTTGCTGATAAATGGACACCAGCTAAACAATTGCATCATAGACTCAGGTGCATCTGATAATGTCATGCCTATCAAAGTAGTTAAATCCCTTGGTGTCACACTGACCAAGACATTTGGGAGATGTTTCTCCATGGAGAACAAACAAGTTCCACTGCTGGGACAAATCAAGGATGCCTAATTTGCATTTGCAGCATTCTCGGATAAGAGGATCAAGATGACAGTCTTGGTGGCTGACGTCTCAGCCTCATACGGCATCCTTCTTGGATGAAATTTTTGCAAGGATGTTGGTGGTGAGTTGAGCATGGACCTGTCTGAAGAAAGGATCCTAGTCAAAGGTGTTATGCATAGATTGCTCTCTGAGAAGGAAGCAAGATATGTTGTCACCCAAATGTCAGCCCCTGAAGCTCAAATTTTTTTTGAGTCTTCAAGCAGCGGTAATTATTTTCTGTCTACTGAAGACGTTCTTATTACAGTAGATGAAAATCTTGTAGGTGGTGATCCAAGAATTGATTCAGACAAGACAACAGAAGAATTAATAAAGCAAAGTGCAGGTGCAGAAGGACCCTTCCCTCAAAACAAAAGAAATTTTGAGAAAGGAGCAGTTTTTGGTGGCGTATGGATTATGGAATTTGATGCCTGTTGCTCTTTTACCAGTGCTAGAGCCGGGATTGTTCTAATATCTCTTCAAGGAGATATTTTTCCTTCTTCATACAAGTTATAGTTTAGCAACACCAATAACACTGTCGAGTATGAATCTATGTTACTCGAGTTGAAGGCAGCTCAAGGCAGAGGTGTTAAACTCCTTCATGCTAAAGGATATGTTGAACTGATGATTTTTCAAGTGAGGAACCTATGTCAAATCGAGAATAAAAGATTGTGCCATTACCGTAATTTGGTATGGGACTGTATTGAATGTTTTGATGCTTTCAATATATCTGTAGTGCCTAAGGAGCTTCATAATCATACAAGTTCATTAGCTGTCTCTATGACCCTCTTGATTTCTCACAAAGACTTTGAAGAGTAGAAGTACACTATCGAGCTAGTCTTTTGACCAAGTGTGCCTAACAATATCAATCATTGGTAGGTGTTTGATGATGACAATTAAATCATGTGCTAGACTGAACCAGAAGAACAGTGAATTATGGTAATGGACCATACTGCTGCATGTCAAAGTCAAGAAAAGAAACTCTTCTGCAAGAGAACCAGGATTCATGATTTTTAGATAGAAATCAAGTCTTGCTATGGGGAAAGAGGAATGAACCAAAAGGAATGCACAAAAAAAGTGATTCCTGGTGGAGAGTTCCACTTGCCCATCACTGATTCTGGGGAGAAAATGGTTTCTTGTTGGTTTATCAGGATGAAACGTCATTTTCACTGTCTCACAATAGGCGGCATCTGAAGCACTTCAATTATTGAAGTACTAGATAAGATCATCTGTACATATGTATATTTGTATAATCTTTAATTCTATTTTGTGCTTTTTATTTTCATTTTTGGCACCTTTCTTTTTTGGTTAGCATGACTCCGTAGCCCAGTGGCATACTTAAAGGCATTGGAGATTCTGGTTTCTACTCCCCTCAGTTGTTCTAAATTTTCAACTGAAGGATGTTCCCCAATTGGAGCTAGATGTTGTTTCTAAAATCTATCACTCATTTTTGGGACAACATATGAACTATTTTAGTCCTGCAGACCAAAATTATCTCTTCCCTTCTCAAAAAATTATTCTGAGCATTCAAACTCTTCATTATTCAAGCTTTTTTAGTTAAGGGACTAGCAGGTTCAACAGGTTCAATGACTTCAATAGGTGAGCTCTCTCAAAGAAACAAGTTTCCAACACTTAGGCAATTTCAAGGTTGGTTCAATGCATCGATTCAACCAAAAATGTCCATCGACAAGCTTCAAACAAACCATTGAACCCTGCTTCCAAAAGGTTTAAAGGTTCAATGGGTTCAAAGGTTCAACGACGTCGGTAAGCTTAAAGAGTTGAATGCTTCGGCAAAAGTTCAAAGTTTTACTGCTTCGGCAAAGTCAACGGCTTCAAAAGACTTAGCAAAAAGAATGAAAATTGAATCGTTGAGCCATTGAACCTTAAACCAAAAAGGTTTAAAGGTTCAATGCAGTTGGTTCAATGAGATCGGTTCAAAGCAGTTGATTCAACGCAGTTGGTTCAAGCAGTCAATTGAATGAGTGGAACACAAGATTGAACCATTGAACTATTGAACTAAAGTTGGTTCAATAATACAATTCAATCAGTCGGTTCAAAGGAGTCCCCAAAAGCGAAAAGGCTAAGTGCCCTTGTGGAGGGCAGCAAACCAAAGGCCAAGTGCCCTCGCGGAGGGCAGTGAACAAAAGTCAAGTTCCCTTATGGAGGGCAGTGAACAAAAGCAGACAAAGAGATATCTTTTGAAAAAAAGTTGTGGCCAAATTTTACAAGGCAAATCCTTCGAACATTTTGTTTGAAAGAACGATCAAAAGCCTGACGAAAGTGGCTAAGGCAATGGAAGATTTCCTTCAGACAAAATGTCTGAAGGAATTAAAGCTCGAAGACCGCCTAAAGGAGCTCGAAGGACCCCAAAGGGCAGGTACCCTTGCAGGGGGCTCTTAACGACTAGGAAATGGACCTTCTCAAGGCCCGAAGAGACACCTTCCCTTTGGGAGGTTCTAAAGATATTAAGCCAAAGGAATGATTCTATGAACTCCCTAGGTCTATTTCTATGGACTCTGAAGGCATGGTTCTACAGACTCATTTTTACGGACTCTGCAGGCTTGGTTCTACAGACTCATTTCTATGGACTCTACAGGCTTGGTTCTATGAACTCATTTCTACGGACTCTGCAGGTTGGTTTCTACGGACTCGTGAGACTTAGAGAAAATAAAGGCTTTAAAGAAAGAGGATGAACCGTTGAACCTTGAACCAAAATGGTTCAACGGTTCAAAGAAAGCTCTAAGCAAAGGAAAGTGAGTGAACCAGAAAAACAAGTGAACCAGAGAAGTGATGGAACCAAGGAGCCGAGAAGGCCACCCGAACCATTGAAACAGTGAACCAATGACATCCCCGTGGACGTCAAATTCAAGGTAATGAAATATCTATTGATTTTCAAATGTGACACGAAACTTGAAAACAAACTCAGTGACCAGCTGAAGAGGGAACCGAAAGAGCCAACAAAAAAGGAAAAAATAGCTTGAGAGATCAAATTGCAACAAGAAAAAGGGAAAGACTAGAAATATCTATGTAAGAGTTATTTTAGTAGGTGGAACAGTCCACCAAGTAGATATTTGAGCTTGTAAATATTAAAAATGTGGCCTATTTTTTTCTCCCTTGGAGTAAAGGCAAAGTGGACAGATGCGTAGACATCAGGAAAAGGACCAGACAACCCATGATAAGGAGAAGACATTTGAGATGAATCGATACGTCACATTTAAGGCAAATGCATTGTTCCAACATGGCCCTCTTTGACAAAACTAAAAATGCATTCAAGGTATTGAATGCATCATGGGCCATTCCATGAAACAAAGCGCTAAGCCTTTCTTGGCTAATATATAATGTAATCTCCTATTTTATGCAAAGGAGATCTTTTTAGTTATAGAAGCGAAACTCTACCAAAATTGAGAGGTGATTACTGAGACTTTGAGCTCAGATTGTTCATCGTATTTCTTTGTTTGAATGAGAAAAAAAGTTACTTTCAGACTTTGTGCTATTATAGCTTGTGTCATTTTAGGAGATTGTTCTTATATCTATTTCCTGAATGTGTTCTTGTCCATTTTAATGAAATAAGCAGAACTAGTGGAAGTAATCAGGAAGATGTCTTGAAGCCATCTGTGGAGAGACTTTGTGCTGCCACAATTGCCTTTAGTGTGTTTGTCTATTTTTTGTTTATGTGTAAAGGACCTTGGTATGACTTTATGCATTCATTGTCCTTCGTATTTCACTCTTGGGCAGTCGAGGTGGAGACTTTGTTCTACATCTTACTCTGCTATTTATTACACCCCTTTGTTACCTGTTACTTATTACCTACCAGAAATAACTGACTGTTTACTGTAAGACCACTTCTGAAAGAAGAGAAGTGCCTTCAGTGTTTCTAGCCTGGATTTCTCCTTTGTTTGTGAACATCATCTCTAAGAAAAAAGAGATGGATGGTGTTATCCTACTCCTAAGTGTTATTATATATATATAGCCCCTCATATTTACAGGGAACCTCCCCTTGATGAGAGGAGAGATTTGTCTTTTTTTGATGTGGTAAACCTACACATATGGTCGACCAATCTCCCTATGCTATGGTTGATACGACCTATTTTGCTCATTAGTTAGCTGGTGACAAAATATTCACCCAACAAGTCATATAAGTTGAAGCATGGTGCTTGGGAGGAGAGGAAAAAATTTAAAATAATTTATAAGAGATCAAATTAGACAAAGTAAATATCAAAATTGCTTAGAAATGATCAAACTAAACAAATAAAATAAATAAAACTGAGATTTACTACCCAAAATATGATTTTTCACTTATTTTTATCTCACACATGTTAAAAATGACATTTGAAAGGAGAAAAAAATTGAAATGAGCTAGAAGAGTTTAAATCAAGTGAAATAAAAGTAAAAAATGCTTGAAAATGGTTAAACTAAGCGAATAGAGTGACCAGAATGAAGATTTATTATATAATTGTTTTAATAAAAAAAGACCATACAAAGGCCATAAAAAAAATTTCAAGTACTGATTCACTCATTTATTGTCTCTAATAATGTTTGCAACTCCTTGTAAGTGTTAGATCTACAACTAAAGAGCTTCAACCACCTTTATACAGATTATTAGTCTAAAATATAAGAAAATCTTAAAAAAATTAATGCTTAAAAAAATATTTTTAACTCATTTTAAGATTTTTAGTTAGATCTATAACATAAAAATAGGCTTAAAATATGAAAAATGCATAGAACTGAGGTTTTTAAGTTTTTAAGAGAGAAAAAAGAAGAATAACTTACTTCTTACATAAAGAGAAGCTTGAAATTTCTTATGAACATACTATGACTTGAAAAATGGATAAATCTAGACTTGAACACAAGTTAAAAACTCTGATCTATAATCTTGTCACTTGATCACGTATCAATTGACTCTGATACCATGACAGAACAAACAATATGATTGCATATGAATACCAGATCTAGATGTGAGACCAATAGTAAAGACATTTACCATGAAATAATGAGATCAAAGTTGAACACACCATAACACAGATATACGTGAAAAAGCCTTCAAAAAGGTAAAAAAACCCACAAAAAATATTCATATTATGAAAAACTAACAAGTACCTAATACAGTTTCTTCTAATTATTCTAATACAAAAGATTATGTTCCTTTCAGACAAGTGTATACTAAGTTTTTAGGGACACATTATGCACATGTCTAGTAGTATGGACTTGTCTCCTATGCTCTGATGGTTATATTTTTAAAATGAAATGCTTCTTAATGTATTTATTGCAAATTCTAATAAATCAATTATCAAAAATATTTGAAATATATCCCTATAAAATCACATGAATGATCACACTTGAAATCACCTAGGTCTCACTTATAACACATTTCTCTTTCTGATTTCAATATCATATATTTTATGAGTAAATATCTCTATTGCAACTGTTATAATTTTTATAGAGCTTGGCCATGTCTACCTTTATTTATTATAGGTTAAGGGAATCTTTTGTCAACCATTATAATCAAATTTTTTAGTTACATTTATATGATCTTTCCTAAAGGGAGAACTATATCGACTTGAGGCTTTTGGACTATGCAAACAACACTCAGTCAACAATGACTTTTTTGAGGATAACTCAGTCAATCCTATTTCTTTCATTTTTTCTTCCTTTGTATTTGATTTTATATTGTGTTTTTATGCAGGACTAATGTTTTGATTTTATAAGTCTTTCATGTATCAATTTGATATCCACAAATAAATAGATTGCACTCAACCATAGATGAACAAACTCATATTTTTAGATCTAATGTATAGTTTGATAGGACAAAGTCATAGTAGTAGACAACAATGCATTGCACTCCTATCCACCTCCTATAGACTCGTCTCAATAGACAATGAGTCACTATTTTATGATGCATCTATGTTTATATGTTTTCTAATATAGACACAATTTATAGAATGCCAATACAGTCAGAAATAAATTAATTGTAATGATAATTATCTAACCCTAACTCTAAATTTTTAGTCTTAGCAATTTAATTTTTTTGTAAATTATGTAGATCTTTATATTTACTATATTTTATCTCATATATCATCTTAGATTAGATTTTAATAGTTTACATTTTTAGTTAAAGTTAGTTGTAATTCATAATTAATTTCAGTGTAAATTTTTTGGTGAACTTGCTTTAGTTAGAACACTAGTTGTTTTGTTAATTTTTGACTTAAGCTTTTAGTTTAATTTTATAGATTTTTGACACTAAAATAATATAATCCTCAACCTTGGATACTATCCATAACATAAAGATTCATATTTTTTGAATTTGGATTAATTCAATACTTAAAACACTTGTCTTGCCACCTTGAATAGATACATACACAAAAGCTCTTTCTTTTGAATTTGAATTGATTTTTTTTATTTTCCTATTAAAAATCTTTCACCTTTCTTTTACTTTATTTTTATTTATCTTTTCTTGTTTTAGAAACTATCTGGCAGTTTCAAAACTGCTTAACTAATGTCGTGAAGGGATACCCGATGTTCTATTTATAGACATCATGACACGAGGGATTTTACTCTAATACTCATATTCATAATATAGAGATAAACACAGAGTTTAATTTTCACATGTCTCATGGTATATTATAAATGCATAGGATCATCTTGTTTACACCAATAGAAAGCCTTTTTTGTCTATCTGATTTATGGTGCACTTAAGAGGAGCATATCTCCCAAAGAAGTTACTCTCAATTTACCTTTGAAATCAAGGTTAGTGGGCCACATGCATGGTTATATCTCTATAATTAATAATATAAAATATTTTATTGACATTAATCAATGAATGAGCAAGTATATTTAAGAACCTATAAATCATTCAAACCTTTGTCTAGATCACCCCTTATCCTTGATTTTTGCTTGTATTATATGTTACCTTATATATGTTAGATTAATTTTTATATTTAAGTATTTCCTTTTATTGAATTCAAATTCATTACATTTATCATGAATAGTCAAAATATATTTTTTTACATACATGTCCCATTTTCTTATGATCAGGTTGAATGTACAAATAGAAATAAGCAAAAACTTATGGAAGATGATTATATGGATGATTTTGATCTTGATAGCATGGACACATATACCATTTAAATCCAAAACTCTAGATGTGATTTTTTCTAAGAGGACCAAGATGAACCTTTTTTTTCATCCTTATGTTCCTTTTTAGAGCATCCTATAGAACCCTTTTCAGGTTCTTCTTTGGATTTAATTTTGATCATACCTTTAAATTCTTTTTCAAGTTCACTTTATTCATTGTATAATAATTTTGAAAAAAAGAGCAATCCAAGTAAAATCAATTTATGTTCAAAAAATGATTTATTAGTAAGGCATTTCAAAGCAACATTCAATCTCCAAAGTAATTACTAATAATAATGTGTTTATAACTTCTCCTTTACAAATAGTGGACATTGAGCCTATATGTCATAGTTCTTCTCCCTTGTCAACCCATGATGATGAATCTCATTCCTCTTCCATTAGCACATTACAAGTTACAATTAAAAGTAATGCTACTCATTCTACCACATCTTGTGATGTTGCTCCTACTTCATCCTCATGCTTGTCTTCACATGATGTTACTCTTGCACCAAAATGTCATAATATTATCATAGAGTCATCACATGATGACAATGCATCCCTTGACATTGACTATTATTTAAATATTATTGATCAACAAGAAGCAACTAACCCATGCATACTTAATGCATCTCTTAATATAAACAAAGAGCATATCCCATTATCTCCCACAACTCTTCCTGATAGTGTTTACATTCAATCAAATATACCTAGGGCTTGTGATTGTGAAGCCCTTCAAGATCAAGTCATTACTATGAAAAATTCAATAGAAAAGTTAAAAATTCAAAATCAATATTTAAGTTCAAAGATCACATCTCTTGAAAATAATAAAAAAAATTGTTAAGAATCCATAATATGCTAGTGTTAATCATGTATTTACATCTTCATCTAGGTATCATGTGTCTCATAAACAACATACATCTACATTTAATGATTCAAAAGATATACAAAAGGCTAATAAGAGTCCAAGTGAGATTATAAGAGAATGATTGAAACAAGTTGATTACATTACTTTCTATACCTCCTCTAAAAATATCAAAATACTATTGTGCGTATCATATATTTCATGAGCATCATCTAGATAATTTTTATGATTTAAAGAATAAAATATAAAATCTCATCGATAGTGGTGATCCTATACAATATAAATGTATTAAGCAACCCACTCATTTTGCATCTCCTAAAATAAAAGTGCATAAAGAACACAAATAAAATTTGGATACCAAAAGATAATTCAAAACAAGAAAATATTCAAAAATAACAAGATGAACAAGCAAGATTAAAAAAATAACAATTACTAAAAACAAAATTCTAATAAAAAATTCAAGATAAGCAAGAAACTTCCTTTTTTTTTTAAAATCATGAAGAAATCTCCAAATCAAAATAATCTAACAGAGCCTAATGATACAAATTTGGTTGCTAAGGAATCAAGCATTATCTCTAGGTCACACGTAGAGCATAAATACAAGGCAACACTATTGTTGCCTCTTCCATTCAAAATGATAATGTTAAATACCAATTACTTATCTTCCTAATGTTCAACCAATTATACATTATTGTTCTATAATTCAAGATAAGATCCTAACAATGATGAACTAAATTTCAAGAAGATAGTTCTAATGTATGACGTGGTTAGTTTTTCATACTCTCAAGCACAACCTAATAAGTTACATTTATCCTATAATAATTATTATATTGATGATTACAACCGTAGTGATATATAAGATCGGTATGATATTGATTCAAAGGCATATATGATTGACACTTATTATTATTCATAATAAGTCTTTCATTCACATCATGTAGATGAGTATACCTATGCTTATCCTCCTCCATCTTCATATAGACATCCCCTTGATGAGATCCCTGGCCTATAATATCCCCTACTCGCACTTAGCTTCCTTGCTCTTTATTTTCGTTGATTATTATTTTTCACTTTATCCAATTTTATTATAGATCTTGGCTCTTTCATTCATTTTGAGGCACTTACTTGTTTCTTTTGACCCAATTCGATCAACCCAAAATGATTATCTTATTAAACTTTCAATGCACATTTCTCATGGAAACTATTTTTTCATTATTACATATTTATACATACTTTATCTCTTGTTTGTACTTCCATTCTCACATCTATTCAATTTTACATGAGGTTACATGGCCATGCTTGCCATCTCTACGACATATACACCTACATTGGAGGCATTTCATTTGCCTTTTTCCATGCCATGCTTTACCTTAGCTTTTTGTTGAAGGTTGTTTGAATCCCCGTCCTCATTTCAAAACCTTGTTTCTTACCTTCTTTTTCAAACCCTTTTCAACTTTTTCTTATGAATATTTTACTTTTCAAATATAGCAAAATACAAAAACATTCATGTATTCTAAAAATTACAAAAAATAGAATATTTGTAAAAATATAAAACCAAGACCCATAAGCATATTTTTATATTGTTGGATTACATCTTGACATATGTCCATTTATCTTTATGTTCAGTATATAGCATTCTTCATTACCTTTTCACTACACAATGCTTCTTACAAGGTATTTGAGTGTGAAATAAGTCATATTTATACAGAACTAGAGAATAATCATACACATAAGAAACTGTCATGAGCAAAAATTCATATATACAGTCAATCAAGACAAAGTTACATCAATCAAAAAAATGCATTGCACACTTGTCCTCCAATTCGAACATGTATCTATGCAGTTCCCATCTCTGTTTCCAAGTGAAACATAGTCACAAGGACCTTTTTTATATATTTTGATCATAGAGAAAAATGCATATTCAAATTTCAAGCTTAGGACATACTTTTGCATGATTTCAATGTTAGGATGACCTTTAACCCAACATCCTTGCTTAGTTGGGGGCATCTCATCACTCTACATAAACATTCTTACATATTTTATTTATCCACAAACTCTTTCACATGTTGAACTATAATGAAAATAAATATCTTGTTTTTCATTCTTTCTTTACATATGTCATGATGAAATATGTTATATGCTAACAAATACATAGATACATATGATCAAAACATGCTAGTTTTATTTTATCTATGTTTTTTTCATATGCTTGCTTCATTACATGACATGCTTCAATTTAATTGTGTATTGTATATGGACCTTGGCCTTGTGTATGTTCATCATATAATATCTTGCTTGCATGGCATAATCATGTCATGTGTGTGTGGCCCTTGGTCTTATTTGTTTGTGTGACATTCACATGTCTCTTGTATTCAACCTTTGGGCTTTGTGTGTAACAATTATGCAATTTTTTTAACTCTATGTTATATCTTACATGTCCCTTATATATGACATTTGAGCCTTCTGACATGGCATTGTGTGACTTTGTTTACATGTTCATTATTGGATACTATGGTGCCATGATGCATATCATGCACATACTACTTATGTGCTTCAATGATTCATCTATTCAATACTATGCTTACAATACATATTCAAGGCTTGCATGTTATTTACATGCTACATACACTATTTCAATGATATATTAAAATTACATGATGTAATAAAATATAGAAGCTTTCCATATGATTTAATGTTACATCTCTAAGATTATAGTACACTTCAAATATACAAAATACTCTTACATGATTATCTCTTTAAAAAATGCTCACTTTTTTCTTTTGAGACAAGTGATATGTAGGCAATTTACCTCATCTCAAAAGGGGAGCATCATAATGAGATCATCTCCAAGCTTTCAAAAACAATATCTTTCAGATTTAACAATTTAAAATATGTAAAAATAAAAAAAATCATATTATGGGGGCATTCGGCTTGTTTATTCACTCCACTCTTATAACTACTCGAGCACATATACACTTGTGCAAACACAGTTGCAAAATTTCAAAAGATCAAATTGACACTCTACACAGTACATAGAGCATGATATGCATTCATATCCAAGTTACTACTTTACAAATTTCAAATCTCTCTTTGTCAAGTTTCAAAGTTTACAGCTTGAATCTAGATTTGTATGTAGTGTGATTTATATTTCGCAAGTGGACCATGTTTGATTTTAGTGACATTCCACGTCTTGGTTGCACTTTAGTGTCATGTACTTGTTCTCACCTCTTATTTTCATTTCATCAAGTAAGCCATGTTTGAGCTTAGTGATGTTCTGCATCTTGCTTGCACTTTAGCAAACCACTTTATTGGTTCTCATCTCTTCAAGCATTATAAAGTAATATATGAGGGTTGGAGCATATAATATTTTTAACTCAAGCATCTTCACTGATTCTTAAAATTGAGACTTGATCACTCTCAATTCATCATATGTTCATCACTTCTCCACATGCCTCAACAAGGGGGAATGCACATCTCCTTGACAAAGACAAAGTGTGTATACACATTCAGGGTTTGCATTTCTTTTACTATAGTAATTTTATGCATCACTAGAATAAAGAGAGAAAATGTAAATATATAAAACAAATAAATAAATGATTGATAATGGTTGTCCTTGATAACCCACAATCTCTAAGAAAGTCTTCAAAGTCTTGTAATTACTAAAAAAATCTTCCAGACTTCCCTATTATATCCCTATTCAACATACACTTTATTGTCACTCTTGTTTCGGAAGTTTATGTTCCTTTAATAAAAGTGCACACTAGGTAGATAGGGGCACATTGTGCACCTATCCAGTAGTTCAGACTTGTCCCCCTTGTTTTTATAGTTATCTTTTTGAAATGACACATTTTTTAATGACTTTATAGTACATTTTAATAGGTTAGTTATCAAAATTATTCGAAATATCTCCATATTAAAATACATCAAGAGTCAAATTTGAAATGACATAGCTTTCACTTACAAAACATATATTTTTCTGATTTCAAAAGCATATATTTTCAGTAAAGATCTCTATTTCAATTATGTTGCAATTTTACAGTCTTTGGTCAAGTCTAATATTATTTATTGCAAGTTGAGGGTATTCTTTGTCAAGTATTCTAATCAAAAAAATTATTTGCATTCATACAATCTTCCCTAAAGGGATAACTACATCACCATGAGGCCCTTTGGGTTATGTAGGTAGCACTCAGTCAACAAGAATTTTTTTTAGGATAGCTCGGCTATTCCCACTTTCCTCATTTTTCTCGCTTTTACATTTGATCTTATTTTATGTGCTTGTGCAGGACCAAGGTTATGATTCTATAGGTCTTTCACTTGTCAATTCGAGCTCCACATAGAAACATATTGCATTCGGATGCAGTAAAACAATCCTATATTTTTAGATCCAATGTACAGTCTGACATGATAAAGTTGTATTAGCATACAACAATGTACTACGCTCCTAATTTCCACTTATGGACTTGTTGCAATGGCATCTAACCACTATTTTATGATGTATCTATGTTTTCAAGTTTTCTAATATAGTCACAATGTACAAAAAGTTAATACAGTTCAATTGCAATGACGATTCTCTAACCCTAACCCTAATTTTTTATTTTTCGTAACTTACAAATTTTGTAAATTTTATAGATATTTGTATTTACTGTATTATGTCTCACATATCATCTTGTATTAGATTTAAAAAGTTTACATTTCTAATTAGAGTTAATTGCAATTCATAATTAATTCCAATGTAAACATAAACCCAAAATGTTCACGAGCCTTCACGTATTTTTGGGCCTCAAAAGATATACTATATAGTTTGTTAAAGGCAATAGAAAAAGTGTAACTCCAAAGTTTCATTGGTCAAAGGTGGTAGAAAATGCCTTTGAGCTTCTCAAGTAGGCCATGTGTACTTCACTAGTTCTTGCTATGCTTGACTTCTCCAAGCCATTTTTCATTGAAAGTGATGCCTCATGATGTGGAATTGGAACAGTCCAAATGCAATAAGGCAAACCCCTAACATTCACTAGTAAGGCATTTACAGGGAGAAACTTCGCCTGCTCGACCTATGAGAAAGAAATGATAGCCATCCTTCATGTAGTGAACAAGTAGCACCAATACCTTGTAAGGAGACATTTATACATTGTTGACCAATTTTTGGTCATGCAGGTCAAAATTGGGCACCCCCTCCTTTTTCTTTGCAACATTCATTAAATCCATGTTTTGGTTAGATCATCCCTCACCTATCTTGTGCAAAATGTTCTCTGTCAGAGCTTTCTCATGAAAAAGCAGGTGTTTCCCTCATTCTGCTTTGCCAAGTGTATTTTGGGTTTGTCAAGAGCAATTACTTCACCTACAGTAGTGCATTTCAAGTTTTCCCAATGACTTTACTTGTGAAATTTCTATAAGTCAAGTCACTTGATAAACCCGATTTGGTCTTGGTGGTGTAATTCGGACTTTGCAAACGTCTTTATTTATAAATGTTTATAAGTAAAGACACTTTCAAAACTTGATTTGGTCTTGGTAGACCAAATCAAGTTTTCTAAGTGTCTTTACTTGTTTGTTTTATGAGATAAAGTTGATGCAAAACCCAAAGTAAGAGCTCATAAGAGGTTCGTAATGGTCTATCTAGTGTAATTCAGGGTTGGACATGTGTATTACTTGTCGGCTTTTATAAGTAAAATCAAGTGAAGGACCCGATTTGGTCTATGCAGCTCGCCAAAGACATGGATTTTCTTTGAAGGGCACATAAGCAAAGAAAGTAGACTTTTCACTTTTCTGAAGGAAAATTGAAGAAAGGTTGAAGGTAAGTTTGGAAGCAAGTGCCCTTGCAGAGGGCTTTTCGTTGGCGTGAGGACCAATACCAAAGTTCTGAAGGGCAACTAGAGGCTCAAAATGCCCTTGCAGAGGGCACTTTGAGAAATACAGGGACCATTTCCATAAGCCCGAAGGGCACTTGCCCTTCAAGAAAAGTGACAAGCGGAAGGAGTTTTCCCTCGGACAGAATCCTTTCAAATGAAAAATCAAAGAAGGCAAGCCAATGTTGAATTCCTTCGAACATTTTGTTCGAAGAGATTTGACGGTCACAGAAACCCTGAAGGCTGACAATGCAAAGAAGTAAGCCATGAAGGCAAGGAACAAAGCCAAGGAGAAGTTGTTCAGACAAAATGTCTAAAGGAATTAATTTGAACATTTTGTCTGAAGGACATGTCGAAGAGAAACCCGCTAAGAACCCGAAGGCCAGAATGAGTAAAGACAAAACAGGAGAAACCAAGGCAAAGGAGAAGTTAAAGGAAAGAGACAAAACATGGGCAAAGACAAAGCAAAAAAGATCAAACTTGAAATAGTTTCAGCTACTGACAAAGATAAAGCGCAGAATCAATGACCACTCAGATCAAGACAGGTGGCATGAACAACTTAGCAAAGGAAGTTAATACATTTATGTAGAATATATCTACCAAAAACCAATAAAATAGATTGGTTTTTGAACTATAGAGACCAACATCTTGTGTTTTCATGCTTCAACATTAATGTGCATCCAAGTCCTGTCTAGGTATTAAAGAGAGCATAGTCAATCACAACTCAGAATGGCCTTGTCAGTTGTTGGAGATGGTCTCCCATGCTTTTGCAGCCCAAAGATAGTAGAAATGGCGATTTGGATAGCCTACAACATGGCTCCCATAGGTAGTTCAAAGAAAGTGACAGCAGCATGGTCTTTTGGTCTCTGTAGAAGTGTTAACTTAGCATGAGTTTTCATTCCTTGATTTGTTAGCTATCTTGTTTCCATTTCTCTATATATTTGTAACTTCTCATTTAAGAAAGAATATCTCTCAGCTTGTATGGCAAAGCTCTGAAAGAATTTACCTTGAATCAGAAAAAACATTTTTACCTCCATTTGAGCTTGCACTTTTGCCTATGTCTATGGTTTTATCTTGTGTTAAGTCATTTTATTTTTATGATTTCATAAGTTTATTCTATCATATCTAGTGCATAGTGATTTTTCTCTTTCTTACAGGTCAACAAGAAGTGTCTAGAACAGAGTATAAGTGCATGTGAACATGTTGTCTATAGTGTGTCTTAGAACACATCTAGTAGTTCTTCCTCCCTGTATCTCCATAGGACCCGCTATTGAAACACTGAGGCAAGAAAGTTTATCATTTGAATGAAGTGTATGCTTACTTGTCTCTAGTGTAAGTGTATGTCAAAGCTGAGTAGACCAAACACTTTGGTGCGTCACCTCTTAGCTAAGATCCCATTTTCAGTATTTCTCTCCCTTTTCATCACCTCCCATTATTAGCAGTGAGAAATCTAGGACCTCAAGGTGCATCAAGGGGAGCTAGCCCCTAATCTAAAGATTCATCCCTCACGTTTGCCACCCACAGCAAGAGGGATGTCTCCATTCTATCGCATGGATGAAGAGCGTTGAGCCTCCCTTCACAAGGTGCAATCCACCTTGTCAACAGTTTATGGCACGCCCGATGGGACAAGTTTTTTGTCCAAAGAGTTGAAGAATTTTGGTGTGTTCTTCAACCAACTAGCCTTTGAAGGCTTTTCACCCAACACCAATGGCGACTCTGAGTTGAATCACATGATTAAGTAGTTCTAGTGCCATCAAAAAATGACTTTTTGGTATGTTTAATCCCATTTATGAGTAGCATGGGCCTTGTGTTCCTTCATATAGTTTTGATCAAGCTCAGGTTGTTCATGGAATCACTTCAAGCAACTCTCCTAGTTGCCCTTCACCTAATGTGAGGGAAACAATGCTGGAGTTTGAGAAGCAAGTGATGGAAATAGACAGATTGGAGAAGCAGAGTAGATATTAGCAAGAGCTGATATACAAAGAGGAGTGCTTGTTTAGTCAAGCTCAAGCCTTGCAATCTATGAAAGAGGAACTGGCAAGATAGAAGAGTCCATTCATTTAAGGCAATCAGCCTTGCATTCCTTTTATCATCCCAAAGCAGCCCCCTCCTACTCAAAAGAAAGTCCCCTCTTGTACGCCAAATCCTTTCTACCAAATAGCCCTTGTTCACCTAATCCAATCTTCTAGCTTATCTGATGCATTAACCACTCCTGCTCTTAATCCTTTGCATCTAGCTTTCCAACACCAAAGGGCATTAGAATAGCCTCTCATGGAGACTAACCTTCTCAATTCTTTAGAATGTGGACCCTCTTTTTATGGGAACTACCCTATATCTTTTGGAAAGCAACATGTCTCTCTTGAAGCAGCTCTTCCTGTGCATGAGCAGACCCTTCTGAGTCTCCCTCAACCTCCTCAAGTCTTTCGGCATAGGAGTGCCAATCATGAACCAACTCAGGACCTTGAAAAGGATAAAGTTGCTACCTATTCACAAAGGAAGAGTTCCAATCCCAAGGTCATGAGTTGGAAGCAAACAATGGAATCATGGGGTAGGAAAAAGGAGGAGAGGCCTATTCATTTTGATAGAAGCCTTGAAGAAGATGAAGTTTCTCCTACTCATCATGATGATGCTTGTGCCCTCTAAGAAAGGCTCTTCCAAGAGAATATAGCCAAGCAAATTGTAGAGCTGGAGTCTAGAATGAGGTTCCTCAGCCAAGATATGATGGACGGTTCAGACCAAGCAGAAGATCCTACATCTGAACACACCCCATCTACACCCCTCCAAGAGAGCTATCAAGCCACATCTGATGTTGATGAAGTGCTGGCCAAATGGAAGGAAGAGAATCATTCATTTATAGCCCAATGTTTGCCTCCTCTTCCACATGAGTTTAACCATCAACCTTCCACTTCATCCCTTCTCAAGGAGGACCCTATTTTGAAAGAGGCAACTGAAGATGAGAGGATCCAATTTGTGGTTGATCAAGAGGCCCTCTCAAGTGACAATGAGGAGGAGATCATCATGGATGCTCCTTTTGAAGACATCATCAACAATGGAGAAGACATAAGTCATGCATACATGTAGATGTTCCAACAATATGAAGATGAGGTTGACAAACTTTATTTGTCAACAATGGATGATGAGGAATGTAAGCATGGTGAGCTATCTCCCCCCTTGTTTGATGAACTTCTTTGTTGCTTTGATGAGGAAAATGACCATGCCATGGAACCCGAGTTGGAGGATCAAGAGCATGTCTTTGAATAATTAGAGACTGTTGTTTTTTAGCAAGAAAAAGAGAGCCTGCCCATATTGATGAAAGCTTTAAAGAAGAGAGCCTTGAGTGAGAAGATAATGTCCCCTAGGATGAGCAAGCAATTTATGATCTCATTCCAGACATCACAATAGTCACCCTTCTTAACGAATGCCATAATGAACCAAAGGATCAGTTTGATAGGCTCCTCAATGAAGCAGAAGGGGACAAGTCAGTCCATGATGCATATCAAGGGGGTTATGAGCTAAATGAGCCCTATGGTGATGAGCTAGCAGCCATTGATTTCTTGGTGAGATATATTAGCATGAAGGGCTAGCATGAGGTAGTCTCCAAAGAGAAAAGTAAATATGTATATGTTTGAGACATGTTTGTCCCTGATTCACTTGGATACAAGCCAATCAAGGTGGCAGGGAAGAAGGGCAAGTAACCAAGCTTCCATTCCATTCAGCCACTTGTCTGGCACCATAAGTTTTCTTGCCATGAAAGAGACTTAAAAAGTTTTCCCTTTGATCCAGGAGGGAGAAGAGCACACTTGGTTAGTTTTACATAGTAGTTTGTTTTCTATTGTGTTGTCCTTTGTTTTCCCTAAGTGTTGTTGCACATGTGTGTAGTGTTTTTAGTCTTTGTGTGTGTTTTTTCCTTGTTGTTTGGGGTAAAATCTCTATTGGTTCATAGGTCTTTACAAGGCTGTTGTTGACTTCTCCAAGATGCAACTTGACTGCATGCCCAATGGACTTTGTGGCTACCAGTCTTCCCAAGCATAGCAAGCATGCTTCCCCTGTGAGTCACCAAATGTGTTCACCAATTTTTGGTCCTGCAGGCCAAAATTGGGCACCCCTCCTTTTTATTTGCAAGAGTCATTCAATCTATGTTTTGGCTAGGTCATCCCTCAGCGGTCTTGTGCAAAATATTCTCTGTCAGATCTAACTCATGAAAAACCTAGGTGTTTCCCTCATTTTACTTTTCCAAGTGTATTTCAAGTTTGTCAAGAGCAATTACTTCACCTACAGTAGTGCATTTTGGGTTTTCCAAATGACTTTACTTGTGAAAATTTCATAAGTCAAGTCACTTTATAAACCTGATTTGGTCTTGGTGGTGTAATTCAAACTTTGCAAACGTCTCTATTTATAAATAAAGACACTTGCAAAACCCGATTTGGTCTTGGCAGACCAAATCGGGTTTTCCAAGTGTCTTTATTTGTTTGTTTTATGAGTTGAAGTTGATGCAAAACCTGAAGTAAGAGCTCATAAGAGGTCTGAAATGGTCTATTTAGTGCAATTCAGGTTTGTGCAGGTGTATTACTTGTTGGCTTTTATAAGTAAAAGCAAGTGAAGGACCCGATTTGGTCTATGTAGCTCGTCAAAGGTACATATTTTCTTTGGAGGGCACATAAGCAAAGAAAGTGGACTTTTCTCTTTTTTGAAGGACAATTGAAGAAAGGTTGAAGGGTGAGTCTGGAAGCAAGTGCCCTTGTGGAGGGATTTTCGTTGGCGTGAGGACCAATACAAAAGTTTTGAAGAGCAAAGAGGCTCAAAATGCCCTTGCGGAGGGCACTTTGAGAAATACATGGACCATTTCCATAAGCCTGAAGGGCAATTTTGGCTCGAAATGCCCTTGTGGAGGACATCCAGTTGAAGCAAATGGGCAAAGACAAAGTGACAAGTGGAAGGATTTTTCCTTTGGACAAAATGTCCGAAGGAATTCCTTCAGATATTTCGTCCGAAGGAAAACTGAAGAAGGCAAGCTAAGGTCGAATTCCTTCAGACATTTTGTCCAAAGAAATTCGATGGTCACAGAAAGCCCGAAGGCTGATAATGCAAAGAAGCAAGCCAAGAAGGCAAGGAATAAAGCCAAGGAGAATTCTTTCGGACAAAATGTTCAAAAGAATTCCTTCAGACATTTTGTTTGAAGGACATGTTGAAGAGAAACCCGTCAAGAACTCGAAGGCCCGAATGAGTAAAGACAAAACATGAGAAACCAAGGCAAAGGAGAAGTTGAAGGAAAGAGACAACATGGGCAAAGACAAATCAGAAAAGATAAAACTTGAAACAGTTTTAGCTGTTGACAAAGACAAAACGCAGAATCAATTACCACTCAGATCGAGACAGGTGGCATGAACAACTCAACAAAGGGAGTTAATACATTTAGGTAGAATATTTCTATTGAAAACCAATAAAATAGATTGGTTTTCGAACTATAGAGACCAGCATCCCGTGTTTTCACACTTCACCATTAATGTGTATCCAAGTCGCATCCAGGTATTGAAGAGAGCATAGTCGGTCACAACAACTCGGAATGGCCTTATTAGTTGTTGGGGATGGTCTCCCATGCTTTTGCAGCCCAAGGATAACATAAATGGTGGTTTGGACAGCCTACAACATGGCTCCCATAGGCAGTTCAAAGAAAGTGACAGCATCATGGTCTTTTGGTCTCTGCAGAAGTGTTTAACTTAGCATGGGTTTCCATTCCTTGATTTGTTAGCTATCTTGTTTTTAGTTCTCTATATATTTGTAACTTCTTATTTAAGAAATAATATCTCTTAGCTTGTATGGCGAAGCCCTGAAGGAATTTACCTTGAATCGGAAAAAACATTTTTACCTCCATTTGAGCTTGCAATTTTACATGTCTATGGTTTTATCTTGTGTTAAGTCATTTTCTTTTCATGCTTTCCTAAGTTTATTCCAGCATATCAAATGCATAGTGATTTTTTCCTCTCTTGCAGGTCAACAAGAAGTGTTCAGAATAGAGTATAGACGCATGTGAACAGGTTGTCCATAGTGTGTCTTAGAACACCTCTGGTAGTTCTTCCTCCCTGTATCTCCATAGGACCCCCTATTGAAACATTGATGTAGGAAAGTTTCTATTTGAATGAAGTGTATGCTTGCTTGTCTCTAGTGTAAAGTGTATATCAACGCTGAGTAGACCAAACATTTTGGTGCATCACCTCTTAGCTTAGGTCTCATTTTTAGTATTTCTCTCCCTTTCCATCCCCCCCATTGTTAGTAGCAGGAAATCTAGGGCCTCAAGGTGCATAAAGGGGAGCTAGCCCCTAATCTAGAGATTCATCCCTCACATTTGCCACCCATAGCAAGAGGGATGTCTCCATTGTGTCGCGTGGATGAAGAGAGCTAAGCCTCCCTTCACAGGGTGCAATCCACCACGCCAACATACATCAAAATGAATCATCATAGTCTTAAGTAATTACAGGAACAAAGAGTCTCTTATCCTTAACAATTGAAGTGGGTAAAAACATCAATGGGCTAACTATGAAATTTCCTACAAGAAAGATAAGGACAATGTTGTTACATATGCATTGTCTTGCTAGTATGAAGAATAAAAAAAATTGTGTACACTATCAATACCCATTTTGGAATGGTTTAATGAGGTCCTACAAGACTAACACAAAGATGATTCCCAGATTCAATGACTCATCTAGCAAGTGTCCACTAATCCTTCTTCTATGTCTAAAACATCTTAGGATGGATGTTATTTGTGACACAAAGGTCATCTTATATTGGTTCCTAAATCAGCACTATGAGCAATTTTTTTTGTTAGAACTGCATGCATCACCATCAACCAACCACCAAGGATTTTTAAAAACATATGAAAGGGTCTATAGGAATTTATTTTGGGAGGGCATTAAATAAGACAAAAAAAAATTTAGTGGAATTTTAGATTTGTTAGCCCAACGTAGATGAAATGGTCTCGACCCCAAGCATGCTCTATCAATTACCTATTCCTATCAAGGTATGAACTGACATTTCCATGGACTTCATTGAAGAGCTGTCAAAGTTAAGGGGAAATCAATTGTTTTGGTCATGTTGGATCACCTCTCCAAGTATGGCCACTTACCCTCGTACATCCTTTTACCTCGTCCACTGTTTCCCACATCTTTATTAATCAGAGCTTCTACCTCCATGGGATACTTGCTTCCATTTTTTGCGATCATGATCCCATTTTTAGTAACTTATGGCAGGATAATTTCCAACGATATGCTACCCAACATAAAATGAGTTTATTGAACTATCCAAAAATAGATGGTCAAACATAAATTGTCAACAAATGCTTGGAGACCTATTTGTGCTTTACCTCAGATCAACAACATCATTTGGTTAAATGGTTACCATTCATGGAATGGTGTTACAATATCACATATTAAATTACAACCATTATGACACCATATAATTCATCTATGGTCAATCACCGTCATCTCTTAAAACATACATTCCTGGAAGTTCAAAGTTATAGGAAGTAGTTTCCACACTCAACACTCGTAAAAATATCGTTTGAACTCTTAAGGATAGCCTACACACAACACAAAACTAAATGATGCAACATGTTGATCAACACTAATCTAAACCTAATTTCAACATAGGGACATGGTTTTTATCCAAAAACATCCTTATAAACAATCCACCTTGAAGATGAAGGGTCATTAAAAACTAGCACCCAATTTTTATGGCCCCTATGGGATTTGAGTTAGATCTACCCTCTTCTTCCAAGATCCATCCTGGTTTTTATGTATCTTGTTTGAAGGTTATTGGTCAACATGTTTGAGTTCAGACTGCACTACCCGAGCTCGATACTAAAGGATCTATTCTCCTGGAACCTGAATGTATCCTAGACAAGCAATCATGAAAGCTCTACACCTACATTATCACAAATTTTGCCATAGAGGCATGAAACAAAACTAGAAGATGCAACATGGGAACTCTTACTCCAATTGCAAAAATAGTTTCCTCGCCTCAAACTTTGAGGGTAAATATTTTTTTAAAGTGGGAGGGCATGTTAGGACACCTTCATCCTAACCATTTTCTTTTGTATTAGGTATTATTAATAAAAGCTTGGACACATATACTTTGTAAGTTGACGCATTAGCTAATTGTAATCATCTCACATGTATGGAAGTAATAATTGTCTTGAATATATTAGTTTAAATAGAAAGCATGTGCAAGAGGAAAACCTATCCACTGGATATTTTGTATCCATTAAAAGGAGGTTACCACCTCGAAGAAATATGCAATATTTTGTATGTGATTGTGTGATTTCAATACAATATTGTGCTCTTTGTTTCAATTGCAATGGATATTCTCTATATTTATGTTGCTAGATTAATCTGTTTGCATGAAGGATCTTATCAAACCCCATGGTATTAAGCTCATTGGGGTGCAAATCCTGATTAAGGGCTTTTTGATTTTTGGGTTTGCAGTCCCTTAACAATGCATGAATATTTTTAAGCATGGTCCCTATATGATAGGAGTTCGTTGCTTGTCTTTTCCCCTTGGACCCCGGACTTTGTTGTCTTTGATAAATCCAAACTTAAGGTCATCATTTGTGTGGAATTCCCTGGTCTGCCTATGCCATTGTGATCATTCATGGAACAATTTTTTAAACCCTTGGGACATTTCATGTGTTTCAAGACTAACTAGCTTTATGCCACTAGACTGCAAAGGTGAGTCTGCATAGAGGTTGATCTCGCACAAGACCTTCATGAAATCATAGATATTCAAATAGGTGGGCAACTATTCATCCAATGGGTAATGTACATAAAATTTTCCAACACCTATTTCCATTGCCAATTTGAAAAACATAAGATAATATATTGCCCTCTCATGGCCACCACCAATTCCGTTGGCTTAGGCCATGGCTAAACAAAGCAAACCTTAAGAAGGGATCAATGATGGTTGGAAAGTTGTGGGTCCACAAAATAGCTAGAATAATCGAAATAACAAAGCCCCCATTGCAAACCCTAAGTCGGCCATGGCCGCCATGTTTGTGAACCTGCCGCTAGTGGATTAAGCCCCAATTACACAAACCCCTCAATCTCCTTTAACCAACCCTATTCTATGTGTTGAGTACTCCCCAAGCAGCTAATCTAGTATTTAAATCACAAGTGTCTCTGGGTCCCAAATTTTTTTTTAGATAACAAGAGTCTCTAATTTTGGCATTCATTGTCATGGAAAACATTCGCAAGACGTCTGCTCCAGAACATAGGGAAACACCTCTCTCCTCACCAATAACAAATGTAACACTCGTGGAGCCCTTTCCCAGAGAAAAAGGAGAATGAGTATGTTCAAGAAGAGAGGCAACCAATGCAACTTGTGACCATCTCATCAAAAGTCAATAACAAAAGTTTATGAGAAATAACTTTATGGCGCAAGGCCCTAATGGAGAGACAATGGATCTTGATAGTTACTCAAATATTTTTTCATGGAATGTATGCAAATTAACTACCCTAGGACACAAGTACATAGTTAGGGCATGTTGCCAAAAATTTTCTAAAATGCCTATTTTATGTTTGCAAGAAGTTAAGATTACTTGTTTTTCCCTAGAGATGGTAGTAAAGATGATTTGTCTTGACCCTACATGTCACATGTCATTGAACATGGCAGAGTCATTACTTTGATAGCACTACCTTTTGCCTCATTTGTAATGAACTGGGGGATGCCCCTATCTAACCGTGTCATTTGGACGGTTTTTTATTTTGATGAGTAGTCCCTCGGATTAGTTAATCTCTATGCCTCCAACAATGTTGTTGAAAGAGCAACGCTTTGGTGGTGGTTAGTGAAGGAGCTTCTAGAGGCAAACTAGATAGTTTCAGGGGGTTTTAATATGGTTGAATCTCCAAAAGACAGAGGGATTCTACTCATGAAATGGTGCGTAGCTGAAAGAGAAACTTGGTTTTACATGTAGAATAAATTAGGGTTATTTGATCCTAACCACCATTGCAAATCCTCTAATGTTTATCCTTGGTTCACTTGGTCTAATTTTTATGAAGGAACTGCAAGTGCTTAAGAGACTTGATAGGGCACTTCTCACTTAGGAGAATGCCTTTACATTTGCCTAGTGTTTTTAGAGGCCAATAAGGGTGCTTGTGGATGTTCCTCCATCAGATCATTAACCTATCAAATTTTGTATTGAGTGGTCTACGCCATCACCTAAAGTTTTTTAATAACCAATTCTATCTCAACACCTTGCACCTACAACATGATGGAATTCTTATGCATATCAGGCAGGTTTGGAACCTTGTCCCTTACCTCATTGGTGCTACAAGTTAGATTGATTGGTTTCAAACCCAAATTTGTACAATCTATTCAAAACCTCTTTAGGGATGCCTTTCCATGCCTTATTGTTAATGGCTATCATTCTAAGAACTTTGGCTTGTTTGGATCTACCAAATAGGGTTGCCTCTTAGCCCCTTCACTTAATGTCTTAGCTTCCTAAGATTTTGGGGTATTTACTGAGAGACTATGTCTCCAAAGCCCTAATGAAGGGGATTTTCCTTCCTCATTTTCCTAAAGTTCAACTCATCAATAGACATTTTGTTGATGACTCTTTTCTACTATCCTTGAAGAGGAGGTTGTGGACTATGAAATACTTGTAGGCTTTTTGCCTTCAAGTTCTAGTATCCAATGCGTTGACTAAATGTTATAGACAATCATATGGCCCTCGATCAAGTTGGGTTGATGCCTAACAATGGAAATGATCTCTCATGGAAAACTGTTTAAATTTCTAGGAATCCCCTTTGCCTCACAAGGATTTCAAGTGGGATTGTGAATAACCAAGCCCTTTTCTTAACAAATAAGTTTCAAATTTGTTCCAAAGTTTTAGCAGCATCTCATGCACTACTCTTACGTTGGGCTCCTTCTAACACAACCTACAAAATGTTGGAGAATTCACTTAGAGATTTATTTGGGACAACTCTGAAGGAAAAAAGGCATTTCATAGGATGCGTGGGATATTTTTTGCAAGGCTAGAGATGTTGGTGGTTTGGGGCCTATTGATGTTTACAAACAAGGGATTTCCCTCTATGCCAAATGGATTCCCAGAGCGATTGAAGGTAAGGAAGCTTAGGAAGATTCTCCTCAGAAATTGGATCTCTTCTAGAAGTCTTTATGAAAGAGTGGGTTGAAGAAGATTGGTGTTTCATACCTTGTTGATTGTTCTTGTTCCTATGGAGATTGTTGGCACCTTTGTGGCTAACAATATCTAGAAGGCTTGGGAAATGATCAAACTCTGGCTTGTTTGAAAAGGGGATAATTTTAGGACTAGGTTATCTTTCAACTAACTCTCTTTATGTCAATCTCTAATTATAACTCACAAATGGAAACTCTCTTGCAGAAACTCCTAGAGTTAAAGCTCTATGGTTGTTTCATAAGGGCATTCATAGCATTGCCAATACTTTCTATAAAAGAAATAGGTCATTGGCTCCTTCACCTACTCTCAAAACCAAATTCGGTCTCAACACCTAGGGCTTTGAATCCATTTTTGAAATTCAAATCATAGTATGTGACTATGCTTTACATCAAATTGGTCTCAAAGCCCCCCTCCGATGGTGGAAAGATTGGAATTGGAGTATTTTTACTCCTCTGCTTCAATACAAACAATGGAACCTTAAGTGTTCCTTTTCTTGTTGGAATTTGAAGATCCCAAACCATTTACTCTGCAGTGGTTGAGTGCAAAAGGCCCTATTTGCTTGGTGTATTCTCTACCAAGGGTTACAAATTGGAGATAAATTGCTTCACATGTAGATTCCCTATCCTAGATATCGTCCATGTGGCCAAAGGAAGCCTCTCAAACACATCTTTTGGTTTGTGTGAGAGCTCAACAGGGTTGGAAGTGGATCCATTCCTTTGTTCAACCCTTCAAAGCAAAACCTTTCTCTTAGCACATGGTCCTTGGAGATTTCGTTATACTCCTTACAAATTTCAAGTAATTTGGAATATTTTTTGCATTTAAGATTTTTGTTAGCGTTGGAAAGATATAAATTTTGTTGTTTTTAATAGAGACCATTTAAACAAATTATTATATTGCTAACATAATTGCTATGTTATATGATGCAATGTTGCAATCCAAATACAAGCAGAGAATGTGGCACTTGAGTTGAGCACCTTCACATCGTCATTGGTCACTAGGGAAATGCCCTTTGTGCCATTAGCACAGTGTCCCTTGATTCACCAATGCAAGATTTTTAAGGGAGGGACCACACGCAGATTGATCGAGGTAGAGGGTGACATATGTCTCATAGTCACTCTGCATTTCAATTCCACCTCATCAAAAGGCTCTCACCTTCTAGAGGGCATGGTGGGTTTCCATCACCCCAAGTAGGGTATGGACCTACTAGATTTAGGCCTATAAGATGGGACAACTAAGAGAAAAAACCTCATTTATCTTTGGCTATTTCACCTCCCTATTACCAGATGGAGGAAGAAAATGAAGAAAAAAACAGACATAATGGTTGGGATCCCATCCCTGAGACTATGCACCCCCATGGCAATGGTTGAGAAGATAACACTAAAACTCTATCGCCACCTCCTCCCTCAACGATACTAGTTGCACTAGTGGCCTAGTATTTGGTTTATGGTTATGCTTTTTATGGTATTTGTTAATGCTGGTGGCACGTGCCTATAATCATGTAATTTCTTTTTGGGTGGCCTTAAGCCTCGACACTTTGTTTTGATCCTAAAGTTAGTTTTGGATTGAACTTTGATGTGCTATTTGCTCAGTGTCATATCATAGAACCCATCTTTTTGATCGGGCGTACATTATGTTTTTTCTAAAATATAAGCCATACTTAAAATGATTTCAGAAATTAAAGAACTACTCTCATCGTTGCTATATTATAGATCTTTGGTGGAATATTCCCTGCCATGTAAAGTTGGGTCACAATCTTTTTCTGTTCTTTTCTTTTTGTGGATTGCTGTGTTAATTTTGATTGTTTATTTAATATATTTAAATAAATAGAATAAATTTCACATGGCAAATATCAATAACAAAACCTTTCACCGTATTGAATAAAACTCTAATATTCTATGGCTATATTTTATTATTTATAATATAATAAACTTCAAGATTCATAAATTATCAATTTTTCATTTATCCGTAAGAGGTGATGTGGCCGTTATGTATCTTATTCTGCATCAATTTAATAAATTTAAAAAATATATATTCCAACTTTAATATTTTATTTACTTGTAGAGGGTGACAAATATCATACAAACTATGATAGCCTTCTGGATACATTCGGATAGTTTGGATTCAACTGGTAGATCCATCTTCAACTCACCTCTGAAGATGGATCCAGCAGTTGGATCCAAAACATCAGACAATCTTCTTCAAACAAATGTATCCAGAAGATGATACAGATTATTGCATTATGAAGAAACCACACTTGAAGACAAACCCTTTTTCACATTGCCAATAAGGAACAAGCAAATATTGTGGACGCAAAGTGCACCTAAGTAATCTCAAGTAGCTGCTCCCCTCGGGAATTGGAAGGGACAGCCCTTTTTACAGCAAGACATCACAGTTTTTCCATAAGGAGGGCCTCCATTGTCATATCAAAATTTACCTAAGTCTACGACAAGCTTCTTTTCACCACTTTGAATTGCAAATTAGCTAACCAGTCCACAATCTTCTTTCAAAACCTCTAAGACATGACCAAATCATTTTGATGCATTAACAATCAAACCTAATATGAAATGTTGAAATTTGAAAGGGTACTACTTCTTAACAGTTACCCAGCTGAGCAAACAGATTGTATCGCCAATAAGTATAAGCATCAATATGAGAAAGTAAAAACATTTTTTATCTAGATTCTTAAATCCTGGCAAATTGTGGACAAAACTATTAATGCAGACAGTTATCGTTGCAACAGGATATTTTACGGTGCCACCCTTACACATTAACTTTTCCAGAAACTATTAGACATTAAATTTTCCTATCTGGGTTCAAACTGTATTTCAAATTTCCATGAAGCCTTATTTATGCAAGAAATATGCCACATAATACAGAGCTGATTTATTAATAATGTTACTTTCTGAGAGTTCTGTAAACATGATTTAGATAATGTTGAATACATCATATCAAAGACAAGACATACTCAAATATATTTTGTCCAATCCATAGTAAAACTAGAAATCATGATTAGGCATCTAAACCTACATTAGAAGTTGAGTCAGAGGAAACAGATTTCTGATTTTACAACCTATCAAAATTTGAATGCAAATTCTGCATTAAACAAGAGCAAAGTGCAATCGGTAATAAGATTAGTTCCTGTGTCATGTTTAAATCATATACAAATTACAATCTACTAACAACAATTACAGGTGGACATACAATGTATCAAATATGGCATCCTTGAAGTTGAAATTATTCTGTGCACAAAAATATAGGAGACCATTAGCAATTAATATTATGACGAATCTGGGGATGGCGATGGCCGAAGCTTCGAAACCTAAACCTAATCACTTTCGAATTCCTGCAGCGGCGGCGACTGATCCAGCGGGGACAGCGACTAGCCAAACGGTTGCAGCAACTGGTTCATTTGTGGACGAAGCATGGAGGTCTTCCATGACCCTGCCAACAGTAGACATAGCCACAACAGGGGAAACTATTTTCAATGGTTTGAGTCCACTTCAAAATGAGCAGCATTTCGTTGAAGCTGGTGGCTGGTTTGGGTCACATAGAATGGACAGCGAGGCTGCGGCAGGATAAGGATCATCAAGCAGTTTTTCTCCAGGCAGAAGCCTTATTTCGCCGCCTCTGCAGCACACGGCATGGCTTGGAGCAGATCCTCGGGGGCCTATGGGAGGGGTCACATGGGTTAAGTGGCTAAATGAAGAAGTAAAAGCAAACAGGGAGTGGATGTGGGCACCACGGATTGATCAAAACGAAGGATCCGATAATACATAAACTTGCGGTCCTTGAGGATGAAGGCAAAGTGTTCGACAAAATGTTTGACCAGGAGAACCCAAAAACCGAGCAACCAGGATATCGAGTAATGGTGCGCTCTCTTTTAGGGGTAAAAAAATGTTTCTGGGTAAAACCGACAGATGCTGTAATAGATTTAGAACAGAGGTTGCAGACCTCTTTAGATGTTCCAGCTGACTCCCAATGCTTTGGTTCGTCAAGGTAAGGAGCTGTGAAATTTACAACTGTCCTTTTATTCACTAGGAAAAGACTCGGTCATCTCCATGGCTTCCAAGTTGTAGGGAGGGATGGCTGGGTTAAATCAATCCTCTAACCCCAAACCTGCGTCCTTCAAAGATGCAGCCAGAAATGTTGCCTCAATTCCAAATTCGGCGAAATGCTTTCCTTCTTTTCAAGCCTAAATTGTTGATCAAGCGGAGGAGGTTCCTTCTGTGGAGATCTCGAATGAGGGAGTGGATGAGTATTTTCATTCTCAAGCTGAGGATGCAGTTATCTGTAGGTTTAATACTCTGCGGCCTTCTACGACCGCTTTATATAAAGGGGTTCATGACACATGGTCAAATCACTGTGAAATCTCTCTGTGTTCGAAGGGGTTTTTTGTCGTTCACTTCCGTGATCAGCAAGATTACCAGAAATATTTTTCAGAAGGCCCCTGGTTTTGGGGTAATGCGGGCTTGTTTATCACTACCTAGTTTCCAGAATTTAACCCTCTCACTCTTTCAGTCACTAAGATGCCAGTCAAGAAATGTTGCCTCAATTCCAAATTCGGTGAAATGCTTTCCTTCTTTTCAAGCCTAAATTGTTGATCAAGAGGAGGAGGTTCCTTCTGTGGAGATCTCGAATGAGGGAGTGGATGAGTACTTTCATTCTCAAGATGAGGATGTAGTTATCTGTAGGTTTAATACTCTGCGGCCTTCTACGACCGCTTTATATAAATGGGTTCATGACACATGGTCGAATCACTGTGAAATCTCTTTGTGTTCGAAGGGGTTTTTTGTCGTTCACTTCCGTGATCAGCAAAATTACCAAAAATATTTTTCAGAAGGCCCCTGGTTTTGGGGCAATGCGGGCTTGTTTATCACTCCCTAGTTTCCGGAATTTAACTCTCTCACTCTTTCAGTCACTAAGATGCCAGTCAAAAATGTTGCCTCAATTCCAAATTCGGCGAAATGCTTTCCTTCTTTTCAAGCCTAAATTGTTGATCAAGCGAAGGAGGTTCCTTCTGTGGAGATCTCGAATGAGGGAGTGGATGAGTAATTTCATTCTCAAGCTGAGGATGCAGTAATCTGTAGGTTTAATACTCTGCGGCCTTCTACGACCGCTTTATATAAATGGGTTCATGAGACATGGTCGAATCATTGTGAAATCTCTTTGTGTTCAAAGGGGTTTTTTGTCGTTCACTTCCGTGATCAGCAAGATTACCAAAAATATTTTTCAGAAGGCCCCTAGTTTTGGGGCAATGCGGGCTTGTTTATCACTCCCTAGTTTCCAGAATTTAACCCTCTCACTCTTTCAGTCACTAAGATGCCAGTTTGGGTTCGTCTTCCCAATCTACCCTTACATTTGTGGCATGCCCATAAGGAAATAGCTAATGCTTTGGGGTCATTCTTAAAAAATGATAATGAGCGAGCTATTGTAGTTTTATGCATTTACGCCATAATTTGTGTAGAGATTGATTTAAGCAAAGGGGTGCCAGATGAGATCCTTTTAAAATATGACAATGTTCAACATGTTCAAGTTTTTGATTATGAGCATACCACATTTAGCTGCCACAACTGCAAAACACCAGATCATCTTCATGCATCTTGTCCTCTCCGGCATCCGCAAGTGATGAAAAAGAAGGGAGAAAAGTCCAAATCAAGCAAATGGAGTGCCCCAAATCCGTCGCTAGTGGCAGAAGACTGTTTTAGAGATTCAGAAGCACAAGAAGATATAGAATTGGGAGATAGCAAGGAGAAAAAGCTGTGTCTGCTAAAGAAGAAGTGCCCAATGAAGAATTGACAGAATTTGTTTAGAATCCCCCTTTGAAGCAGCCACTTGGGGGAGTGAAACGAGGACATGAGTCTGAACACTCAAACTCAGACAAGGATTTTCCTGAAAATAGAAATTCAGAAACACAAAATTTAGATAAACAACTAGTTGTAGTAAATTCCGAGCAAGAAATATGTCAGGAAATAAAAAAGAAAAAAGGTTAAAAAGGCAAGATAGCTAATCTTTTAGATTACCATCCCACACGCTGATGTTTGATCCTGGCTTTTGGGTAGTAAGTAGGCTTGTTGTTTGGTTGCTTTTAGCCTTATGGCTGTTCATTGTAGTTGTTTCTTCTGGGAATGGTGTTTTTAGCCTGGTCTGTTGTGTAACTTCAATATTAATATAGGGTAAGGGTCCCATCAAAACTGTATTAATCTAAAAAAATATTATGGTGAATCCTCTTACTTGCCTATATTCATTTTCTACATAGTAGAGCAGTCTAATAAAATCCACCCCAAGTAATTGAAAAGAAAAGCAAGCAGCGGGCATACTTCATTACAACAATGTTGAGTACTCCTAAATGTCAATTCATACAATCAAATGTGGAGTGAAAACAACCAAGACAGCAAATTTTCCAACATATGGGATTTATTTTGCATCAGAGGCAAGATCTTTTGATAATATACTACAATATCATACACAGTTACTCTGGTGTAAAACCCACAGAGCAAAAGATGATGATGCATAGAGCTCAAATGTTAAGCAATATCTTAAATATACACCAGAGAGGTAGGGGGTACCAATATAAAGATATTCCCCATAAAAGACAAATCAATACAACTCAAATGCCAAAGCAATCCAGGATTAGATATTATATGAAACTAGAAACCCTACAATATCATATATCAACAATAGATGTTGACAGGCAGTTCATGTCTCTGTTTATTGTTTTAAGTTCAAAGCTTAGCACAGAGGATTTGCATTATTACCGCTATCATTTAGGCATGATTACCAAAAGTATAAAATTCTTACAGCCATGCCCCCAAAAGAAGACTGATTAACCCCTGGCCTTAAGCTCTGCAAGGCGTCGGCTCAAATCGTCCTCTTCAACTTTCTCCTGCTTGGCAGGAATTGCATGACCAGCAGCCTGAGGTAGGCCAACAGACACCTCAAGCCCATAATCATCAGCTACCTGTTGCATTAAAGTGCTGACTTGATCCTCTGGAGTGGAAAGAGAAGTGCTACCAGCCATAGCATTCTCGACAAATTGTGACTGTACCTCCATGTTCACAAACTGTGATTCAAATTGATCCATTGTTTCAGACATCTTTTGAAGATTATTGCTTGCAAGGGCAGTATCCAATGACCTTACAATTGATGTCATGGATTTGTTGATTGTCATCATTTTGGCTTGAGTATCAAGCCTGGAAACCACAGCATCCAGACGAGAAGCCAAGCGCATGTAGTTTAATTGTTCATTACGTTTTCTGATAGAGTTTTCTGCATAGATACGAGCTCCATCCATGTTTCCTTTCTCTATGGCTTTCTTAACTTTGAGTTTTTCAGCTTTTTCTTCCTTTTCACATTTTCTAGCCTGCCTTTGGAGGCTCTTGGAGGTAAACTTGAGCTGAAATATTTGATCCATCAACCTCTCAGTGTTCCCCATTGAATTCCTAGATCCGAAATCCTAAAGTCAATAAATTGCTCAATCCCTGTAAAACAGACTCCTGCAATGTCTCAAGCGATAATAAATCAAACACACAAAGTCTAAATCACTAAAACTCCTTAATAAACACAAAAGAAGGCTCTGAAAGTTGAAACACAGATCTGAGCAATACGTAAATGCAGACTTCTCCAAAGCCCTAAAATTCAATAAATTTCTCAACAATTACACAAAGCAAAAAAGCTCAGAAGCACGCTCATTGATTTCCCAAGATGAAATTAGTCAAAAACTCATCAGCTCCATCGAATTTGCATCATATTTTAGTTCCCAACACAAAATTCTCTATCTGTTTCAAATAAGATATATTCTATATATAAACACAGAATATGAGTTACCCAAGGTCCCAAATTGTATAACTTACAAATCCAACTCTCTATGAAGATACAAAAGACTCCTAAAACACACAAAAAAATAATTTGAAAAACAGATCCTGGAAGTACTGTTGTCCAGATTTCTCAAAACAACAGTTCCAAAGCCCTAAAATTCAATATATTACTCAGCAATTACATAAATAAAAAACTCGCAACCCACACAATTTCCGCGGGTACCCAAGTTCAAATTACTCAAACCTACATAAATTCAGTTGAATTTGCATCAAAATTTATTTTTAGTGCTTTCATTTCATGTTGAAGAAAAACATACGGGCTAAATTCAAAATATTTTACACTAAATGCCAATTTCTGAAACCCACAAAGAAACAATTTATGAAGTTCAATGAAAAATCTTTAGTCTTTACAAATTCAATGAAGGCAAAAGAAGGCTTTGAAAAATGGATCCAAACAACACCCAAGTTGAACTTTCTCAAACTCACTAATTCAGAACATGAAATTCTATAAATTGTGGAGAAATTACGCTGAAAATGCATCCTTCCAGTACTCATGATCAAATTACTCAAACCTACATAGGGTATTTCCTATGGGTTATTTTTCGCTCAGTTGACTAAATTTCATAAATTAAACTCAACAAAGAGCAAATTTTGCTTGGAAAAAAACACAAATATATCCACCAAATTTTCATATAAAATATATACAATGTCAATAGTTTAGTTAAAAAATACATGAATTCATACTAAATCTTATGTTTTCTCTCAGATTTTACCTACAAAAAATATATTTCTAGTTTTTTAAACAGAAAATATTCATCAACCTTTCTACAAGTACCCAAAGAAAAAAGAAAAAAGAAAAAAGAAAAACTTCCGTTGCCTACAAAAATCCATAGAATTTGTACCATATATTAATGCCTAACACAAAATTCACTACTGCATTTTTCAATTAACAACTCCACAAATCTAGATCTCCAAATCATCAGTAAATTGCTAAGATAAAAACGATAAAGCCTTTAGAACGAATCCAGACGGTACCCATGTTCAGATTTCTGAAACCCGCAAATCCAAAACCCTAAGATTCGACGATTCTTCACAAATTTCACAACAAAAGCCATAAACACACATCTCTCCAGTGCCCAAATTCAAATTACCCAAAGCCACATCAATTACATTCAATTAACATCATATTTTAACACCAAACATACAATTGTTCACCCCGTTTTCCAAATTCAGATAAACGCAAAAGAGAAAATAAAATGCAGAATTTAAAAACTAAAGATCGAGCTAAGAATTAGACTTGCCCGGACTATTTAGATGTTGCGATTGAAATGTCGATTTGTCCTAACGACTGCAATTTTTTGGATGGGATTCACCAACTAATTCGCTTCCTCAAAAATTAGCCTGTGGTTGATTTTCCTTCAGTCGTCCTCAAAATATAGGCCTTAAAAGAACCGTCATCTTCCTCCTCCTTTCCTCTTGTTAGTCCCTTTTGCGATGCACCACGGTCATATGAGAGAATCTCTCTTGTAGCACTTTTTGATAGCTCTTTCTTTGAAATTGTGTTTTTCTCTTTTAAATCTAAGACGTGGGACCCATTTGTACAACCAATGCACACAACTTGTGATTAAAAGAGAGATTATTAATATGTCATTATATTAAATAGCTTGTTAGAAAAAGGAATTGTTTTCTTTTAATTTGTGATTAAATTATATCTTTTCAATCAATCAATTTTTATTTTTTATTTTTTATATTTTTCAAAATATTTGAAATTTTCATAGTTTATTTGTGCATTTCTTAATTAAAAATATGAAAAAAAATATTTAATAATATTTTGATTGATGGAATTGGTGTAAATTAGTGATGTCATAACTAACATAATATATTATTACCCCCTGAATGTTATACTAGAAGAGAGTAAGACATTAATGACGAGAATCTCTATATTATAGTTGTTAATAGTTGTAAATATTAATAATAATTTATTACTGAAACATTACAAACTAATTCTGTTTACTATAATTATTCTTGATAATAATGCCAATGCTAATCATGCACTCATTAATCAAAATCATTGCTTACATGTGGCTATGTAACAGGGACCATGGATCATTATATCCCTACTCTAGATTTTCAATGCTATGGTTTTACAAATGTAACATGGCTACTAGTTTAAGAAATTATTTGTAGGAAGTTCGGGGTTCGATTATCGAAAACTTCATCGCTTTGTAGTGCTTTTCTCTGTGTCATTTCATAAGTGTTTTGATTGGAAATCCTTTAAAATAGCCATCTTATTTTTTGGAAAAAAAATTACATGGACTAGTAAGTTTGGTGAAACCAATGGTAAGTAGTACAATGAAAGTTGTGGAGGCTCTATACAATTATGGGCATACGAATTTTGTGGTGAGTAATATTGATAATATTATTATTTTAGATTTAGTCTCAACAACTAGGGTCATCCCCAGTGTCAAATATATTTATGTTTTATTGTTGTTGCAAGTAATTTTTTAATGTAGTACTCAAAATCCTCCCCCTTTATAGAACCAGAGGTTCTAAATGAAGATATTTCTACGGAGTTTATTGCTGGGGAGGTAACCGGTCCAGGGGTCTTGCAAGAATGGTTTTCTTTGATATGCCATGAAATATTTAATCTTCAGAATGCATTTGTTTTGTCATGATCAAATGACCATCATTTAAAATGCATTTGTTTTGTCGTGATCAAATAACCAATGAAGGTTTTCACCTAATACTGATAAAGTCCCTATCATTATGATCATGGACATGTTTTAAAGGCATTTTTCTTCTTATCTTTTTATGTCATGTAGTGATAATGTGCAAGAATTTATTTTAATCTAGAACATACTTGTAATTTCTAATGGTTGCAAAATAAGAAATACATGTTGTTCTTAGGATTCATAGTTCTAATTCAAATTTCACTGTTTGTGTTCCATCAATTATTTGTGCATAGATGCATGGTTGGATATTGCTTTTATGTATTAGGTTTTATTGCAATTAGTGGAGAGAATAGTACCCCATAGTTAGCGTTATATTGAAATTCATTAATTTTACTTCATTAGATTTATAATTTAGGATTGTTTGGGGTGGTGAAATGCAAAAAATATGAAAATTGGCAAGGTAATTTGGTAAATTCTACTTATACTATTTTTTTTCTCATTCTGCACCATCTGGGGGAATCTGGGCCATCTTAATTTCAAATTTTGTGGTCAAGTGATTCTTGTAACTCTAATACACATGGTCAAAATTGACGTTATTTTAGCTTGCATATTCTTCAAGCAACTGACATATGAATTAGTCTATTATGAATATGTTTATGATGCAGATCCTGAATTATATGTAGGTTACAAGAAAACTTTGAACATGGATCCAAAGATATTTGATATAGATGCTCTAGGGATCACCTTTGTGACTAAAGTTGAAGAACTAGGCTGTCAGAAGATGGCAGAGCTTTGTCAAGGTGGTAGGGACATGGTTGTGTTAAAAAAAAGATATCAATTTATGTCATATTTATAGGGTTAATTGCATTCCATGTTTCTACATCTAAAATCCCTAATTTTTCTTTCACTTGATTCTCTTGATCCCAAGCCCTAAGTTATTACTATTTTTAAAGAATATTCAAATCCTAGTATGCTTACATGTGTCATAATTGTATTATCTCTCTAGGGTTTCATTGTAAATTATAGCTTTATATTTTTCAAAACCCTAACCATTAGCCATTAGACTTATTGGTCATTCTTGCATTCATGATTCAATTACATCAAAATATTTTTATGATGGATAGAAAACTCTCTTTGATCAATCATGATTTAGAATTATCTCATAATGTATCTTTCCTCAAATATTTAAGCCCATAGTGCATGACACTAGCATGCTTGTAGTATCATTTATAATGTTCATTCTATTATGTATTAAAATGCTAGTGTGTGTTTAATTATATCTTATATAGTATGTGTTATAGAAATGACTAAATTTGAATTGTATAATGGAATGGGTAACCCTTGTTTTTATTTTCTCTATTTTATGATAAATGTGATTTGTCAAGATCTACTGCCCACTAAGGACACACTGGATTACCTTTGTATTAGCAACTAAACACGGAATTTAACCAGAATGATAAGTAACTAGAAATATGAAACAACACAGAATATGAGAGACAATACCCAATTATATTAATAATCATTCAGAAGAAAATACAATAAAGAAGATGCCACACTTCTTCCCACACCTCTAGAGCTCCCACACTTATAGGGTTCACCTGTAATTCTCCTTTAACACTTCACTCTCTCATCATGGTCACAACAATCAACTCAAACACAGAGTTGTTGTTCACCTCCACCAGTCAGTAACAACGCTGCCAGTACACCAAGTACACAACCATACTCCAAGTAGATCTCCCTTCTCTTGCAACAACCTGCAAATCAATAGACCTTACTTACCACGTAGATGTCTCTACACCCTGAAGAACCCTTGTCCTTACCTCACCAAGTCCTTATGATTCTTCAACCAGTACCCTGGTGGATCTTCTACCAGAACTTGCACACCCTGTAACTCTACCTGATCATACACACTCAGCACCCCTTTGGAACTAGGAGAAGCTAATCCCTACTCTCTTTTATAAGCCCTCTTGGCTATCTATCACTCTTGCTTTCTCTCTTTTGAAGGAGCTAATCTTTGCTCTCTCACTCTAGTACAATTTTACAATATAGCCCATGAGTCTATTATATAGATCTCATGCATACAATAATTAGACTTTCTTAATTACAATAATTAGACACGCAACTCCAAGACTATAATTAGCCTTTAACATGCAAACTGACAGTCTAAAAATAGACCTATTCTCGACCCGCATGCAAACGCATGCACACACAGGTTGCCGACGTCAGCTCCTTCCTGACCAATGTCAGCCAACTCATAACCGATGTCGGTTGCTTCTGCACTGTAATATGATCGACGTCGGTTGATCAGATCGACGTCGGTTGCCCTGTAACTTGTTTTGCAACTCAGCAACCTCCGCAACTCTCCTCCATGTCTGCATCAATGAAGCTTTTAGATCCACAACCTAACAATCTCCCACTTGGAGATAAATAGTTGCACTGTACCTGTACTTATACACTGTCTAATTCATTTCCTAGCTTGTATCCCTCTTCAATTTTAATCCTGAAGACCAACCACCACATAACCTGTGGTGTACCTCCTGTCATCCAAGTAACCTACCACATCCAAACCTACAACTCCATGTAGTGAAGACCTTGACCCTGCATAACATGTTAACCTGCTGCTAGTCCCTCTCAGATACCTAAGAATCTACCTTCCCCGAATTGGCTCCAAACTCTCTAACAACTCCCACTGGAGATCAACCTGTGATCTTCCATGTCTCTTATGCCAAAGAATTTTGTTGCTCCCAAATTCTTCATGACATACCTCTGAACTAACTTTACCTTTAGCTCAGAAAATCCTTGCATGTGTAACCCTGCAACAAACAACCATCCACATACAATAACAGGATAATGTTGCGACCATCATCCACTTGGTAAGACAAACACAATGGTTACACTAACATTGATTGAAGCCCTGCTTTGTCATCCACCTGTCAAACCTGTACCACTGTCCTGCAGCTTCCTCAAGACCATATATCCTGGCCTTCCATCTCATGTATCCATCCACTCTCTTCTTTAACCTGGGAATCCATTCATCTTTTAGTGCTTTCATCCCAGCTGGCAACTCTACCAAATCTCCAGCTTGGTTCTCTTCTGAAGAATTCATGCCATGCTCCCACTGTTTCTTAGATTCTACCTGCATTACCTCTTCACGTCTTCCTGGTTCTTGACCATCAGTAAGCAACAAGTAAGAAGGTGAACAATGAATATGAGGTCCACTTACCCTTTCAGTCCTCCATGTGGGCATTTGAGACTCCTTGATAGCTTGTTGTTCGCCCAACATCCGTTCTAGTGACCGATCTCGGCCATCTCCCAATCTGCACCAGACCGACGTCGGTTCCCTGCGACTGACCCCTACTACTAACGTCGATTCTCCCTTATCGATGCCGGTGTCCCTTCTATCGATGTCAGTTCCTGTCTGACTGACGTTGATTCCTATTGCCCGACACCACCGACTCTACTGATCTGCACATGATCAACATCGGTGCCTGTCTATTCGATGTTGGTTACACCTGACCAACACCGATACCTGTGTTCACCTATGACTGATGACTTTTTACCCGCGAGCTCCTTTTGGATCAAACCCTTGTCCATATTAACATAGCCCTGCTCAAAATAATTTAGTCCCCTCAACTGATCTCTGTCCGTCATCTCCTCCATGAACACCAAGGCTTTCCAGTTTTTAAGTTTGTCAAAGATATCTGTCTTCCACTTAAGAACATGCATTCCCTTCTTACATATGTAACCAGGCCTACAAAGCCACATCTCTGCAATAGAAGGTGAATCAGTAATATAAGTAGATAGATAAAGGATACCTACTTTCTTACCACCGTCTAATTCAAGTGCATCCGCTGTGAGAGTTACTGTGCATCTCTCATCACCTAACTTTCCTGAAGAAATTAGACTCATCTCCAAGACTGGTACCTGCATGACCTCATTCAACACCCGTGTGTTATCTGTCTGCAATTTCAGCTTCACTTCCCCTTTGCCAAACATTTGACAAGGCTCACCAGCTCCTAAATAAATCTCTCCAAAGTCTCCAAAGACATAACCATGAAAAGATGCTCTATTTCGGGCTGCATGGAAAGAGGCAACATAATCTATAGACCAAAATTCTACTTTATCCATAGCAACCTGTGCAACAACACCTGCAACATCTGCTTCTACACGCTGATCTTCTACCGACCAACAATATTCCTTTACCTGCTCTTTCTTTTCATCAATCTGACCATTCGTGCTATTCAGTTTCTCCATTCGTAGCTTACTTTCTTCTGCCATTGCTATACTCCCACTCAATCTAAAACCCTTGAGAGTGACCTGTAATCAACAAACACTAACCAGATCTAATACAACCTGTTAGTAACTTAACCACCTTTTGATACCAACTTGCCAAGATTAATACCAACCTGGTCAACCTGCTCTGATACCAACTGTCAGGATCTACTGCCCACTAAGGACACACTGGATTACCTTTGTATTAACAACTAAACACGAAATTTAACCAAAATGATAAGTAACCAGAAATATGAAATAACACAAAATATGAGAGACAATACCCAATTGTATTAATAATCATTCAGAAGAAAATACAATAAAGAAGATGCCACACTTCTTCTTCCCACACCTCTAGAGCTCCCACACTTCTAGGGTTCACCTGTAATTCTCCTTCAACACTTCACTCTCTCATCACGATCACAACAATCAACTCAAACATAGAGTTGTTGTTCACCTCCACCAGTTAGTAACAACGCTGCCAGTACACCAAGTACACAACCGTACTCCAAGTAGATCTCCCTTCTCTTGCAACAACCTGCAAATCAACAGACCTTACTTACCACGCAGATGTCTCTACACCCTGAAGAACCCTTGTCCTTGCCTCACCAAGTCCTTATGATTATTCAACCAGTACCCCAGTGGATCTTCTACCAAAACTTGCACACCCTGTAACTCTACCTGATCATACACACTCAGCACCCCTTTGGAACTAGGATAAGCTAATCCTTGCTCTCTTCTACAAGCCCTCTTGGCTAACTAGCACTCTTGCTTTCTCTCTTCTGAAGGAGCTAATCTTTGCTCTCTCACTCTAGTACAATTTTACAATACAACCCATGAGTCTATTATATAGATCTCATGCATATAATAATTAGACTTTCTTAATTACAATAATTAGACACACAACTCCAAGACTATAATTAGCCTTTAACATGCAAACTGACAGTCCAAAAATAGACCTGTTTTTGACCCGCATGCAAACGCATGCACACACAGGTTGTCGACATCGGCTCCTTCCTGACTAATGTCGACCGACTCATAACCGACGTTGGTTGCTTCTACACTGTAATATGACCGACATCGGTTGATCAGACTGACGTCGGTTGCCCTGCAACTCAGCAACTTCCGCAACTCTCCTCCATGTCTGCATCAGTGAAGCTTTTAGCTCCACAACCTAACATAATTTAAATAAAATAAAACTATGAATATTCAAATTGTATAAAATATAAAAATAATCATACATATGATGAAGTGTAAAAGAGTATACCGATTTTGTATTTTAAAAATTATAAATTTACAAATCAAGATGGAAGAGAGGTACTTAGATTATTTTGATATTTTATTGCTCAATGTGTTTATCATTATCCCTCAAAATGCTTCGCGTTTACTCTATAACCACTTAGATCAATAAATAGGAGCTCAAACCCTATGTGAATATTGTCAATGAAACTTATATCTTTACAACGATCGACACTATTATGGTTGATTGTTCAAGTATGTGATGCCTTAGATCATTGTACCTACACTTGTAGATGCCTCCTATGTGTGTGCTTGCCTTCAGTCATGTTCGTTAATTTATGTTTTAATTATCTTTATTTCAAAACCTTAATTGCACTTTTGACACCAAGATTACCCTTGAAAAAGGGGTTGGTATGTTGGGTTGGACAACCCAAACCACTCCCCATTGAGTGACTGAGAACTTCCTAAATTCTTATATTCCAAAGAGGGCTCAAATTGCATGTAATTCTCTCACCTAGGTGTGTGTGTACACCATCATGATCAATATAAAATGCAATGTAATGTCCGACTTTCAATACTTGGCACCATGCAACTTTGAATTACATTTGTATTTAGACTTGGCTTTAAGACTACCCTTTTGAGATATTTTTAGATATGTAAGCCTTTACGATAATGTCTCAAGAGAGTGCTACTAGATTCTCAAGTTTGTGAGGACTTGCCAAGATGGGTATAACCTTAGGATTGATTTGTATTTATAGTTGACTCTTTTATATTTTCCTCTATGATTGACCCATGAAATGTGTTGAAGCTAATCCAATTATAGTTCATTTACATCTAAATAACATATATAATCATATAGATATTACACAAGATAGTGTTAAAGTATTTTCGAGTACTCACATGCATTCAAGATAGATTAAGCAATCAATAGAACACTTATCATTATGACACACACATTCATGTTAGAGCAATTATTGGGAGGAAGGACACACACTACACACCTCTAGGGTTTTGTATGTCATTAGATTTTTTTAATTATGAAATTTATTATTTTATATATATTATATATTATTTAAGGGATCAATAATTAAATGATGCTTGAATACCTAGCTAACTTGTAACATAAGCCCAAAAAAATATTTTTTTCCTAAAATTTTAGATATTATTATCAATGTATGTCAAGGAGAAGAAAAATTATTTTAAAAGTTATATGTTTTGTAGTGTGAAGATCGTAGCAAAGTAATCAAAGAACCAACCAAAAAAATACAGTCATCAAATCAGTGTCATGCTTATTTGTTAGTTGTCTGAAGTGACCTTGATATTTTGTCCCTATTAGAAGCACCCACAATGCTTTGAACATCAAGGTCCAATCACACTCAAAATTTTGGGCAATGTCATTATCACTATTGTGCATATATTTCCACATTTAAATTTTGTTTACAGTCACCAGATATCATGATATTAAATATATTCATTTAAACCCTATGTGAATACCCTACTTATGAATTGTAAAATGTTAATTAAGAATTATTACTATTTTACAAAATGTTTGTTATATTTAATCAAATGTAATTGGGATTTTTGTGTTGCATCTAGGTGTGATATATTTATACCTAATCCATTTTGGTAAACCCAAATTGTCTTACACCTCATAGAATACACATTTCCCATATTGTGTTAGATATCAGTTTGTTTCATATTTTTAGGATTAATTGCATTCCATGTTTCTACATTTAAAAGCCCTAATTTTTTTATCACTTGATTCTCTTTATCCCAAACCCTAAGTTATTTATATTGTTAAAAAATATTCAAATCCTAGTGTTCTTGTCACATAATTATATTCTCTCTAAGGTTTCATTGTAAATTATAGATTTATATTTTTCAAACCCTAGCCATTAGCCATTGGACTTATTGTTCATTCTCGTATCCTTGATTCAATTGCATCAAAATATTTCTATGATGGATAGAAAAATCTCTTTGATAAATCATGATTTAAAATTATCTCATAATGTTTCATTCCCTAAAATATCTAAGCCCATAGTGCAAGATACTATCACACTTGTATTATAATTTATAGTGTTCATTCTATTTTATATTAAAATTCTAGTGTGTGTTCAATTATATCTTATATAATATGTGTTATATAAGTGACTAAATTTGAATTGTATAATGGAATGGGTAACCCTTGATTTTATTTTATCTATTTTTTGATAAATGTGATTTAAATGAAGTAAAACTATGAATATTCAAATTGTATAAAATATAGAAATAATCATACATATGAGGAAGTGTAAAAGAGTGCACCAATTTTGTATTTTGAAAATTATAAATTGAAAAATCAAGATGGAAGAGAGGTATTTAAATTATTTTGATATTTTTTTGCTCAATGTGTTTGTCATTATCCTTAACAATACTTTGTGTCTACTCTGTAACCACTTAGATAAAAAAATAGGAGCTCAAACCCTACACAAACATTGTTGGTGAAACTTAGATCCCTACAACAATCAGTGTCATCCTTGTTGATTGTGCAAGTATGTGATACCTTAGACTATTGTGCCTCCACTTTTAGATGCCTCTTATGTGTGTGCTTACCTTCAATCATATGCAATGATTTATTTTTTCCTTCTCTTTGCTTTGAAACCCTAATTGCACTTTTAACACCAAGATTACCCTTGAAAAAGGGGTTGGTATGTTGCGTTGGTACATTGGGTTGGATAACCCAAACTACTCCCAATTGAGTGAATGAGAATTTCCTAAATTCTAATACTCTAAAGAGGGCTTAAAATGCATGCAATTATCTCACCTAGGTGTGTATTGGATCTAAGACTAACCTTTGAGATATTTTTAGATATGTATGCCTTTATGATAATGTCTCAAGAGAGTGTTAATGGATTTCTCAAGTTTGTGAGGACTTACCAAGATGAGTATAACCTTAGGATTGATTTGTATTTATATTTGACTCTTTGGTGTTTCTATCTATGATTGACTAATGAAATGTATCTAAGCTAATCGAATGGAGCCTTTCAAGTTTAAAAAATATCAATTAAGTGTTCATGGCCACCATGGATAGAGGTAGACACCTATAGTAAAACCATAACTATTTGACTATTTTTAGCACTATCCTAGGAGTGAAAATCAATGATCAGAGATATGGTGACAGTCTATTTAGGATTTTTAAAGGTTATTGCACAAGTTAGGGTGATCCTAAATATATGTATCTAATAAATTGTGTTGGCTAGGATAATACATGGGTAGGCAGATAAGGGAAAGTATTCATAAGAATCAAATGGGTACGCAAAATCCAAGTATGTTAAAGTGTACCAAAATTAATGTTTTCAAAGTGTCTAATACCAAATTTAGGTGTCTAAAAATGCTCTCTTTTTAGTCTACTATTGAAAATGCTATATTAAAAAGATAAAATAAAAATGTTGGTAACTATGATTTGTTGGGAAATAGTTTTCACATTAGGTGAAATTAGGTATTTACGAGAAGGTAAAAAATAAATGGTAAAGTAGATATTTACCGAGAGGTAAATAAGTAACAAGTTAGTAATTAGTAAATCAAAATATTGTTATATATAACAATATTATGTTAGAATATATTATATTGTGGTTGAGATATATTGTTATTTGGTATAATAATATATCATATTTAGGTTTGCTTAGTTGTAGGATTTGGGAGAGAATATCAGAGATATTGTAGGAAACATTATTCCCATATATATGTAACATTTCTTGGATGTATTAGTAATGTGAATTAGTGTGAAATATATTATTGTGTGAAAAATTTATATGTGTATTTTCCTGTGCATGTTTTAATTAGTGTTAATCTCTCTATTGATTTCTATCAGTGGTATCAAAGCATATTTTTGATCTTGTGCCTATGATGGAGTCATGAGTTATAAAAGGGTAGCTGCTATTGTCTATGCCCTTGTAGATGGCTAGAGAACCTCTTTGTAAAAAGCAAATTGATCTGGAATGAAAGTCTTTTGAGAGAAAGTGTTTTTTATATTATAGAGCATGGTTCTCTCTTTGAGAATGAAAATATTGAGGATTTAATGTTGCACAGTGGAAAAAGTTTATGGTTTTGATATTAGCCAAGCAGTCAATAAATCTCCTTATAGGGAACCTTTCAAAATATATAGTAGAATGTTTCATGTTCTTTACATTGCCATGTCTCCATTTGCTCAAGCTGACTACGACATCTTCCTTGATAGTGATAAATATTACACTCAGCTCTGACTCTTTTATACATTAAATTTTGAATCAAATTATATTCAAACATTGTAAATTTGTATATGTAGGTTGTTTGCATACTTCACAGCCTGTTCTGGCCACACCAAAGCAAACATAGTCTAGTGATTGGGATGTGATGACCAAGAGATAATATTAGAGCATGTTTTATTTGTATGAAGCTACTTTGACATGCCCTGCAAATGTGCCACTTGTTTAGTGCACGTGGTTTATTTGAGAGCGATGTGTCTCATTTAGTATTAGTGTTTGAGTTTATTTTAGCATTGCCATAGCTTCTTCATTCACTTGCAAAGTATAGTCGATTTAATGTTTATTTGATTAAGTTTATGTTATTTTTTGTTATTAGTCATGTTTAAAGTTTTATAAAAGTGGTCTATTCATGTAAAGAGTAAAGCTTTGTAG